>JARHVA010000045.1:9467500-9507500 GCA_037957365.1 Torreya grandis
TTTGTTATTTAAGGTGATGATATGGGTATTATACTTCAAAAACATAACACTTTTTCATTCCTCTAACTCCACATCAGTGTGAATTATTGCTAAGAAGGTTGAGTACTTCGAAAACATATTTTCACCTTAACAAGATATTGAAAGGTCAAAGTTTTGCTTGGATATTAAAGGAGAGTTATCATGGGATTTAATGGTGTTTTGGGATGATGGATAGGTCCCCCTAATTCCACCTTGTGGAATTATGAAGGAGAGAGAGGATTTTTTGTCTATCTATAATCCTTAAGAAAGGAAGACACCAAAAAACCTTATTAAACCCTTGCAATAACCCAATGAGAAAGATATACCATCCAGCGGATTATAATGAAATTATTTGACCTTGAAATAATTTTTTTGACATTTTCATATATCTTGAGAATCTTCTCAAGCAATTGGTTAGCATGTGGAAGGGTACAACTATACAAAATGGTTAGAAATATATGGCTGTAGGTGTATCTATGAAGGAACAAGATATGAGTTGGCCTCCAAATCAAGTAAAAATCTATATAAGGATTTAATAAAGGTTATAAATCCTTATAAACACCTATTTATATCTCATATAAAATTATATAAGCTTTGAAAGTTAGTAACTTAGTTAAAATGTGAAGAAAACTCTATTTTTTGAGCTAAAAGGCCTATATATAGACCTATAAAGTTATTCAAAGGGCCTATCCTCAAGATATTGAGTTTTTAAAGGGTATTTTAGACCTAAATTAACCTATTTAAAGAATAAAAACTTGTAAATTTCATGAAAAACACTTTAAATTCCTCTCAAGCCTATACAAGCACCTAAACTAGGGTTTTTTACAATTTCATGATTCCCACATCTTTAAAGGGTCTTAGAAGCTAAAAATTAACATGGAGAATATTATTATCATGGGTAAAGTTAATAAAACACTTCTTACAATTTTCATGTGTGTGGGATGCCTATGGAGCAAAAATGTAGTTTCTAGGTAAGGAGGCCTAATTAAGGCTTATTTGAGAAGAGAGAATAATAGAAAAAAGATACTTCCTCTCAGTGTTAGGTCCTACAGCTTGAAATGGATATATATGGGGATATTAGGTCTTAAAAAAGTCTTTATTTATCCAATATCCTTCATACATTATTCCACACAAGGAGGTTCACATGTTTTGAAGGCTATAAGGAATTGAGAAAAATGTAAGATAAAGGTATAAAACTAGATATTTTGTAGTGTTTGATGAATTAAAGTGGCATGTTTTAGGTCTAATATGATACTAAGAGGCCATTCATGGATGTAAATTTATTTATTCAAGGTAAAACTAAATTTTCACCTTTCTATGCCATATTACAAGAGGAAGAGGTCAAGTGGTCACTTCATCAAATTAATGCTTAGATATTATTAAATATGATTTTCAAGGTTAATTCTCATCTTATATGCCACTTGGAGGATAACAAAATGTCAGAGGTTAGTTTTAAGACACATTCATATGGTTGAAGGAGTAATTGACTACCCTAAGAGACTTTTCCTCTCTCATACCAAGTCAAGTTAAAAAGGTCAAAGAGGATTCAAGATCCTTATAACACCACCTAAAAAGTGGAAATGAATCATAAATGGATGAGGATAAGTATCAAATTCAATATTTAATGAGAAATTAAAGACCTATTTTCATGGAAGAAGACTTCTTCAACAAGGAAGACATGCAAGCTAGTATATAGGGTATGCAAGTAAAGATATAGGCACTTCAAATGGTCAAACTTCACCAATCAATGCTCAAGACTTTTTAAATCCTTCCAAACAAGTTTAAATCTACATCTATGCCATTTTCCAAGAGAATAGAGAGAGAATTTATCAATTACTATGCAGGAGTTGATGGAGGACTAGGTGGATGACTCATCCCTAATTTTTGGCTTTTTGTCTCTCTCTCTATCTCCATTCTCACTTTCTCTTTAAGTATGCCTATTTTTGTCATTTTTAAGGATCCTTAATGTGATTTGTGGTATATCCATACTCAATAAAAACACTTCTAATTGGATCTTTGAATTGAATAGCATTAAATTTTAGCCCTTTTAATCCTTGTGAATAGTGTATGCTTATGGTTTGTAGATGAATGTCAGTGATAGTGAATGTTTGCTTACATTTTTAATCTCTTATGTACCTATTTTTAGGTATTTAATCATCTTTATAGGCTACATAATGTGATTAAATATCCTTGTATGTATAAAAAGTGTAATACTTCATTAGTGTCTTTTAGAGACCTATTGATCAACTACCTTAGATCATGTATCAATCTGATATCTTCTATGTGAAACATTTTTATTTGGAAATTATTTATTTGATTAGTACAATCAGGTTCATGTCATATTTCAACTTCTTAGTGTATAGTAGATAGGTGAAGGAGACATTTTAGTGTATTACCCCCTTAGGTATAGTTTATTACATGTTATCTTCCTCTCTTTTCCATTACAAGTTGATAGTGTAGTCTAGAGAGCCTAAATAATACATCAAGGGGATCTATCCCTATAATCTAGAGATTAAATCCCCCTATTAGGCCACCCAAAACCTAGGATTGTCTCCATTTTACTCCAAAATATGAAGGATTGAAAAACCTTCATAAGAGTGCAAGTTTGAATAGAATATAGTTTTTGGCATGCTTGGTGGGAGCAAGGTCCAATGTGGTTAAAGTATTTTTGGTTTTGTCCTTCTACATATTATCTTTTTGAGGCATTCAAAACATCAATGTAAATTCCAAGCTCAATCAATTAGTTCTAGCAACCCATGCACTAATTCAAGTAAGTTGTGTTTTGAATCCACTATCTTCATGAAGTTTGATGGCTAGGTATGAAGAGAATTTTTATGCTATACTTATTTATAAATCATATAATTATCCATACTAATCTTTTTATGATCTTAATAAACCTTGTCATGATCCTTACTATTAGTATACTAATTCATATCAGTCCTTTAATTGTCATGCTTTTCCCTCATATGATTCTAATTGTATACCTCAAAAGCCTTACCAAGACTTGTAGAAGCCATAATCACCTCCTCTTACTCCATTTATAACTCAAAATTATGTTTCCCCAAATATGCTAAAGTCTAAAGTGGTGATGAGAAAATGAGATAGAGAATTAGGTGTGATTCATTTTCACCTCATAGAGAAGATGATAAAGTTAGTACAAATGTTGATGGATAAGTGGGAAGAAATTGGAGAAGAAAATTAGTATATTATAACTGATGAGTTGTATGAAATGAGCACCTTGATCTAATGGTGGGTAGATAGATTAGTGAAGTGGGAGAATCAAGAGATCCAATCTAAGTAACTTCAGCCATCATCTCCTACCCTTGGTCAACCTTCTTGTGTTCCAAGTTTATTTCAAGCTACACCTACCCCTCCTAAAAAAACCAAGGTAACTTCATCTTGGAGGCCTTATTGGGATATTATTCTTGGATACACCATGCCAACTCTTGTGAATGAATATCCTCCTATCCCTCTTTAAGAGCCCTATTGTATCCCATATTAACATTCTTATTCTTCGTGTCCTTATGAAGTCATTGACCATCCTCTAAGAGATCCAATTCAATCTCCAAGAGAACTTACTAGTTTCAAAGTCCCAACTTAGAACCAAGTAGTTAAGTCTTGGGAGAAACAAGGAGATGAGTTCCTAGATAAGAAAATTGAAGTCAAGTAAGAAGACCTTGTGCCTATTCAAACTTTGCCCCAAGAACCTCTAGTTGTTCCCTCATGGAAATAAATTTAATAAAACATCCAAAGTAAAGGAGTGAGTGTTGAAGAGGCTAAAGCTCAAGTGACATCTGAAGTTTATAGAGTGAATGATGAGGGTGAGGAAGAAAATCAAGTATCCATAACCCAACTCAACTTACTCTATCTCCAAACATTCATAGAAGAGTCTTCCATCCCCCTTCAAATTTAATTTGTACTCCTTTGGTTCACAAATAAACTCATGAGCATATCCATTTACCTCTTACCATATCCATTCTTAAAGAGTAGCTTATTCTATGGAGGATAGAGGAAGAAGTTGTAGATGCAAGTGAATCTCAAGGAGAGTGTGGTGAAAATGATTCAAGTATGCATGAGGAAGAAATTTTCATTGGTACTCCTCTTGGTGAGAGAAAAGTAATTTTAATTTTTAGACATGATGAATAAGTCACAACAAAAGGTAAAGGATATGTTAACTTATTTCAAGAGCTTCCACTTGGTGTGATTGAATACCATGACATAGAGGTTATCTATGATCAAGTGGAGTTGTTATTATAACCTCTTGATGAGTTTTAGGAGCTTGCTGTAGTACATATTCAATTAAATTCCCTTTATGGTATTTTAAATTTTAAAAATAAAGGTGATATTGATGAATAAGTAATACTTGATCTAGTGGAAGCTTTAGTAGAGGTTCTTGATCTAGTTATAATTGTTTTTCAAGATGGTGCCCTTAAATAGGAGTCAATTGAATAAGTGTTAGTTATTGATGAGCTTGATGATGAAGACTTGTAGTTGCATCATGATCCTATAAAATACATTTAAGGTCTTGAAAATATTTTGCCTCTTAAAGAAGAAGGTAATAAAGTGATTCATGTTGTTTCTTATCAAGATGCTAATCAAGAGGATGGTTAAGACATGTGGCAGTAGTAATCTAGCATTTGTAATGAGTTTAAAAATCTTAAGGGGCCCACATCTCCTATAGAGTAGGTTGAGGACATTTAAGAAGTGGTTCCCTCTCCAAGACATCAAATAGGAGACCTCAACAATTTTTTAGATCATAAATAACTATTTGAAGAATGGCATCACCATTTTTAACTTCCTCAAGACATTGAGTGTCTAAACATGTTTAGTGAGAACTATGATGCAACTAAATTCAAGATGTTTGAACTCTTTGAAAGACTAGATAAGGTTTTAGGTGATGGAAAGTAGCATGAGGTAATTATTGAAGTGTAATATGAGTTTGTATTCATAGGTGATTGGTTTTATTTTGTTTACTCATTTGAAGACATGCCAAGAGAGTTGGCATGAAATAATCATGGCCTATCAAGAACCATGTTCAAGATGAAACTTGAATTTTACAATTTTTCACATCATGGAGTAGAATATGATCTCAAAAGCTTATATTTTGATCTAGGAGGATCAATATTGATAGATTAGTTTGTACATATTATTTTTTTTGTGTTTGTTGAGTTCCCTAAGTGCTTTATAACACAAGTGTGGTATGTGTCTTATTGGTGATTTATACCATTGTGTGTGTTTTATCCTAGTTATGTGTGTGTTTATAGGTTAATAAATCATCTTATCTTGTTCAAGATTATTTCATCCAAGGTCAAGGTCTAATCATGTTTATTTTAGAGTGTGAGAGAGCCTTTATGAGCCCAAAATAGATGAAAAATTACTAGTTCATAAGCATAGTAGGCATGCTTCACAACTGCGTCACCAATTTTTTTATAAGTTTGACCTCTAAGGTCAAAATATCACCCCTATAATTTGAAATTTTCTTGTCATGCTTGTTTACCTTGTTTATAACCCATCCCATGCCTTATGAAGTCTTAAAATGAAGATTGGTTATTCTTGTTATCATTGTTTAAGGTAGTGTCTTTGCCAAGCTTTTCAATGATTTCAAGGTTAGTCTAGTGGGTCCTGGGGCTAGGTCATGATGTGTAAAGATGATGTATAGTCTATCAAGTCAATTCATTTCACTTGGTCACTTGGTCTAAAGTTTGTTAAACTTATTTGAAGAGATTAAAGTATTTTAGCATTTTTTGAGGTTTTTGGAGAAACCTAGGTTTCAATTGTGGCCAAAATAAGCCTTATCAAGGTGATATTATTGCATGGATAATTAAATCTAGTGGTAAAGAGGTCATTTAAAGTCAAATCTAGATTTATAAAGCTCTTTAAGCTATCTAACCATGCATTAGTTTTACACCATGCTTATCATGCACTCTAAAGTCATTTAAGTCAATTTTTAGGCCAAAATTAATTAGTTGTACAAAATTTTTCAAATGAAAAACATTTCAAGAGGATTTTTAACATTCATGTTGCCAAGAGAAAGTTACAGTATTAATTTGCATGATAATAACAAGTCAGTTACTTTAGTTTCAACTCCAAACAATTAGTTTAAGGCACTTGTACAAATTTTAAGATCCCTCTTCCATGTTAAAATGGTTTCAAAACATATATTCAACTCCCAAATGTCAAATTCATGCCTATAATGAGGTTTTATGTCTCATAGATACTAAATATGCCTCTTTTTCTCCATCACTCTCCTTGTAGGCTCATAAAGGATATTTTCATGTAGTTTGTATGGCCAAGAGAGATAGAGAGAGAGTTGGAGGATAATATTTTTTACATAAGAGGGGGTCCTAATGAGATTTAAATTTATGGCATTGGTTGGCTGATCCATCCCATCTAATTTATGAACAATCTCTAAGAAGGCAAAGATGTCTAAATTAGCTAGTCTACCCCATAAGTTGAATTTATCTCATTGGAATGAAAATTCATATGATTTGGCTACATAATAAAAACTAGAATGGATACTAAGAGGTATAAATAAACATATTATACCTTCATACACCAAGTTTGCATGTGTGGGAGTCCATTTGAGTAGGAGAGATTTATGAGAACTGGTTGCAGTGTTTGCACTTGAAAGTTTAAAAGTTTTGAAAATTTTTGCATAATTCAATGTATATAAGGTAGTGGTCACATGTTTTCCATCCTCTTCTCATATCCTTCAAGATTATGTGATTAACTATTCTATACCAGTCCTTTTTGTGGCATTAATGTTCCTTGTAAGAAGATTGTATCTTGAAGTTGCCTATATAAAGTAAGTTTAGAAGGTGTGATATTTCATTGTTAAGGTCGTATGAGGTTCTTGACCTCATAAGAAAGGTTATGGAAAAATGTAAAAATGATATTAGGTTTGAAAACATCATGCTAACCACCATATAAAGACCTAGAATGTGAGGAATATAGACCTACAGGTCTGTAAACCTATAGACCTATATTATATGATAAATTCAATGAATTATGCATTGAATTTTGTTTTTAAATGCCTAAATGATAAGATGAATGTGAGGTATTTATTATGGATGGGTCTAAAAGTGTGTTTTAAAGAATTAATACTCAATATCACAAATGGACCAACAATATGGGCTACGGTTATTTGTTATGAATAGCCAAATAATGGGAATGCTAATAAGATTTCATAGGGTCAAATTTGAATGTGAGGAGCTCATGTAATTCAATTTTCTATCAAGTAAAAATTATTGTTTGAGAGTGATAGATCTTAAAGCATAATACTTAAGAGACTCTCAACCCACACTTATAGCCATGTCTTGGGAAAGAAATGATAGATAAGGGGTATGATTTTGAAGATGGTATTCATGGAGAAGTCTATAGAGAATATAAGGGAGACTCTAAAAATATAAACCTTTTGACGAGATTCATTAAGGTACTTAGTGAATTGTAGATGGAAAGTAACCTAAATTATATACTTATAAACCATATTCAAGAACCTACAAACCTATTTGAGAAATTAAGACCAATTTCAAGCACTATTTAAAGAAAGTGTTGATCAATGTATATAGGGATTGAATATAAATATGAAGTATCTTTTAGTAAATTTCAAGTTTTTTCAAGAGGTCAATTCTTTATTTGAAAAATACTAAGTTTCAAGCTTAATATTCAAGATCCTATAGTTTACTTCCACCTACAGTCAGAATGGTCAACCTAAGTAGTATGAGGTCTCAAGTAATATGAAGAACATAATAAGGTATATATATGATATTAAGGGACCAAATAAGACTTTTAATTTGGTGTTTTAACCTCACAATATTCTCTTTGAATAGATAAATTATTGAAAACATTGATGATCCTAGGAGCTGACTGGGCTTTACAAGCTTAAATAAAATAAACAATGTTATGTATGTGATTGAGATGATAATGGTTTGATGAGGTTGAGTTTTTAAACATAAATGACCCATGAAGGTGACTAAGAGGTCAAGTAAACACATTATGAGGTTGACAACCTTTCAATAATGGAGAAAAGGGAGCTCTCAGGCAAATTAGTGTTTATAGATCTAATTGTGAAGATTGAGTAATTTGTGTATATATTAAGTTAGAAATGAGGGGTAAAGATGACATGAAAATTTTATGACCTCAACAAAAACCTTGATAAACTCCAAGGTTAAAAAGTAAATAAGAAGAGATGATTAGAACAAATTCATTATGACCTTAAAAAAACACCTACAAGTCATATCTCTTGAGCATGAAGAACATAAGGAATATTCGCATTAAGGTTAGGTTTATGATGGTTAGAGTGATGAATAAATCATAATTATAGGATTTGATGAATATTAAATCCTTTGGAGTGGAAAAGAAAGACAAAATAGATTCATTAGGGCTAATTAACCCTAATTGCATTCAAACCCTCATGACAAATAATCCAGGTTGAAGGACCTATTAAAGGTCACTGATCATTGAATTTAATTAAGAGGCATATTATAGGTTGTTTCAAACCTATTTAAGGTCACCATAGCTGATGGTAAACATTTGAAACATTTTAAGATGATAAGACCATTCTCTCATCCTCTTACATAGTTCACCACACTTGAGATGTCTTTTTGTGGAGCTCCAAACTCTACCCAAGTAGTGCATGGTGGAAATTGGTTATTAGAGGTGATTATAGGGGTATTATAATTTAAAACCATAACACTAGTTCATTTCTCCAACTCCACATCAATATGAACTATTGCTAAGAATGTTGAGTCCTTAGAACATTATTTAACCTTGTCAAGAGATCAAGAAGGTAAAGGTTTTGCTTGGATATTGAAGGAGATTTTTCATAGGAATGAGTGGTATTTTGGGATGATGTATAGGTCCCCCCATTTACACTTTGTGTAATTATTAAGGAGAGGGAGGATTTATTCTATATAAACAATCTTTAAGAAAGGAAGACATAAAAAATCCTTGTAGTAACCCAATGAGAAACATAAACCCTCCAGTGGATTATAATGAACTAAACTTACCTTGAAATCACTTTGGTTAAATTATCATAGCTCTTGAGAATCTTATCAAGCAACTAGTTGGCATGTGGAAGGGTACAATTATACAAAATGTTTAGAAATACATGGCTATAGGTCAATTTATGAAGGAAAAAGATATGAATTAGCCTCCAAATGAGATAAATAGATTTATAAGGATTTATTGAAGGTTATAAAACATTATAACCACCTCTTCATGTCTCGTACAAAAATATATCAGCTCTGCAAGTTAGTAACTTGGTCAAAATCTTAAGAAAACTTTGTTTGTTAAGCCAAAAATCCTATATACAGGGCTTTAAAATTATTCAAAGGGAATATCATAAAGATAATAAGTTGTGAAAGGGTGTTTAAGATCTCATTTAACCTATTTAAATAATAAAAACCTATAAATTCCATGAAAAATATTTCAAATGCCTCTCAAGCCTATACAAGCACCTAGACTAGGGTTTTTGGCCATTTCATGGTTCACACATCTATATAGAGTCTCAAAAGGTGAAAATTGACATGGAGAATGGTATTATAATGGGGAAATTTAATAAAACAATTTATGGAATTTTAAAATGTGAGAGATGATTTTGGAGTAAAAACTCAATTTTTAGGAAAAGAGGCCTAATTGATGACTATTTAAGGACAAAGAATAGAAGAAAAAATACACTTCTACTCAGAGTTAGGTTTTGAAAATTTGCATGAAGTTGTAATGGAAATCTAGGTCCTAAAAAGTGTATTTATTTCTCTAATATTTTCTATATATTATTCCACACAAGGAGGTTTACTTGCTTTGAGGGCTACAAGGAATTGAGAGAAATACAAGCTAAAGGTGCAAAATTAGATCATTTGTAATATTTGATGATTTAAAGTGGTATGTTTTAGTTTTGATATGATTTTAATAGGCCATCAATGGAGCTAATTTTTTTAGGGCAAAACCAAATCTTCACCTTTCTATGCCATATTGTAAGAAGAGTTCAAGTGGTCAAATCATCAAATCAATGCATAAAAGCTATTCAATAAGTTTTTCAAGGTTAATTATCACCCTAAACACCACTTGGATCATAATAAAATGTTAGAGGTTAGTTTAAAGATACATTAAAATGGTTAAATAAGTCATCAAATACCCTAAGAGACTTTTCCTCTCTCCTACGCCAAGTCAAGTTGAAAAGTTGAATGAGGCTTCAAGAGCCTTCAACAACCCTAGAAAAGTGGAGAGGCATAATAAATGGATCAGGAAAAGTATTAAATTGAATATTTAATTAGGACTTAAAGATTTATTTAATTATAAAAGAATTATTCATCAAGGAAGACATGAAAGCTAGTATATATGGTATGTAAGCAAAGATATAGGCACTTCAAGTTGTCAAACTTTAGCAATCAATGATCAAGACTTATTCAATCCTTCCAAACAATCTTAACTCTACCTATACATAATTTTACAAGAGAATAAAGATATAATTTAATAATTACTATGTAGGAGTTGAAGGAGGACTAGGTGGATTAATCATCCCTAATTTTTGGCTTTTGGTCACTCTCTCTCTCTCTCTCTCCTTTTTCACTTTCTCTTTAGGTATGCCTATTTTTGTCATTTGTAAATATCCTTAACCTAAGTTGTGGTAGAGCACTACTCAGAATAAAACACTTGTAGTTGGATATTTTAATTGAGTAACATTGAATTTTGGCCTTCTCAATGCTTGTGAATAGTGTATGTTTGTGGTTTATAGATGAATGCCAGTGATAGTAAATGTTTCCTTACATTTATAGTCTCTTATGTAACTATTTACAGTTGGTTAATCATCCTTACATGTTACATAGTGTGATTGAATAGCCTTGTATGCATGGAATGTGTAATCCTTCATTAGTGTCCTTGAGATACCTATTGATCATTTCCTTAGATCATGTATCAAGATAATATCCTTTATGTGAAACATTTGTGTTTGGACATTCTTTATTTGAGTAGTGCAATCAAGTCATTTCATAGTTTAGCTTCTTAGTGTATATTAGATAGGTGAAGGAGAAATTTTTATGTATCACCCCCTTAGGTAGAGTTTATTTCATGTTATATTCCTCTCCTTTCCCTTGCAATATATTAGTGTATCATAGATAGCCTAATTGATACATCAAGGAGATTAAGCTCTATAATCTAGAGATTCAATCCACCTTGTAGGCCACCCAAAGCCTAGGATTGTCTCCATGTTACTCCAAACTATAAAGGATTTAAAAACCTTCACAAGGGTGAAATTTTGAGTAGATAATAGTTTCATCTTCTCACATTGTTATTTAGTCAAGAATAATCATTACGAGGCTTCAGCAAATAGATATACACAACTTTGAGTTCTTAGATAGGAGTTTATAGGCTTACGCTCTTCCTAAAAGGGCTAGTTTAAAGTATAAACAATTTTAATCAATTTTAATACCATTTATAGGTATGTGATACTTCTATTTTATTTTACTAATTGTTATATTCCCATGAAAATTCACCATAAAGATATTAAAATCATTTTTTTAAAATTTGGTGTCTCTATATATGACTATGTTTAGTTTTCAGTTGTCTTTAGTACATCAATTAGGATTTAAGTTATATAAAAAGTATATTATGATTTCATGGGGTCTCTACCACCCTATTTCAACCTTATCCTTATTTTTAAAACCTTAACCCAAAGCTCTAAATGTTGAGCATGGCCATTTTTTGTCTAGATGTCATTGATGTCATAGGTTGTCTTGGATACATGATGAATTTATGACAAATAGGTATTAATGATGGATTTGAGTGTGTATGGAATTAATGAAGAACTTTGAGGTGATAGAGGTTGCTATGAGTGTCCCCTAGATGCTTTGGTGAGGCTCTAGTGTTTCACATGATCTTTTGGAGAGAAGAAAATGCACTGTTCTAGCTAAGACGAGTCAGATCACCATTTTCATTTATTATATGTAATTAATAAGTCAAAATTGGTCAAAGGGATGTATGGATATGTTGTTCTTCATGCCAAGATACTTCCCTATAATTTTGGTGTCTTGAAGTGTTTCCAAGCTTAAGTTTTAAATCTTAAAAGTTGATCCTATATGTTGTGACATGCCAGAGACTCAAAATTATACTTAGGGAAATATTCATTAGGGATTCAAAATTATAGCCAATGGATTTCAAATTCAAGCTGACTGTGTATGAGAATATGAACACAAGAGAAAAGAAGTGCTTTTAAAAGCCATGAAAGAGGTCAGATCAAGATGGTGTAAAAGGCAAAGTTATAGTAAACTCCATGATGATCATCATATAGGTGGTAGTGTTATTTGAATATTTATACAAGTGCATTTATTGCACATCAAAATTGGTTTTTGTTGATTGTGTTTTGCCATGTGAACTCAGATTGATATAAGAGGGTTTATATCCTTTCTAATTCACTTGAAATGGTGTTATAAGTGCATATGGTGTTTTTAAATCCTTAAAGACTTTTTACATGCATTGGATCAGATTTGGAAACATGGATTTATGTAAGAAATTCATCATGGTAGTTGACTATGTTTGAAGGACTTTGATTTTGGTTGATAAGAGCAACTTGTTGAGTTGTTTGGTGTTTTTGGTCACCTAGGTTGGTTGTAAAAAGTGAATGAAGATGTTATTGAACTAATATTTATCCTATATATGTTTTTTGTATGGTTATATTGATATTAATAATGAATAACATGCTCAAGACTCAAAATATATAGGTATGAGGGTTTCTAGTCTTCATGTGACTATAAACCCTGATATGTGTGCTCACAAGGTAAATGACTATGTTATGGCCTATGAAGATTAGTGAACACTAGATTGAATAAGTTAAATGTTTCCTTTAGAATACATCATACTTTTAATGCATGTGTGAGCTCAAGGTGATGTGTCAGAAGCCAAAATCAAAATATGTGTGTGAGAGTTGCGAAGATTGGTCTACAAGACCAATGCTATTAAATATAGAGATTGTTTGTTCATGTGATCAAAGGTATTATGGTGTTATAAGAGTGATATTAAAATTTTTTTTTCTTTGAGAATGTTCATAATTTTTTTAAAGTGATCATTTTCCTATAGCATCACATGAATCTTGTAATCTTGAAAGAAGATAGTTGTAGTGTTTTTTGGAGTTTGTGTCATTGAATGTAATGTTTCTTTGATGTAAAGGTGACCTCATAAGTTCATAAATGGATATATTTTCATGTTTAAAATATGTAAAGGCCCTGAATAAGATAACAATGATCTAAAAATGACAAGTGTTCTAAGTTCTATCAAAGGGTCTTAACTGAGTGTGTAAGTTGATTCATTATGATGAGTATCATGAGGTTTAAGTGTTTTATATGTAATAAGATGATCTTAAGGTCATAGAGGATCAATTATATTGTTTTATATGTATTTAATAATTTATCATAGGTCTAATAATATTATCTCAAATTTTTGAGTGTGTAAAATAGAGCAAGGGTTATAGAGCAACGAGCTTGCAAATGAAGAAGTCATGAATTGTCTAAGCCATGATGGCTTGTGGAGATTGAAGGGTAGTAGATTTATGAATGAATTTTTTTATTGGAGTTAATTATCCATGTAGGAATATTATTTTTCCTATTTTATATTTTCTTTTTGGCCCAAGAGTTCATTATTGAGTGAGAAGGAATAAATCCATCTCATTTAGGTCTCCATGAGACTTATTAGTGACATGAGGCCTAATGGAGCTTTCATAAGGTAAGTGAATGAGTAGTGTGTTCTTGAAAATGGATAAGGAATGGAGGACCTATTGGTTAAGTGTTTAATATGTTTTATTTTCTTATTGAGATATATTGTATTATAAAGAGTCTAAGTCTAACGTGTGGTTAAAGAAGGGCTAATGCATCAAGACTATCTTCAGCCTAAAGACTTAGTTTGAGCCATTTTAAGTATGGATGACCTCTAGAGTGGTTATATAATGTATGTAATATGTCATATTGCATATGTTAATTTTGATCCAAGTGTGTACAGTGTTGAGACTGACCAAGATATGCTTGAGTAAGAATCATGTATAAGTATAAGGCTAATTTGGCTTATTTTGGCTAGTTAGATAATTAAATAATTGAAGCAAAGGATAGAGAGGATTGATGAGAAGGGAAATGTCATGAAGACCATTATGAAAGTGTGTTGAATAGGTCATGAAGTTATAATATTAATTTTGAAGGTGATGATCAAGTAACTTAGATCAATTCAAGGCTATTAAGCTTATTTGTCTAGACATGCTTGTGCGAAGGATTCGATTAAAATATAAATCAAAAAGAGTAGAATAGTGGGGTAAGGATGGAAATAAATCCATCCCATGTGTTCCTAAGATGATTAGGAAACATTATAAGGTCTGTAAGCAAGTTTTTATCTTATTTATATTGAGAAAGGTAGAGTGTGAGAGGTATGTCTAAGAGAGCTTAATATTGAAGACATGAGTAGAGGAAGGGAAGTGAGTAGTGACCTATGAGAGATTCATGAGCTTATCATAGATGATCAGTGATATGTTACTAAGGTGTTATAGGTCTAGAAGTGATAATGAGGTTTGATATCATTTTGTTTTGATCCTTGTTGTAGATTATGAGGGGTATTTGAGTGAAGAAGGGTAGTTACGTGTTTATGTGAGAGGCAAATTTGAGTGTGAAAGATTGTAAGGAGTCCATCATCAGTTATATAAGACAAAAAGATCAAGGTGGAAGTAGAGTAATTATCTAAGTGGGTTTTTGGTCAAGATGTGGCTAGGTTGGTGTTGGTTACCTAGGGGGTTGTAGCCTTTGTGCAAGTGGGTGCTTTCTAAAGTCTAGTTGGTGTTAAATAAATTCTATGGGTTAGTGCTCCTTGTTGGGTTGGTGCTCAAATAAAATTCATTCATGGTTTATATGACAAGTTATCCAAGCTATGTTTTAGTGGGTTTTATTCCCCATGAGTGTTTCTCACATATATATTGTGTTCATGTGATGTGTTCTTATGTTTCATGCTTTGCATGAGTATGCTTTCATGATGATGTTTCTAGATCAAGTTGATATGTGATTGAATGGTTAAATAATGAGGAATGTAATTGAATGAAAATATTTTACAATAATTCACCCCCATATTTGTTGTGCTTCCAATAATTGGTGTTAGATCAAGTCCTTTGGAGAAGACTTGACAACTTGAAGGTGATCCTAGAATCACAAGATGGCTAAGTAGCTAAGGAGAGAAAATAAAGATTTGAAATATGTGATTAGAGAACTTGAGGATCAGATATGTACTTTGAAGGGTTATATGGGAAAAGATGCCACAAGTGATGAGAATATCATCAAAGATATTAAGGATCAGTTAAGGGTTGATTATGCAAGCCTAAGCTCAAGAGAAGAAGAGAACAAGAAAATTAAAATAGATTTGGATAAACTCACATTCAAGTTGAGTGAAGTTGAGAAAGATAGTGATCATATCATCAAGGGTTTCAAGAATCATTTAGGGGTTGCTAATGTAAGGTTGAGATTAAAGGAGGACTAGTGTGATCTATTGAAGACTGAACTAGGTTAATTGAAAGTTGAGCATGAGTAGCTGGTAGTCAAGCTGAGTGAGGTTGAGAAAGAGCAAGAAAAGTTAGTTCAAGTCAAGAAGGATGAAATCATGAGGAGAAACATGAAGAAACTAGTGAGATATCCAAATGCTATGAGGTATGCTAATTTATTCAATGGTCATTATCATTCATGTAAATAGTTTGGTCATAGAACAAAGGATTGTAGAAAGGGCTCAAGGGATGAACATTCATATAACTATGGAAGAAGAGTAAATTTTTCAAAGGGACATCTCAATATTCATCAACCAAAAGGTATGAGTGAGGTTGTTTGTTTTTCTTATCATAAGATTGGTCACACTGCTATATTTTATCCAAATGGAGTAAGTAGGTCATCAAGATATGTCAAGGGAAATAGAGCTTCTAAAGTGCATAATAAGGTTCAAGAATTTGAATGAAAATAACATATATAAGGGTCTATCAGATTGATCCCAATATTTAAAATGGATTACTTGCTATAGTAAAGAAGGAATCAAATAAGAAGGTATATGAGGAACTCTTGTTATCAGGGGTTGTTGAAAAGATAGTGAGCACTAGTCTTAAGCAGCCTATAGGTCAAAGTGAACCACCTATTTTAGTTGAGAAATATTCCTATCATGAACATATTTTATCATCTTCTTGTGATATTACATTGGAAGATAAGATGGTTACAAGAGATGAGAATATATGTAACATACCTACTAGTAATATAGACATTGAAGATAGTAAGCCAAAGAAGATATACAAGCCTAAAAGGACTATAAAAGAAAGAAATCAGTTTACTAAGGGTAATATTGTCAAAAAAGTAAGATATGAGATGTGGGCATCTCCTGAGTTCACATTGTTCTAGGACCCTATGTGTGGGGTGTCTCTTCTAGGCTTTGTTGACCCAATTTGACTTTTAGATCAAATTGGGATCATTATAGTTAAAAACATGAGTTTTATATGTTTTAAGGGATATAATATATTTTCATGGGGTGTATTATATGTTTTTTTATGTCATTTAATGTCATCTTAGTCTTGGTCTTAGTCATATTAGTCAATTTGTCATTTTGGGTCATTTAGTGGGCTTTCAAGGGTCATCAATGTAAGTGGCATAGTTCCCAAGGTGATCAAGTGTCCTATTTTATTTCTAAGCATCCAAGAGGTCATTTTAACTATCAATTATGTTAGTTAAAATAGAATATATGACGTTGCCTAACTAAAATCCAAGAAACAATTGAAAAAGAGAACAAATGACACTTGTATGTCCCATGGGGAAGTGTGCCATGTGAGAAAAGATAATTAATTTCCTCTTAACCTTTATAACACTCATGTAAATTTTTGGTTTTCTATGTAAGTGACATTTTAAATCCAAAACTGTTATACTCTTTTCTTTTTTTCTTAGACATACAAAAGTGACTTTTAGGTTTTTGCTCAGTACATACAAATGAAGAGGTTTCAAGTCAAATTATTAGAGGAAGTTTTAGTATACTTAGATAAATTAATTTATATATAAATATTTTTAATAATAGTGGTATGTGCTTCATGAACCATCCTCATGAAGTTGACTATACTTTTCTACTAGTTATTTCATGCACCCTATCGGTTTTGATCCATTTTGGTCAAATATATATGAACCAATTGGTGATGTTAACTCTAGTGGATTTTTTATACCTTCTCATATTGTTTTCATTCTTATTTTCATGTTTGATAATTTTTTTATGAGAAAGTTATTCCATGCTATAGGAAGGTGTCACCACTATGAAGTTTCAATCAATTCTACCCTTTTCCAAAATTTTGGTCTTCTAAAAAGGTTTCATGTGAGTTTAATATGGTTTTAAAAAGGTATATATGTCATATGAACACCTCTTCCCATGTTTGGTTCCACCATATCATGCTTTAGGCAATTTCCCATCTTATCATTCTCCATTGTCAACTATTTGCCCAATTTCCTTACAGTCACTTGTATAAGTTTGTTTATCATGTCCATGGAGTTGTAATAAAAGTGTGTTATTTATCTAAGACATAGATATATTAGGATATTCCACTTGAATGTCTGGTAAAAGTATAAGCTTGGTCACAAGCTCATCTACCATGCTAAATTAGTCATTAAACACTCTACCTATTTTATTCCAGATGTGTGCAAGAGACTTTCATGTTGGAATAGTGTTAAAGAACTTGTTTCAAGGATTTATTGGTGAAAATAATGTACTTGATAGGTTGTAAATGAGTTTGAGTTGTTTTTAGGTTACTCACCAACATGTTTTTTTTTACTTCATTCAATGCCCTGCCTATATAATAGTACAATGCACACTTATAGAGCCATTGCTGATGTCATGTTGAGAGATGGAAGCTTGACATAAGTTTAAACTTTCTAATATTTCTAGTGTGCATTTGAATTACTAATGAGAACATATTAAGTGTTCATAAAGATAAGTAATTTGTAGACTATTCAGTCCACTCCACTCTTTGTGTTAAGAAGACCCATCTACAGGTGTATCACAAAATTTTGATAACTCTTGTATGGGGATTTAAAGCATGAAAAGAGGCTTATTTTTAATTATAGTAGGTTAATTAAACATTAAAAACTTTTTTGGAGTATTTTATGGATAAATATAAAGGTAAACTAGGTTTAAAGGGAAAGAGACTAAGTTTAGGGAAACTTTCCCTAATATGACAAAACAGAGCTCCAAGGGTTTTTTGTAGACCTATTACAACATGCTTATAAAGTGTTCCAAATAATCTAAATAGGTGGACCATGTTTCCTATAGTATATAAAAGATACATGCCAAGGATGAAAGAAAGAGAGTAAGTGGAAAGAGGTTGTTTGAGGCCTTAAAATTACCCTTAAACACACCAAAATACTCCATTAGCACCTACATGCTTGTAGTTGTGAATGGCCTTTTGACACAAAAGAGAAAAAATTAACACATTTTCATGGATAGAATGTTTCAATGGGTTGAGTGATATATAAATATTATGAATATAATTAGCATGATATTGGAATGTAGCATTTCAGTCCTCATAGACACCTACAGGTGTCCTTCTATGGAGAAAATAGGCACCTATAACTAGAGGGTATTTAGTGACTCAAGCAAGGGTTTGATGATGTATTAGCTCATTAAAAGTGAATATAAGGTGAATTATATCACAAAAATGTATTTTTTACCTAAAAGGGGTTTAATAAATGTCCTCATATATCATGACTAGTATCAAATGAGCTAATGGTGATGTATAGGGGTTAGATAAGTAGGGTATATAGGTAGTGAGTTGTCATAAGTGTTTAGGTGTTGTTTAGGAGATTAAAAGAATTTAATACATACATGAATGTTATGATAACTTAGGGGATTCAAATAATTTTTTCAAACATCATACCTAGGTTAAACGAAAGCTAAATGTACACCTACAAGAATCATAAGTAGGGTGTCTCAATTTAGCACATAAGGAATTAGTTGTGAACCCAAAGAACATGAAATGTGAGTAAATTATATGAGAGGTTATTAAATTGTTATCATAATTAATGGAGAGTCTCTCCATATTGTGACCAGGTCTCAAAGAGCATACACACACCTAAAAATAAGCGTCTAAAGATAAGTCATAGTCAAATAAGAAACTCGGTCCAGGCTATGCAAGGTGTAGGAAGGGTATATAGAAGGATTATTGATGATTTTAAAAAGATAACACCTACATAAATATCATGAAAACATATATATCCTTTGACAGTGGGGAGTAAGCTAAGAGAGAGAGCTATAAGGTAGCAGTATACAGTATAAAGTATAAACCCTACATAGTCAACTTCCTTATTGTCTATCTTGGAAATGGAGGGAGTTGAAAGGTATAAAAACTTGAACAAGGGATGGAATTTTATGGATATGTTATTTTAAACTTAAATAATCCTCTCTAATATCTATTTGTTTTGAGTAAATAGGGGAAGTACCCCTATTTTATCTTAGATAGGGGGCACTTCCCCTTATACACAAAGCCTACAACCTTGAAAAATGAGAGAATAAGATGGACAAAGGATTTATTTAATATTTAATAAATGGGTATAAAGTTTAATAAAACATATTAAAACATGATAAATCAAGAATGAAAGAGTGAAGGTAAACAGGGTATCTTAAACCCTCAAATATGCAGGTAAACCTAGTAAACAAGGATTAGGCCTAGTACACAAATGGGAGATCATTTATAATTTGAGTCATAGGTATGATTTATAACCCATTGAAACATATTAATAGGGTCATAAATGGATTAATAAATTTAGTGTCATTAAAATAATCTAAGTTGAATGACTAATCATACAAGGGTTGCAGTGAGGGTTAAGGGTAAGGTTTTGGCATAGACCCTAAATGGATGATCACTTTCATTTTCCACATGAATTTATAATTTAAACATATTGGATCATGTTTATGGGGCCAATAAATAGGTTAAAAATATTTTATAAGGTATAAATAACACAAAGAATCCACTTTCTGGACCTTAGACAACATTAGGCCTATTGGAATGGGAAAAAGAGCTCAATAGGAGAGTTTCAAATGCTCATATCTTCTTAGAGGATATACATAGTGAAAAATGAGTTTTGGAAAGTTATTAAGGTCCTTTAAAATCAATTTAGTGATATTTTTTTTCAATTTTAATGTGAAAACTATATGAACAAATCTTAAGAGTCAAAACTATCAGAAACACTTACAAACCCTAATTAGTGACTTGATGGAGGAAATGGAGTTGGATAAATATAATTATGTAATATTTTTTCAATAATTGTGATTTTAAATTGTAAATTACTCACTTAGGATCCCTCCCATATCCTTTATCTATACATACTTGTATGAACAGGGTGAAAATAGGGTATTTTGACCATTTTGTGTGTTTTGCAGGCTATAGGAGGAGTCTAAAGATGAAATAAAATTTGGAAAGAATATTTATAATTTTTATAACTCCTTATGGTAATTTAATTCCAATAAAAAACTCATAATTTTCAAAAATAGGTGATTCATCTTAGTCAATTAAAATTGGCCTAGTGGACAAGCTAGTGAGAAGGGTGGAAAACTTCATGTGAGCTGATTTCAAAGAATGCATGATGCCTCTAAAGACATAGAGGGTTTTTAAATGTGTCACAAAATGTATCCCATTTATTTTCATGAGAAATTGAAGCCAAATTTTAGGTCAAGTGTGCAGGGTGCATGAAAGAGGGTTTTCTTGATAGTAGAATATGATAACTCCTTTTTAGGTGATTCTAGATGACCAGGCTTGTAACCAATGCATGGATAGGAATGTAAATAAAAAATTAACATTAATTTAAATAATATTACATATCCCTAATTATTTTTTGGATTTTAAAATATGGATAATCATGAAGGCAATTTTTATGAGCCAGAACAAGGAGTTTCATGCCACTTTATAAGAGTTTGATGACTTGGATGGACACGTGGGATTCCTAACCTTACATGGTTATTACTACATCCTTTTCTCATGAATAAGTAACTAATTTTATTATATTTAAAATTTTCCTTGTGACCCTTATGATTCTCTCTTCTCATCTCTCTCAAGTTCTAAAATCACTAGCCATTTTGGCCATTGTAATTCATTCTCCACATGAGTATGGAAAAGCCCTTCTCAATTGCATACCATTTTATCAATAATACTATTGATTTTTACCTCTCCATGACTTTTCATAAGTTTGTTTTACTTGGATTATGATTTTTTCTTAGTGAATATTACGGATTACTTAGCATGTTGTCTCATTCTTTTACCCTATTTGTATTTAGAATGCTTCTTTTTATAGGGCATGTGAAGTGTTTTAGGAAATATCAAGGATTGAGTAAGTTAGTATTTTCATTAGTGCCATTAAAGGCCTCTTTTCTATTCCTCCTATATTTTCACATTCATCCATAACCTCATAATGTAACATTTTTGTGAGAAGATGAAAATTAGAGAAGTGTATGTTCAGTTTATCTCTTGATTTCATGAGTAACATGTTATTGGTAGGAAGCCATAATCTATTTTGGTGTATCATTTTCCTTAGGTTAGTTTGAATTCAATTATCTCTCTTCCTTTTCACTCCCAAAGATAATTGTAGTTGTGATCCAAATTGGTACATCAAGGGAGCTATCCCTATCTAGAGATTCACCTCATCCTTAAGATACCCACAAGCCTAGAGGTTTTTCCATTGTGCCACTTAGATGAGGAGAGATTTTCCATCTCCTCAAAAGGTGTAAATCGAAGTGACAAGAAGCTTCATGGAGACACTTTTTAGTATATATAATCTATTATGGATGTTTGGAGAGATTTGTCAAGTTTTTCTAAATGTGTTCACTCTATCAGAAGTCATGGTTGAGGTGTCTAAAGGTGTCTTGAGCTTTATTTTTGGTTGGTATTTATTGTGTGCTCACAGTCTTATTGGGACAATTTGCTCTCTATGAGTTTTCATGATATGATTGAAAGGGTTATATTTTAAAAACATAAAAGAGATTATTATTAGTGGATTTCTTCATATGTGAAGCTTTGGTGAATCTTGGAAGAGGTCATGTGGTCCCTAGAAGTTTAGATATTGGTATGAAGTGTTTTGACCATCATTAATAGATAATGCATGGGTGATGTTATATTTAATCAAGGTATGTCATTTTTTTAAAGAGTTGTACATGTAATTTTTTTTCAATCAGTTGGTGTTTGGTCTAGATGGAGCATGCTTTTAGGGGGAGATAAATTAGGTCTCTTTAGTTCAATAAGGTGTATGGGCATGAATCTTGTGAGAAAAAAGTCAAGGAACATGTCTTGGTTGTCTATGTGGTCATGATGTAAGGGGGCCCTGTCAGATCTATGTTGAAATGATCCAAGTCACCTCTGAAAGAGTTTCAAGCTCATTTTAGTAATTGTTCTAGGTCACCAAGGGTAAGCAAGAGATTGTGAAAAGTTAGCTTGTAGATGAAGGGATTTGAGAAGGTCAAATTAGTTTGGATGTTGGTTCAAGAGGTTGATTAGTCTTGTCAAGGATAAGTAGTCTAAGGTGTTTATGGTGATAAGGGGATCATGTGTGATATGCTTCAAAAATTTAGGGAGCATGTTCTTGTTGTGGATTGATGAGAAGATCAAATTTTTAGGTCCAAGGATCAAATAGGTAGGTTGAGGAAGAGACCCTTTTTCATTAATGTCAAAAGGGGAGAAAGATCAAAATGGATGAGCTGTTCAAATTAAAATAAGCATTCTAAGTGTGGTTTACCATCAATAAAAAAGGGAAAAATTGTTGAGCATGGTCATTTGTTGTTTAGGTTGTCATTGATGTCATATATTGTCTTGGCTACATGATGAATTAATAATAAAGAGGTCTTCGTGATCAATTTGAGTGTGTATGGAATGTCTGTAGGACTTTGAGGTGATAGAGGATGCTATGAGGGTACCCCAAATGCTTTGGTAAGGTTATAGTGTTTCACATTATCTTTTGGAGTGAATAAAATGCACTATTCTATCTAAGAGGACCCAGAACATCATTAGACATCATGAAGGTATATCTAGGTCAGAATGTTTGTTTGTTTATTGTGTGTACTTTAGAAGTCAAACTTGGTCAAAGGGATATATTGAGATGTTTTTATTAGTGCCAAGATCCTTCCCTACAAGTTTGATATCTTGAATTTTTTCCAAGCTTAAGTTTTAAGGCTTCAAATTTGATCCTATATGCTGTGACATGCTAGAGATCATCAAAATTATGTTTAGATAAATATTTGTTGGGGATTCAAAATTATAGGTATTGGATTTCAAATTCAAGCTGACTGTGTATGAGAATAATGAACTTGAGAGCAAAGAAGTGATTTTAGAAGCCATGGAAGAGGTAAAATCAAGATGGTGTAACAAGAAAAGTTATAGTAGACTCCATGATGATCACCTTATAGGTGGTAGTGTGCTTTGAATGTTTGTATAAGTGCATTTATTTCATGTGAAAATTAGTTTTTGTTGACTATGTTTTGCCTTGTGAACCTAGATTGATCTAAGAGGGTTTATATCCTTTCTAATTCACTTTAAATGGTGTTCTAAGTGTTGTTAAATCCTTGAAGACTTGTCTCATGAATTGGATCAGATTTGGAAACATGATTTTATGCAAGAAAATCATCATGGTAGTTGACTATGTTTGAAGGACTCTGATTTTGGTTGACAAGAGCAACTTGTTGAGTTGTTTGGTGATTTTGGTCACCCAGGTCAGTTGTTCAAAGTAAATTAAGATGTTATTAAAGTCATATTTATATTATATATGACTTTTTATGTTCAAATTTATATTATTGATTAAGAACATTATCGAGACATAAAAGATATAGGTATGATGGTTTCTAGTCTTCATGTGACTATAAACCCTAAGGTGTGAGTTCATAAGGTAAATGAATTTGTTATGTCATATGAAGCTTAGTGAAAAATAGATGGAATGATTAAAATGTTTCCTTCAGAAGATATCATGATTTTAAAGCATGTGTGAGCTCAAGGTGATGTGTAAGAAGACAAATTGAGAATAGGGGTGTGAGAGTTAAAGATTGGTCTATAAGACCAATGATATTAAAGGTAGAGATTGTTTTTTCATGTGATACAAGGTCTTGTGGTGCTATAAGAGTGAGATGAAAAGTTTTGTGTGCCTTGAAAATGTTCAAAGAGTTTTTGAAGTGATCATTATCCAATAGCATAACATGAATCTTGTAAACTTTAAATAAGATAGTTGTAGTGTTATTTTGATTTTGTATCATTGAACATAATGTTGCTTTTATGTTAAGGTTACCTCATAAAGTCATAAATTGATAGATTGTCATGTTGAAAATATGTAAGTTCCATGAAGAAGATAAAATTGATCTGAAGATGACAAGTGTTATGTGTTCTGTCAAATGATCTTGACTGAGTGTGTAAGTTAATTCATTGTGAAGAGTATCATGGGGTTTCAGTGTTGTATATGCATCAAAATGATCTTAAGTGTTGGGTCATTTAATGATCCAAAGTTAGTTTATTTTATATTATTAGATTAATATTTAGTTAGTATTTAATTTACTATTTTGATTTGTTTTAAATAAATTTTTGGTTCATGGGAAAGTTGGTTTTAACCTATAACCACCCGTGAAAATCCTATAAAGCTTTCACGTGCTTTGTAAATATTGATTCAAGAAATAATACATTACAATTTTGGTGTGTAAAAAAAGTTTCTTGTCATAATGTAATTTATTCATTATTTACATTAGAATCTAGCCAAGATTAAGGTCATATAGGATCAAGGATCTTGTTGTATGTGTATTGAATAATTTATTAGAGGTGTGATAAGCTTATCTAAAATAAAGCAAAGGTTACAACATAATGAGCTTTCAAAAGAGGTCATGAATTGTCTAATCGATGATGGCTTATGGAGATTGAAGGGTAGTAAATTGATGAATGAAGGTTTGTATTAGAGTTTATTCTCCATGTATGAATATGATTTTTCCTATTTGATATTTTCTTGTTGGTCTAAGGGGTTATTGTTGAGCGAGAAGGAATAAATCTATCTCATTTAGGTTTCCATGAGACCTATTGGTGGTATGAGGCCCAATGGATCTTTCATAAGGTAAGTGAATGAGTAGTGTGTTCTTGAGCATGGAGAAGGCATGGATAAACTATTGGTTAAGTGTTTAATAGGTTTCATTTGCTTATTGAGGTCTATTTTATTGTAAAGAGTCTAAGTGTAACATGTGACTAAAGAAGGGCTAATGCATTAGGTCTATCTTAGGCCTAAAGAATTGGTTTGAACCATTTAAAGTATGGCTGAACTATAGAGTGTTTTATCATGTATGTAATGTGTCCTATTGAATATGTTAAGGGTGATCTAAGTATGTATAGTGTCAAGGCTAACCAATATATGCTTGAGTAAGAATCATGTATAAGTATAAGGCTAATTTGGATTAGTTTGGCGAGTTAGAGAAATGAATATTTGAAGTGAAGGATAGAGAGGCTTGATAAGAATGAAACGGTCATGAATACCATTAGAATAGTGTGTTGAATAAGTCATGAGGGTTAACATTAATTCTGAAGGTGATGAACAAGTAACTTGTATCAATTTAAGGCTATTAGGCCTATTTGTCTAGACATGCTTGTGCAAATGATTTTATTAAAATATCAATCAAAAGGAGAAGAATAGAGGGGTAAGGATGGCCATAAATCCATGCCATGAGTTCATATATGATGATACATCATTAGGTGGTATAAAAGAAGTTTTGTATCTGTGTTTCTATTGAGGAAGGTAGAGTGTGAGAGGTATGTCTAAGAGAGCTTAAGATTGAAGACATGAGTAGAAGAAGGGCTATAAGTAGTGACCTATGAGAGATTCATGAGATTATAATAGATTATAAGTGTTTTTTTATTGATGTTTTTATGTATATAAGTGATAATGAGGTTTGATATCATGTTGTGTTGATTAAAGTTACAAATTATGAGGTCTAGTTGAGTGAAAAAGAAGGGTAGTTGTATGCTTATGTGAGAGGCAAATTTGAGTGTGAAAGATTGCAATGTGTCCATCATCAGTTGTATAAGAAAACAAGATCAAGGTATAAGTAAAGTACTTGGATGAGTTAGTTCTTGGTCAAGATGTGTTTGGGTTGGTGCTTGACTACCTAAAGGGTTGTGGCCTCCTTACAAGTGGGTGTTTACTAAAGTCTAGTTGGTGATAGATAAATTATAGGGGTTGGTGCTCAATTAAAATTGATTTATGGTTTATAGAAAAATTATTACAAGATATTTTTTATTGGGTTTTATTCCCCATGAGGGTTCCCACATAGATTTTGTGTTCATGTGATGTGTTTTTATGTTTCATGCTTTGTATGAGTATGCTTTCATGATGATGTTTCTAGATCAAGTTGATATGTGATTGAATGGTTAAATAATGATGAATGGAATTTAATGAAAATATTATACACTAATCCACCCCCTGTCTTAATGGTTGTGCTTCCAACACTAAAACTTGTTTTTAGTAATTAGCTGAGTTATAGAAACCTTTTTGATTATGTTAGTTGGTAGGGTTCTCCCAGTTGATGTATAACAACCTTAAAGTTATGTTGTATTCACAAATAATACTTAATAATCTAAAAATTAGCATTAATATAATGATCTCATTCCTAATAAATTACCATTAATCATCAGATCACTTAAATGAGTCTCCAAGATATCTTATCATCTTCTTTCTTGACTGTGTTTAAGACATAATTATTGCACAACTTGAATATTGTATAATAGACCTACATATGTATAATATTTGTATATTATACCTCAAGGAGAACACAAATTTACCAATTATTAAATATGAAAAAACACTAGGCATTCATAAATAATTTTTAACATGATTTTGTTATTGATTCTTTCTCCCCGACATTCATTTATACAAAATTGTGATCAATGGTAGGCATAGTTCCTCCATTATTGAACATTATCAATTCTTCTTTATACCACCCCATCCCTAAAAACATTATATTATTCTCTGATACACATAGACTCACTATTTCATGCAAATTCACCACCTATTATTATGCAAACATACCAACTAACCTTGTTTTTCTTGCCGACTCCCATATATGAGTGGTAGTTACAAATGTCATTCTTGGATTTATTTATTATTTTACATAATTTGGGAATTGAAATGTATCCACACACCTTCTTAGAACCTTATTAGTTCATAAAAAAACATTTAACCACATTTAGATTACACGTCAAACTCTAAAACACCTCACAAAGCCTAGCTATAAATTCAAATATTTAAATTCTTGATTTTGGTGGGAAAATGAATAAGGCTTAGAAACACTGTAGATCATGTGAACTATGAATTTGACTCGAGAGATGATGGTTATTTTGGTGTTAGTTCTAAAAATGAAATTAAAATTGAAATAAACACACTAACATAACATATCTAGGCATAGTTACTAGAGGGAGCTTAGTTAACAAAACAAAAATGGAAACATAACTAAAACATGAAATAAGACCTTCCTTCTCCTTCCTTGTATACTCAAAAATGCTTTTTGTAGTTGATTTCTTGGTTTGTGCTCATGAATTCTACATCAATGGAAACTTGGCTACCTCCATCTCTCCTTGGCACCTGATGTAGCTTTGGCTTGGCTTGGCTTGGCTCAATATTTTAGCTTTCTAACACTAATTTTCATGAATCTTTAGAATCAATTAAACATTATAAATTTGGCATGTGAGATCTTCAAATTCAATAGGCAAGGCCTCCTATTTATATATTTTTGAAATGGTTTTAGGATCAACCATGACTGTTCATCTCAATATTGAAATGTGTCACCATGAATAAATCCAATTATGAAATTCAATCTACAAATATCTCCATTACTATTTGGGATAAATGGGAATTAAATAGGCATGCAAGGGATTTGATGAGGCATGAGAGGCATGAATTTTGATAATTATGTCATTTATGGCCTAGGGATGTTTTTTCAAGAAATGAGGTCACCTAATGATGCAGATATTCAATATTCATTTCCAAAAAGAAATTATTCAATGAGTTCCATGGAATTTTTAATTAGGCACATGATTTGGTTTAATTATATTTTAAGCACGATCAAGCACTTTGATGTAGACCATGGCTCTTTGTGCACAAATTACTCAAATTGGTCAAAATATCTTGTTATTGGCCCAAATTTTGACTGGATTGGAATTAGGATGTAATGTTAGATGTATTGGATCTATTATCACATTTAGGATGTTGTCAACACAAAATAAAAAAGGAACATGTCTTATGTAAGATATTTGATAGAAAAGAGCAATCCAGAGCACCCAAGTGCAAAATTGACATTTTGACTCAAAATGCTTTGATCAAAGTTAGCTGGACCATAAATTATATTTCCCCATTTAATGATATCTTGGAAAAAATTGGAACTTAAATATATTAATTTCAACTCTTTTAATGAATTTTAAGGTTTTAAATCCAAATTGTGCACTTTGGATAGAAATTGGTCAAAATCATGGTTGAAGGTCATTAGTGGATAATTTTAGGTGTCTATAGTTTTCTCCTGTTTGGGAAGATGTAAACTATAGAAAAAGCAATTCCTTCTCAAATAATGAGAGATGGCTTGTATGCCTAAAATAAGATGATTGTTGAATAAAAAGCTCCAAAGAGTGTTTGGGAAGCCTATGATGATTCCCCCTTGAGGGAGTGGCCATCACATTTATTGATGGACAGTCCCTCAAAAAGAGAAAAGAAGAAGGGTAGGATTAACCTTTGGTTGAGATTAATACAAATAAGAAAATGATTGCATGAATTGATTTTTAAAGATTACCAATTTTCCCAAAGGTGATTATAATCAAGAATAAAAGTCAAAATAATGATTTTTCCATAGGTGTTTATAATCATTAAGAGGACCTAGATTGGATAAAGATGATTGTGCCCCAATTAAGGATGATTAACAAGTATAACTCAAGGATATAACCTAGAGTATAGATTTAAGATGAGTAGGTGCAAAATGATGAAAGAGATGAATATAAGAATAATATTGATCAATTTGAATGATTTAGTTGTACCTATGAATGAGGAGAAGCAATTCCTTATTAACAATGATAAAACTATAATGGTCAATGGGTTGATTTGATCAAGGGTGGACGAAAGGTTTTGCCAATGTGCCAAGGAGAAAATTTTGTTGTTTCATTGCTTGTAGAGATTATTGAAGCTAATTTTTGCTATAGTACATGATGGTAGGCATCATGATAGAACACCATGAAGACTTGGCTTAAATACGCATAAGGAATAACTCTTGATCCAATAAACACTTGAAAACAATACACCAATGATAAAAACCATGATGATAATGTTGATGTATGAATATGGATGGACTCAAGAATAATGTGTGTAAGGAATCACCCAATGCACACATATAGACTAAGTTGAGGCAATAGTGTTGAAAGAAAACAAATATGCAATTGAATAAACAAACAAAAAAATAAACAAATAACTTGAAATAAACAAACAAATATAAAGCCTAAAAACAAAATAAAAATAAAGCATCCTAATAATGACCATGCCCTAGTAGGGAAAATCAAGGATAACTAACTAGGCTTAGATAGGACAAACATTTTTAGTATTTTTAAACATTTGAATGTTTTTAAAATTTTGAGGTATCTTAACTCAATCAAGAATGACAAGATACCTACTTGTAAAATGATGAGAGTGTTTGGATTAGGTTTCTCACAAAATTGTGAGAGTGTGGCTTAGGGGGACTAAGGTGACCTCAACATAAATTGAGCATGACTTAGATAGTTCTGAAATGATGTCAAGTCATAGTAATTCCATCCACACAAAAGGTGAGGAAAAACCAACTAAGTACCAACAAGTTTTTATATTTGGAAAATGGTCAATCAAATGAAAATAGTAATGGCAAGGTCAGATGATAATGCATGATAAACAAATGTTGCCCCTAGTTTTCCAATAGGTAGTTATAATAGGATATAATGACACAGATCAATGATACTAATTTTCCTATAGGCAGTTATAATTAGTATAAAAACTAGTAAAACACTAATTTTCCCATAGGTGGTTATAATTAGGCTTACATAAACTAACTTTGATATAAGATGGAAAATAAAAGATATCTTGCCAGATAAACTATCACACTACTTTCATAGACTATCATTGAAACATGGATCTGATTAATTATTGAAACTTGATTAAAATCTCCTCGTAAAAAGTGTGAGAAGAACCAAGATCAAAATAGGATCGGGTAGGATGTCTAAAAATAGGATTTAGTCTAGATAGAAATGGTATGGTAAAATAGAATGGTTTTGCTAAGGATAATGATAGACTAGTAGGATGGTAGAATGATAAATAAGGATGTTGAGAAGATTTCCCCCAAGTGATGGGGTGAATGGTAGGATATGTGATAATGGAAAATAGGCATGACATTCTAAAATGGTATGGTACATGTTTTTGGCTTAGGTGTGGTTTTTGATTTTATTTGGATTGGGTATGGTAAAATGACATGATTATATTATTCCTACTAAAGTGGAGATGCATGTCCTAATCAAGAAATGATAAAAATAGAATACTCGATCATGTTAATTGATAGCCCACACCTCATTAGAATAGCTATAATGTCAAGAAATAGCTACATATTTGGTTGTCAAAAATGATTTTGTGATCTTTATTGGTCATTGATTCTGATTCCTTCAAGTGTGAAGACAAGTTATCTTTGTAGCCTCTACAAAGGAAAGTGTGATTGTGGATGGTAAATAGGGACAAGGATTGGATGGTAGTTCTAATTGTGAAATGGAATGATAGATGATAATGGAATGGGTAATGGTTGGGAAACAAAAAAATATTAGGACATTCAGTCACACATAATGTTGTTGATGTTAGGTTTGACATAACTTTGGATGTGGTGGGACTGAATACCTCTAACTATTATCTCATTAGGATCACCATATTTTTCTATTATTTGATCTTGAGAGTAGCTACCATCTGATTAGGCTGTATATTAGAAGCTATTTTGATTTGATTTTTGATATTATCTTCATCAAGTAGTGAAGGACTTTTGTGCTCAGCTATTAGTGCCTCGATGAGGTTTTCACCAATGAAGTTGTCTTGATTATTTCATAATGCCTTTGAGAAGGTTTCACTAAGGAACATTGAATTTTGAATTTAATTATATTTTAGAACTTATAAAAAAGTTTCACTAAAAGATGCTAAGTTTGAACTTTGCTTGTCCCCTAGTGCCTCCAAAAAGGTTTCCCTAGGAGAGTGTTCTTCTGTTATATAAATGTGGTCTTGGCCTTCTTGATCTTATTCAAATTCTATGTCACCATGGATGTAGTTCAATAAATTTTGATTCTAGCGGTCCCAAGCTACACTTATGGGAGATGAAATGTCCATAAAATGGATACTTTTGTTAGTGGTAATGGTAATGGAATGGGGAGAGGCTGCACAATCCTCATAGAAGATACTAAGATAACTTGTGTCAAATATAAATTAATCATACTCAAAAACAATTTAAGGATCACAAATGTATTCAAATTAATCTTCAAGGCATGCATAACTAATGTTGTAATGGCCATAAACATATTCTTCTTTTTCTTCTTTTGATTCTGACTCAAGGGACTCTGAATCTGATGTTGAGACTGATATTGATTCTAATTTTGATGCTAAATCTGATGTTGGTCTAAGAATAGAACCTTAATCTAACTCTGATTATTCATCTGATGGGTACTTAGTTATAATGATGTCTTATTGAATTTTTGGTATTGGAAAAGTAATGGCCGATGATGGGATGGTGGGTTCCATAAAGATTGGATTATCAAAGTGAGACTCCTCAATGATGGGGAAAAGATCAAGAGACAACTTCTCAAAGACTAGATTATCAATAGGAAGCTCTAGAAAAATAGGCATATGGTAAAGGTAATGATTTTCTCAAAGGTGGTTATAATCATTAAGAAGTGACTCAATAAAGACTACCTTATCAGAGTGAGACTCTTTGATAACTAGTATAGGATCAATGGGAGATTCATCACAGGTTGACTTATCACAAGTGGTTCATTAAAAAGAAAACATCTCAAATTGGTTTGTTCTCTTAGCCTTGGTTTCCAATGAGTTATAAAATACCAATTTTGAAAATAAATTAGTCTTAGAATGATTGGATCGATTGAGGTTTTGATGAGATTGGTACTAGACAAGGAATGGCATGCAGTTGGATAATGGTAGGGCATTAGGTATAATGATTGCTTGTATGACAAAGTCTTGAGATGGTAACAAAATGGAGGTATGGAGATTGATTTCTCACATAATCTAAAGGATAAGGTCTTAGAATGATGAAGGGTCATTGTGGAGCTTGATTGCTTTCACAAACCAAAGAATCTAAGTCTACCTCATAAACCATATCATCCCAATTGCTAATTTGATTTAGATTTTGTGGATTTTGATTATGTTCCCCATATGGAGTATTTTAGGGAGAATAATAAATCTCCTTAGAAAATATTTCTCTATAGGGGTTCCTAGTGGGATTTTGTGTGGACATTATATCATAAGTTAGATTATACATGACTCCATAAGTTTAGCTAGATATATTTCCATAAATGATGAAAGCTCTAAAAAAAAAGGCTTAGAGTTTTAAAAACTCTCAAAAACTATGTCTAATGGAAAATAGGTTCAAACTTGATCTAACTTGGTTGAAGGTGGAGTTGTATCTCCAAATAATGATTTGATCATAGAGTTGTATCTCCAAAATTATTTTCACTAAGACTTGGCATAAAACAGTCTAATATCAAATGTTTAATGTCTAATGTCAAATTTCATACACATAAAATGTCAAGTGTTTGAATAAAAACTAGCATGTTAAAGTCTAGGTCAAAGTGTTCCAAACAAGGTCTAAACTAGGAAAGGGAAAAGAGTTGCTAGGTCTTTTATCTAACTATGGAGTCAAAAGATAGGCTCAAATAGGTTTTTCTAGGACTTTTGGCCAAATGGTGTCAAAATTTAGACTTGAAATAAAGTATTGATGTGAATTTAATTTAATCTAACAAGTTTGGAAACAACTTTGACATAGACCCAACACATTGAATCAAACATAAACATGATCAGTTGGCATAAGGCATAAGGTAAAAGGATTTTAAAGAAAGGTTGTGTTCTCCCAAACAAAGTCACAAATAATGATGAGGATAAGATTTGAACAAACAAACCATTAATAGTTTTCAAATTTGGTTAATTGATTAATCAAAGTTATACAACCCAAAGGAGAAAGATCTATGTATCAGCCCTCAAATTGAAGCCTAAACAAAAATCAATCAATGTTTGAATCTAAACTTTGACAAGGTTAATTGAAACATAAATAGTGAAAACTAGGTTTTGAAAAAACAATCTAGACAAAATTGGATATCATCACGACACAAAACAAAGGTCTAAATGGTATACATGGCATGGTTTGAAACAAATAGTCTTTAATACAATGGGAAACTAGTCTTGAAATAAATTGAGTAGCCTAATGACATAAGCATGCTCAAATAATGTGATCAATGTTATGTTGTAAAAGACTCAAGCATTTGACTAAGCTTTAGTTTAATTATCTCTTAAGCATGACTAAGCACTTTGATGCAAACTTTGGCTCTTTGTGCGCAAATTACTCAAATTAGTTAGAATGTCTTGTTATTGGCCTAAAATTTGACTAGATTGGAATTAGGATGTGATGTAAAATGTATTGGATCCATTATCTCATTTAATATTTTGTCAACACAAAATAACAAAGGAACATGTCTTGTGCAAGATATTTGATAATACAGAGCAATCTAGAGCACCTAGGTATGGAATTGGCATTTTGACTCAAAATGATTTGATCAAAGTTAGCTGGCCAATAAATTTATTTCCCCAATTTATGATACCCTAGACAAAATTGGAACTTTAATATATCAATTTCAAATCTTTTAATTCATTTTAGTGTTTTTAAGCCAAATTGTGCACTTTGGTGGAAATTGATCAAAACCTTGATTGATGGTCATTGGTGGCCAAATTTAGGTGTCTACAGATCAGAGACTCTTAATTAATCTTAAACACCATATGGGACTCTATAAGACACATAACACCTATCACAAACCAAAATTGATCAAAATTAGCTCTATAACACATTTACATGTTTTGTTATTTAGTGATGCTCTGGATCATACTCCCCTTATGGGGAAAAATTTGAGCTCCTGCTCAAATGATCCTTGTCCACATTATTTATTACTTTAAAATTCTTTATTTTATGATTATTTTATCCTCTATTTATATTGATCCTCTTCTCTTTTTCTTTTCTCCTCAGTTGGTTCTTTCAACTTTGTCTTTTTGCCTTGTCTAGTCTTTTTGCACACTCATTTTCTATCTCCATGAGGTGTATAACATGTTGTAACTCCTTGTATACTTATTATTATATGTTTTATATATATGATATATATCTATCATGCTATACCTATAATGTCTGATATTCATGCTTCCATCTTACTCTTAACCCATAAATTTAATATTCATTTGTCTTGTTTAGTTCTTGTAAACCTGGCTGGCCTTTTTTCTTGACCATACATTATTATTTATTATCAATAATTAATGGTTGTTCATGAATAAATTATTTTTCTATTCTTTTCATATTATTAATCATATATTATATTCTTGTCTCTTCATGACATTCCACCATTCAATGGTGAGTCTTCACATATCCTTACTGCCCATCATGCATTGACAATTCATTGACCCATTCATTTTCAACATAGAAACACACTTATTAGGAGCTTATCCTTTTTATATCATCATTTTCAATGAAAAAAACTTATTTTTGATATTACCAATTTAATAAGTTAACCTCATACCTTGTTCCTTCTCAATGTGTTTGTTTTCCAGTTCACTTACTTGTGGCTATCCCTTCATGAACATTTTTTCTTCCCCTCTTGATGTAATAATTTGATTGATTCTTGGGTTAGTTATACCCTCTATTATATCTCTCCACTTATTCTCTTTCATTCCTTTAATCTTCTTAGGACTGATCTTGTCCTCTTCAAATTGTACATGCTCCATTGACCTGCCCTCTTGGCTAATCTTCTTTCTTTATTTCTTAGTCATGTGATCTTGTGATTTCATTTTTATTTCCTCTATATGATCATTAATTGACTCATAATTTCTCATCTTTAAACCTACAACATAATACTTATCACATGTCAATTTACACTCATGAGACTTTCTAGTCTCTTTAAAGACCTCTCAGTCATGTTCACTCTTCTATGCTTATTCTAAGCCTCTTTTAGCTTCTTTCTTATCTTATCAATCTCCTTCACTTGTATTCTTATTCTCTTTGATTTAATAATTATCTATCTATACTTTTTATTTAATCAACTCACATAAATATATGCCTTGCTTACCTTGGATAACCTCTTTCTTGCATCACCTTATTCATCATATTGGCTATAATTATTTTCTTGATTTTAATTTTTTACCTCTATAAGACCTATAACTTCATCTTCAACACCTTATATATCATTCCCTTGATTCAAAACCTTTACTAACTCAAACTCAGCTATTAGGATGGCTTCTTCATCTCGTATGAGGTCAAAACATTTTGATTCTTATATAATTTGCTACCACAACCTTTCTTCTTCCTCTATATACTCTATCATATATTATTTTCTAGCTTCACCTTTTTCTACTCCTTGTATAATGACTTGATTTTTGGATTCATCCTTCATTAAATTCAAATTACATTCCTTTTTTGTTTTTCATCAAATTTTCCAAGTACTTCATGAGGTAATTCAACTTCATCTTTGCCTTTCATAAGCCTGTCCATCAATTTTGTTATTTATTTATACAATATATCTTCATTATTTGACACATCAGCCAATTCATCATCAAAAATAGAACTAAAACCCAAACCTAGACACCCTTTAGTCTTTACAAAAATTTTCTTGATTTAATTGTCTCTCATTGATGCCTTTTAGGAGGCATTCTTCTTCTTGAAGATCCTTTTTTTCAATAAATTCTCCTTCTTTACAATAGTAAGTCATTGTACCTCTATATGTTGTTACCCAATCAGCTCCTTATTCATCATAAGCATGTTTCTCATGTTTTATCTCCTTCATATTTTAAGCTTTGATGTCTAAAACATGGACTTCTTCCTCCTTCACTCTTATACCTACATACACACATGATAAGATATCCTTATATTCAAAAACTTGATGTTTTCTTGCCTCTATTTTCTACTTATTAGGTCTATTTGTCTCCATGACCATTTATTTCTTCACAAGGTGTTTCTCACCTTCCTCATGTTCATCTCTCATGAGCTTCTTCATCTCCTCCTTGAGCTGTCTACATAATAGCTTCTTCTTATTCTCATTGTCCCCCATGTCAATATTCTTTCTTATTTCTATGAGTAACCTTATATGCTAGTTAATCCTCTTCTTCATAGTCTGGCCATACCATTGGATTTATTATTCTTGAATGAGATACACCAAGAGCTTTATTCCTCTCTAACCCTTTATCTAGATCATTACTCTCATTTTCAACATCAAACCATCTTTTCCTTGGGTCTTCATTCTTCTTTATTTCCTTGTGGTAGTCTAACTTAGCCATGCCATTATTCTCCTTTTCCTTCTCAACCTTCATCTTCATTTGTTTAATTCTTTTACACCTTGGAACAATGACTCTAACTTAGATTCTCTCTCTCTCTCTCTCTCTCTCTCTCTCTCTCTCTCTCTCTCTCTCTCTCTCTCTCTCTCTCTCTCTCTCTCTCTCTCTCCTCTCTCTCTCTCTCTCTCTCCTCTCTCTCTCTCTCTCTCTCTCTCTCTCTCTCTCTCTCTCTCTCTCTCTCTCTCTCTCTCTCTCTCTCTCTCATCTTTTTGATATTTTTATATCTCTCTTTAAGGGATATTATACCACAAATTTTCATCTCTCTCTCTTACTAAACTCATACAACTCAACTTCATGCAATCTCCATACAAACTCAAAATAATAACCTTTAACAATTAAAAAGCATAAGTATAGTAAGATCTTACCTACTTTGATACCACTTGATGTAGGGCCTCTTCCTACACATCCATATATCATCTTCTTGGCTCTAATATTTTCCTTAAATACCTTATTTAGATCTATTCTTACTAGTCTTTTAGGCACCTTGACTATTCTCTTTGACACTCTTGTCCAATCTCTATCTTATAGGCTCACTAAGACTTCTTTAAATTTATATGTTCATTTATCTCTCTAAAATATCCATCATCTCTATTACCCACTACAACCTTGTCTCATTATACACCAACACCATCATTTCATACATCTCTTTCATAACTAAACTTTCCTTTCTTCTCTTTAGCTTATTCCTTCTTCAAGTAGCTTCCTAGGATTAAAGACCTCATTCATAATTTCTAGATTATTTCCTACAAAATAGGGAACTATGTCCATTACCATACATATTTTTATCTTCAATATTCACCCAAACAAATAAAATAAACCTAAATTTAGCACTCTCAACAAATTTCCTCTTTTTCTCTTTAAGGTCTCTTTTCTAATAACCCCGTTTAGGCACAAATCTAGATGGTTTAAATAATATATAGGTTTTAATGAAAATATAAAACTATTTTAAGATACCCTTTATCCTTATTGAGATCCCAAAAAATTACATGGTTCAATTCCCAAGGCAAGTTTCTTTTCTATTGCACATGTCTTCTCAATTAGGTCTCTTTTGGGCCTCAAACACTCCCACAGTGATAAGAAAAGTATAGTATGGCCTTGTACCATTAAAAAAAATACTTAATCTTATATTAATCATAAAAATATAATGGATCACAAAGTTTCATAAAATTTTATGTGTGGAAACAAAATTTATTTTAGTTGAAAGATTAAACCCTAGGTTCAGTTCGTCATAGGCCTGTGCAAGGCTGAAGGTGAATAAAAAGAGATAAAATTAATTTAAGAAAATTTAAAATAATTATAAATGTTTTAATAGGTCTTAATATCCTATTTTCATCTCCTCTCATGGGTATTTAGTCAATAATAATCATTACAAGGCTTCAACAAATAGATATATAGAACTCTGAGTTCTTGGATAGGAATTTACAGACCTGAGAGCTTCCTAAAGGGGCTAATTAAAAGTATAAAAAAAAAATTAAATACTAGTTGGAGGTATATAATAATTATATTTTATTTTCCCAATTTTTATCTTCCCATGAACATTCACCACAAATCTCTTAAATCCATCTTTGCAAAATTTTGTGTCTTTGTGTAAGACTGTGTTTAGTCTTCATACATCTTTAGTACCTCAATTAGGATTTGATTTAAATAAAAAGGATATTATTATTATTTCATGGGGTATATACCACCATATATAAACCTTAACCTTTATTTTTAAACCTTAACCCAAAGCTCTAAAACTTGTTTTCAATAATTAGCTAAGTTCTAGAAACCTTCTTGATTGTGTCAATGGACATGGTTCTCCTAGCTGATGTATAATAAAATTAAAGATTTGTTTTAGTTACTAATAATACTTCCTTATATATAAATTATGATTAAAATAATTATTTAATTCCTAATAACTTACCAATAATCATATGACCACTTGAATGAGTCTCTAAAATTCTCTTATTATCTTCTTTCTTGACTGTGCTCAAGACATAATTGTTCCATAACTTGAATCTTGTATCTCAAACCCATAGATGCATACTATTTTTATATTATAACTCAAGGAGAATAAAAATATACTGTTTATTAAATATCAAAAAACATTAATCATTCATAAAATACTTTTCAATATTCTTTATTCATTGATTCTTGCACACCTACATTCATATATACATAATTTTGATCAATGCTAGACAAAGTTCATCCATTATTCAACCTTATTAATTATTCCTTGAACCTCTCCTTACATATTTTTTTTTAATTATTATATACTACCCACACACTCATTATTTCATCAAAATTCACCACCTCATATTATGCAAGCATACTAACTAACTTTCTTTTTCTTGTCAACTCCCATGTAGGAGTGGTAGTTACAAATGCCATTCTTTTTTTACATTATTATTTTCCATAATTTTGGAATTTAAATGCACATACACACCTTAATAGGACCTTATATGGTGATAAAAAAACATTTACCTACCTTTTAATTACTTATCAAACTCTAAAACACCTTACAAAGCCTAGCTATAAATTTAAAATTTTAAAATATTGATTTTGGTAGGAAAATGAAGAAGGCCTAGAAACACACTAGATCAAAGAATCTTAAGACCCATAACACCTATCACAAACTAAAATTTAAAAAAATTAAATCTATGAGACATGTACATGTTCTTTTCATTAATGATGCTCTGTATCATTTTCCAATAGGGTTATGAATGGAGTTTTGTCTAATGTTCTACATTTAGGAGGTCAAATGACCACCTACATGATTTAGGAAATTGACAATTAAAACCATGTTTTGGATTATGAGGATTCAATAGAGAATCAATGAGCGCATTGTTATGATATTTTTAATTTGAATCATTGTTTTAATTCTACTTTTGGGTGGAGTATCTAGGTTCGTTTTGGACCTATAAGTGGTTGAATGACCGCGTACAAGCCCAAAAATTAAAGTCTCAAATAAAACTATGAGAGATTATTGTAGATTTGATAAGGAGGTATCATGAAGTAGTGAGACTATCATATTTTAATATCTGAATGTATGAGATAAATATGAAATTTAAGTTTGAATAAATGGATAGATGACTATTTTGAATAGTTAATATGGGTAATTTGATTTGAGGATAAAACTTAAAAGGTGTAATCATTAATTTTTTTATATTATAAAACCAATGTTTATTTACAATATTTAAACTATTGAGTAATAATTTCTATGGTAATGATAGGGCAGTGTATAATAGAATATAAATAAAAATTTATGAGTATAAAAATATTAAGATAGGAAATAAGCAATGTATCTTATTAAGGTTAGTAATCCATTTTTGTATACATCTCAAATTGATGAGTAAAAACAC
>JARHVA010000045.1:9512500-9629181 GCA_037957365.1 Torreya grandis
TGTTTCCAACTTTTCATATCTCAGATCTACCTACACATTTTTAGATATTATAATTATTATCTATTCTTAGTATTTATGTAATCAAATTACTATTTTGAATGTCCTTTATGTATTTATCATCACTCAACATATTATTCAAAATATTCATTTACTCAAGTTTTCAATTAATTAGACTACTTTATAATATTTTTAATCATATTTGTTAATAGGATATTCTACATTTTAACCCTCATACACACATATAAAAAGGTCTAAACATAATCTGATAATTATTAGAACATATCTATCTACTAAGTAAATAAAATTATAGAAAGTAAGGATAGAGATAATTACCTTGGATTGACTTATTGGTGCATTAATATCCTCCTTGGATATAGTGGCACTTTACAAGTGATGTTGTGAGTGAAGCCATAAAATGTCAAGGATGAATACCTAAATATATTTAGTTCAAACTCTAAATACTATGGGCAACACCATGGTTCAACTCCTATAATTGAGTTTCAATGACCTTGATCAAGACTTTGCCTCCACAATAATGATATTTTATACTCTAATTCCTACTTTAATTACTTAAGGGAAAACATCTAAGCACAAAAAGAGCATATGATTTTTTTGTTTCTTGGAAAAGATATTTCTAGCACATATATTCATAAATCAAAATATATAAATAAATTATGACTCTAAGCTAATAGTATTGTTTTGGATCGATATAATATAATGGTATCAACCAATTCAATAATATATCATCAATCATGATATAATAAATAAGATAATAAAAAAATCAGAACTATATCTAAAATGATGTTGCATACATGGATAAATAGGTTAGAAAACTATTGTATCAATGGTGCCAATGCATTAATAAATATAGGGAGGATGAAAAATTGATTGAAAGGATATAGAGAATGAAAATGGTAAATAATATCTTTAGATGGTAGGCTAATAATAATGGAGATATGGCTAGATAGTATGTAAACATATATTAAAATTACCATGAATTGGTCCCACCCATTTTTGATGCACTCCTTATGAAGTGCACTGAGAGATATTGATGTTTTAAAGAGTCATGTGAGATAGATCATTAGTAAAAGATAAATATGTAAAATTTCCAATGTATATAGGGTCTATCCAAAGCACAAAAAACATTTTCCTAGTAATTTTTGTTTGGACACAAAAAATTATTGACCTCCATTTTCATAACTCTTCTCTTAATGTAAAATATATGCTTATGTTTACATTTTGAACTCTTCCATATATGAAATATATATGATACTCTTTAGAGGAAAAAATTTAGAGATTTATGGCCAAAGGAGGGAGATAGAAACACATTTTTTTCATATCTATACCCTTAAACATATAATTTGTAATAGAATAAGGGAGATAACCAGAGTGGATGGGAATGTGAGTGATGAAAACCAAATCATTAAAGAAGAGGAAATTCAATATTGTATAAATATTATATTAAAAAAAATTAATTGTAATTTGGAAGTAGAAAAAGGAATATTATATGTTATTATGCCAATTTTAAACTAGGAAGATAGTAAAAGGCTAGTGGATCATGTTTTCTCTGAGGAAGTTAAATTTGATGTGTTTTCCATGGAGGATGATAAAGCACATAATATTTATGGTTTTATTTTATTTTATTTTATTTAGAACTACTAATATTTAATTTAGTTTTATGTGATTTTGGTTATGGATGAGTTTATTAATTATAACAAATGGCTTAAAGAGCTTAATAGTACTTTCATTGTCCTTATCTCAAATAAATTTGAGGCTAAATATTTTAATGATTTCAAAACAAATAGTTTATATATTATTATTTATTATATTTATATATATTATTATCCCTTTTCTTACAACTTTAAATTTTAAATATTATATCTCAACATCAAAGGATTTATCATTGGAAATCAAATTCAATATGGGATCATCATTATCCATAAAACTATGAAATCAATTGACAAGAGTAAAGAATAAGTAACAATACTAAAATGATACATGAATATAGATTATAGAGTCTCTTGGGGATGTTTTGACATGGTTTTAGGGATAATAATTTATACAATACTATTTATTATATTTTTAATAAAATATTATGCCTTTGTTTATAGCCTCAACTTATAAAGATTATATCTCAACATCAAGAGGGTTTATCATTGGAAGTCAAATTCAATATGAGATCATCATTGCCCATAAAAATATGCATTCAATTGACAAGAGTAAAAAGTAAGTAATAATACTAAAGTTATACATGAATAAATCGTATAATAGAGTATCTTTGATATTTTAGACATTGTTTTAGAGACATTTGGGTTTTAAATTAAATTTAGGTATCTGATTAAGACTTGTATTTCTACTCCCATGTTATCAGTTTTGATCAATGGATCTCCTAAAGGTATCTTTGAAAGTGAAAAAGGATTAAGGTAAGGAGAGGATCTATATACTTTTCTCTTTATCATTATCATTTAATATATGAGTATAAATTTCTCTTTAACCATTAGGAAAATAAATATAAATAAGAAAATGTTAGCTCTATCAATGGAGCCAATTCATCATCAAAGTTCATAGATGATATGTTACTTTTGGTTAAAGAATTTATGAAAGAATTAAAGGATATGAAATCAATTTTTAAGGACTATGAAGATGAATCAAGGCATAAGATTATTTAGAATAAAAGTTCCATGCTATTCATTAACACAATCATGATTAAACAATGTAGAATTTATATAATATTTAGATGTAAAGCAAATATATTATCTCTACCTATCTTTTAATGTCACTCTTTTATCGGAAGATGCCATAATATATATAGAATTATCTTTTAGATAGATTTAAGTGTAAGCTCGATGAATTAGAAGGTATTATTCTTAGTTATGAAACCAAGCTTCAATTTATTAACATTACTCTCCAAAATTGCCTAGTGTATCTAGTGTCCTTATTCAAAATTCCTAGGAGTATCGATGATAAGATTGATAAATAAAAAGAAGATTCATGTGGATAAGTATGGAAGAAAAACATAGATTTTATTTATTTGCAAGGGATAGAGTATTCCTCCCAAAAGGTTAGGAAGGAATTGGTATTTAAAAAGAAAATATATGATGAAAAAATCCATGATTGATAAAATTGGATGGATATTTTTGAAATAAATTTACCAATGGATATATTTTATTAAGGTTAAACATTTATAATAATTGGATGTTAAAATATTATTATCAATTGAATCTCTACCAAAGGGTTATTGTTTCTATACTTTTTTAATTAATAGTATAAAATATATATGAAAATTTAGTAAGTGGAATATTGGTTCAAGACAAGGATCTATTTTTGGGGAATATTTTTGTATTTTGAACTCTCCTTTGGGTTTTACAAATCCCATGGAAAAATCAATGAACATGTAAGAATAAACTATGGAGAAAGAGTAGCTCATTATTATGAGGAAAATAGTTTAAATAGGTTATGTAAAGATATATTATTTTATAGTAAAAATAAATAAGAAATAAATAATCTATTTAAACTCAATTAACTTATAAAAGGGTTTCATATCATTTAGGTGGTTAAGGAAGATGAAATAGTTTGGGTTGATTCTTTATATGGAAACTTCAGTGTTAAATTAATTAATTTGATAGCTTTGAAAAATTATGTAGATGGTTTTATATGGAATAAATTATGGAATAAGTACCTTATACTAAAGATTGATTTATTCATCTAGCATGTCATTCAAAATAAAATCCTCATAATTAATAAATTTATGATGAAATAACTCTTAATAACAAATATATGTTCCCTATGTGAAAACAATGCAAAATATATTATTCATATGATTTTATAATGTCCCTTTTCTTACCAATTATTGAGGTTTTTTTATTGTTAGGTGAAAAACTTTTTTGGGTTCAACATTATTTAAAATTTAAAGTAAGTTTTAAATGGTCTCCCCCTTTCACAATGATTTCTTAAAAAGACTATAAAATATGACTCTTTCCCATAATTTCTAGGGTATTTGGTAGGAAATGAATAAAATAATATTTCATGATAAGAAGAGAGATATAAATAAGGTTGCCTTTAGAATAATGGATTATAATAGCGATTTTTTTTGGTAATTAAAGTGAATAATAAATAAAATGTAAGAGAAGATGAACTCAAGATTTTGATATTTAGAATTTATCTAATGAGGGAAGAATATGATTGATTCAAAAGAAAAGGCTAGAATGCTTGTTAAATGGTTATATCCACCTCTAGGGTGGGTAAATATACAATTTTATGGGGCTTCCAAGGTAATCCTTAAAAAGGAAAGAGGAGGTAGAATAATAAGAAATAATATAGGTATATTGATAGTAACATATGCTAGTAATTTGGGACTATAAACTAATCACTTGGAAGAAGCTAAAGTAGCTAATTAGAGCCTTAAATTGGTTAAATATTTGTGGGTATCCCACCCTATTGTATAATGGTATTCTTTGAACATCATAAATTTCATAACCAAGAAACACATCCTATGTTGAAGAACTAGATATTTAGTGAATGATTCTCTAAATATTATTCAATCATTTAAAGGGATCCTAAATAATCATTTATAAAGAGAAATAAATAAGTTAGTTTACTGGTTTGATAACAAATGGGTCATTTCTAATAAATTCATAAAATGTAGAGATATACAAGACCTTCCAATTGATGTTTTTCAATGAATACTAGATAAATCATTCTTCTAATCTTTTATTTATTTTTGAGCTACATTGATATAACTGAAAATACCATTTGTATGGGAAATGCATATTTTATGTATTTATTTTACCTCAATATTGGTCTCTCTAGTAATATTTTATACATAAGGATGAAGATGGAAAAAAGGTATGGATAATTTTCCCAATTATTTTGAAACCTTTTTTATTTATCCTAGTAATGATAATAGAAAGCATTTTGAGAAAGCTCAGATGCATGCTAGTTATATCACATGCCTCTTTAATCACACACTGATTAAATTTAACACCATTTGAATCATTTAAATTTATTTTTTCCTTATTGCACATATGAATGTGTGGAGTGAAATATTGCCTTGGAATGTTAACAAAAGTAATAGAATATCTAGAACAAAGGTTTTTAATTGTATTTTGTGCATGTGTTATAGTTGTGGTCTGTGTTATTATTTAAAAATGGGAGGATATCATTGTAGAGTGAAGCCTTTTAATGTTAATGTTGTGATTGAAAAATATACAATCTAGATAATTTATCAACAAGGAGGGCTTAACAAATTCATGGATAAAATTTAAAGTTAGATCCTCATATCTCTATAGAATTTGCTAAATCATGGAAATCTCAAAATGTCACTATGAGGGGTGTATTTTTCATGTTTTTAAAGGATATTGAAACCCAAATTACTAGCATGATCATGAAGGGGCTGAAATTATACAAATATAAATAGGATAAGAAGGAATACATCAATATTTTCCTAAAAAGGAAAGAGAATATGATTAAATTTAAAGGATCCTATCTAAGAGACTCCATCCCCACACCTTTGAATGAATTTTTGCATCAGGCTATGTGATATATAAAATTTTATGGGAAATTTAGAGCGGAATTATCATACCACTTTGATTTTATTAATTGTTTTAGGCATAATAAACTACTCAACATTCCATTCCTTCTATTATTATCTCTAGAAAATTTGGTTATTGAGGTTCAACTTGAAAAATCTTTGCTTCCTCTATACCAAGCCTTTATATATCTATTTTTTCCATGATAAAATGTAATCCATTGGGACTTATCTATATATCATGGTTTTTAATATGGTTTGGGTGAGACTTTTACTAAACATGTGGATTATGAGGGGGTTGAGGGGTAAAAACTATGAAAAACCCAAATCTATTATTATCCATATTTATTTTTTGAATATACCTCATAATAAAAATGGTAATTAAAGAATGGTTAATAAATCCCTTGTTAATAACTCATATTCTTAAGAATAATATGATAGCTTTGTTGACATTGATACCTCTAACTCTATTTTTTAAGCCATAAGCCTATTATCAAAGAGACACATGACATTGTAAAATTGCAAGACCAAACTCCCTATGAGAAGGAAATGTATGTTGATGATCATGAATGTGCTCAAGACATTAAATATTTCATGGGTAATAAGATAAGGTTTGAACCCATATATGATAGAATTTAAGAAAAGATCAATTTACCAGTTAATAATGTCGATCTTCATAAAATGTATTATGAAGTGGATAATGAAGAATAATGAGAAATGTAAGGATAAAATAAATCAAATAGAATTTAAAATTAGTGGAGGAGTCATTTATATAAGTTAACCTTCAAATAATTTAATGGAGATGTGTAAAATTAACAATCTATCTAGTAAGGTGGCTTTATTGGAGGAAAGGGTGATTTAGATGGAAAAGGAAAAACTAAAATTAAGAAAGATCTCTAGAATATTATTTAGGTAAGTAGATAAATCATCAAGAAATATGTTAAAAACATAAATTTTATTAAGGAATTATTCTGAATAAAGAAATAAGAACAAGCAAATATGAGAAAAGCTAAAAGACTAAAAGGTTAGGATAAAAGAAATAAGAGTGAGATGGAGATGTTTGACCTTAATAACACAAATAATCTCATCAACAACATGGTTGATGAGTGGGAAGTGGATTTTTTTTTAATTGGTGAATATGATTCTTCCTTATTGTTACTTTGTTATAGTTGTTTTGTTAGTTTTTTTCTTTTTTTAGATCAATAATATTTTATAAGTTTTTCCTATTGAGGTTATTGGTTATCCCATCCAATTTTGGCAACATCTATTGATGCATGTTTGATGTTTGTTATTTTTATAATGGAAGGGCTTATTTTAAAGCCCTCATTTTACCTTACATAAAAAAAATCAAAGGGTGATATTGAAGGTTTGCCTATAGGAAAGTATCATTTACCATCAATTATTTTATGCCATATTTGGATTGAAAGAGACCATATAAGATCCTTTATGGTTGTTCTATATTCCATCACGAGTATGCTGTCCACAAAATCAAACTTAAACATATTATTTCTTTTAATACCTGCTATATTTTGGTTTACATGCAAAAAGTGTGGCTCCAAAAGAGCCTTAAAGTAATAGAATTCCTCATTAAGTTATGGAGTGAATTTTACTTGACCCTTCTTGGCATCCTCTATAAGTGTCCATGATATGTGGAAGAGGAATATTTATTGTTTGCATAATAATTTTGATAATCACTAAAAATACCCATGTATATATTGTGGTTCTATCCCACTAGAAGGAAGCTTACACACAGAATGTTAAAAAACATCCTTATTTTCAACATGGACAAAAAATACAACTAAAGTATGATTCTTGTTATCACTTGAAACATTATATAGTTAAAAGAAGAGGATTAATGGGTATTATATGGATAAATTACATGTATTATCAACATTAATTTATTGATAATTAAAAAAAATCCTTGTAAAACTTAAATTTGTCATACAACTCATTATCTTATACTTCCTCATTTAATTGTTCTTTGGATGACTCACTATTATATGATAAATCACCATACTCATCAGTCACTAGTTCTTTAAGTTTATTGAGATAAAAGGCTAACAATGTGATTGTGAAGTTTTATCCATTTTAAATAAAAGGTAGGACAAAGTGGCCAAAATCCCCAATATTATGTCTATGTTTTGGCATACCAGTCAAACTAATTTCAAGGTTCATAAAGTGAATGTGCATGACAAATTTCAATGAATTTGACTGTGCCATTTTCACATTGATTAATTTGTGCTTGTTTTTTAGGAAATATCATGGTCTTATATTTATTATGAATATTTTAAAACTTTTCACAATTATAAAATAAAATTTAATTCACAATTAAAATTTATAGAAAAAAATTATTTCGTATTCTACTAAATTTTGACAATGCAAGATCCTCATTACATTTCATGAGGATTCAAGAATGGGTATATCATGCTAGAATAAATATAAGAAGAAATATTTTTTTCTATTGTCTTAAAATATGATATGGAATCAATAGTGTATATGCATTTATTATATTATTCTTGAAATGTTATAAATTTTTGTGCATGTTATTTGATGTTTGCTTCTTTTTTCTAGTGCTACCATTAACTATCCTCACGCCACCACTTATTTAGGGATTTATATAAATGTAGTAGCTGATATTTGGGATCCCATAATATGTTTACCATGTAGGTTGATAGACACTAACCCCAAAAAATATTATCTTATCCATAATTGTCTACGTAGATGGGTTCCCTAAAATAATGATTTTTTTTTGTCTCAATACATTAAGCACAAAGTCTTGTCTTTCCTATGCATTCATGGTTATAGTATTTTACCACTCATTATTTACTAAGCCAATGGAAATATTTTTTAAACATTTATGTTTGTATTACTTTTTACTCTCTGACTTCTAAAAAATAAATCCTCAGTCTTAGATTTATTGATTTGGTTGGAGTTATATTTACCTTTCGACGGTTATGACACTTATAAAGTTTTCTTATCACCTTGTGATTTTTTATTGAAATAAGAGGAATCACAATAAATTTTATATACCATATATGGTTTTTTTAATTCTAAAGCATTCCAAAAAATTAATTCCACCACTTCTTTTGATTATTTTTTTGACATCCATAGTAGAAATTCTAAAGTTGTCGAATTGGCTAACAACCAATTGTATAAGAAAACCTTACAATATATATCAACCTTTGAAATTATAATTAAATTTTTTATCTAAATGATTTCCAAAGTAATTTTTATAAAATTATTTAAATTACACCATGTATCCTTCAAGCATATTTGCATTTGTTTATTGTACAATAAACTTTCTCTCAGATAAGCACACATGCATAAACTTGGTTGTAAATCCTCTAAACATTAAATTATGTAAATTTATAATTTATGAATAAATATAAATTTTATTTCACACTTTTTTTTTAAATCCATAACTTTTGTTATCAACTAGGCCATTTTTGTGTTTAGTTATAGCACGGTTAAAAAATCACTACAAGAATTTAATACCTTTTCAACAAATACATCAAATTTAATGGCCCCAATTTCTCTCCAAAATATTAATGGAATTATTGTATAGGATATATGAAACCTTAATATATGTATTCAACATTAGAAAAATAATTATGTTTAAGAACCACATTATTTAACCTGGGCCTACAAATTTAATAAAAATAAGAAATAAAATAATTTTAATTAAGTATATCTAAAAATACATGAAGGAAAATAGATAGTATAAATATATATAATTGTATATGATGAGATAAAATTCCAAATTTTAAATTTATAACTATGCTAAGAAATGTAAATGATAAGGAGTTAATGATTGATAACAAATTTTTTTTCTATAAATCTTAGATTATAGATAAATTATGCAAACTATGTGTAACCTACTCTTGAAATTTTGTAGTTGGGAAATGATCTAGATAAAAAATTTCATTTTGGAATACATTTTCATATGTTTATCCTATTAGGATAAACATGTATGACTATGATTATCTAAATATGGTTGGTTTTTTCCTACTATAGTCAAGTTTGTCTTGTTAGGGTTTTACAATTTGTTTTTATGTCAACTTTTCACTTTATCATTCATAATTTTATTATAAATTAAATTTATATATGTGATGGGAATAATGTGAAAAATAAAATTTTATTCTCTTTAACCTAGCTTGACACTCCAAAATAAAATGAAAAATTGTGGATTTAGGAAATTGGCATTGCAACATTGCAAACTATGTTTCCCACACACATAAAATACAAACTCCACATAATTTTATGAGTGTGTGGACAAAATATATAAATTAATGGTTTATTAATCTCCCATAATAAATATGAGATTATATAGATACATTTATTCTAATACCATCCTTATGGAAAATGAAAATGTAGAGAGACTAGGATAGAATGATAATGTAATACGTGTATAAGATTTAATGAAGTTTTACTTGAGTTATTCTTAGATTAGTATTGAAATTATATATGAGTTGTATCTTGATATTCAAGGTTTTCTTATGCTTATTTATAGATGATAAATGTAATCGACAAAAAATTTATATATAGGCTAACCTAGGATAAATTATGCATACTTTTCAACTATGGTAATGTATAAAAACAAAAATAAATGAAAAAAATCATGGAAATGGGATAACAAACCAAAAATATAAAATAAAAATACCCATAGGGTGCATAGGTCTAGGATAGATGCGTATATTGTATAGGTTTGATCAAGAGATGCTTATAATTATATTTTTAAATCATGGCCTGGTAATAAGTGAGAAATACTTTATACATGTTGACATATACTTTTTTGTAAGCATTGATGTGTTTGTATGCTTAATGGACCATGTATAGACCTTTGTGAGACCGAATTTATCCTAGAAACAAGATAAAATGTATATTTTTTCCAAATAAGTTAAATTAAAAATAAGATGTTGGGAATAAGGGTATTTTTCTAAATTTTGATGTCTACAAAACAGCCCCACTTTGACATGGGTATGTGAGTAAAATGTATGCATATATCAAGTTCACATATTCCAAAATTACTTTTAAATAAATACTAATGTTTATGGGATTTTTATTTTTGTATGTCTTAGTCATTACCCAAGTTACCTCCATGAGTAGACATTACCCAAATAATATTTTTAATTGTGTATTATTTAGAATAATAATGTACGGTGAACCACTTTAAAACATAACCATTACAAGATTTTTTATATTAAGGGGAATAAATGATGAATGTAAATCACTAGTTTAGATTTCTCATCTAAAATAAAATACACAATTAAAATCAACTTAACAGTAAGATACATGATTGGGTCATTAGTAATAATTATGAGACAAACTAGAATTGTTATTTTAATAGGCTACTAAATTAAAGTCTTACCTTCATCCTACATTGGCATGCCTCTCTTTAGTAATCACCTCTTAGTATCTAAGTAGAATCCACAAATTGAGATATCTCAAAGGAAGCTTTCAAGTTAGAAAGGTAAGTTATTATCATAAGCAGACAAAATTTACTTATCAAGAGTATCTTACAAAGCCTCCCCATGTATCTCATTTATCTTTTCAACCTTCCAAAGAGTACTGAAGATAAGTTGATAAAAATACAATAGAATTTCCTATGCTTAGGAACTAAAGCAATAAATAGATTCCATCTTGTAGCTTGGAATATAGTTTTTGTTCTAAAAAAATATGGAAATCTTGGTCTTAATAATCTTTAGTTAATGAATAAATCACTTATTTCAAAAAAAATTTGGATTTTTTTCAAGAAAAATACCACTTGGGCTAAACTTATGATTTTTAAATACTTAGAAGGTCATGATCCAATGTGCATATTTGTTAAAGATCAATTTGTCAAGGGATCACACTTATAGAATTTTTTGATTTCAAATAAAGATATTATTTCCACATGTTCTAAGTGGCATACTAGTAAGGTCAAAAGGTAAAAGTTTGGAAGGGTACCTAGGTCATTGATCATCTTCTTAGTCAAATTGATATTTGGTCGCACATTCAAGAGGAAATTCAGAACAAGTATGGACACAAGGTACATGATTAATGGTAGATTATTAAAGGTGTGAACATCTAGAAAACTTTAAGCTGTGAACATCTAGTAAGGTATTGAGTCTTTCAATGACCAATACCAAGTAAAATCAGGTTACTTATTATTGGAATAAAATCCCAGTTTTAATTTTAAGTGGGAGATATTATGGGATAAATGGTTAATACCAATAATTAATTTTTTCCTTTGGATAGATGTCTAAATTATAACTCTAACCATGGCCAATCTAACCAAAAGAGGTTGCATTTTGATCAACAGATGCATTCTTTGTGAAAAAATATAATGAAACCATCTTTCATCTACCTGTGGATTATCCTTACTCTCAGGATATTTGGAGCAATATTCTCCTTAAATTACATTTTTGGGTTCATGTAGGTACAATGTTGGAAATATATAATTCATGGGAGTATCCATTTCATAATGTTCTATTCAATAATATATGGAAGCTCTCTTTACCTAATATCATTTGGGTCATTTGGGGAAAGCACAATAATTGGATTTTTAGAGAAATTAAATGTATAAAAAAAGTGCTATCCAAAAGGATATTTGAGGACATCCTGAAGAACTACAACATTGACCCTAATAATAAAATTAAAAGCCTACTTCAGTTTGAACAATTTTAGCTCTTAATTGGCAAATTAACACTTTTAGTTTTTGTAAGATGGATCCTAAAGATGATATTAGAAAAAAGAACTAAATGGAACCACCCCTTTAGGGTTTTTAAATATCAATTTTGATGGAGCTTCCAAAGGGAACCTAGGACCAGCTGGAGTAAGTGGTATTCTAAGAGAGCATCAAGACAATTTTTTGGTATCATATGTTGAAGATATGGGTGTCAAGTCCAATCATTGTGCTAAAACCTTTACTACATTATGATGACTTAAATTACATTAACAAATGGGGGTGAAATTTATCATAACAGAGGTATTTTCCATTAATATATTGAATTATCTATCTAGGAAAAATGTTATTAGCTGGACTAGTAATCCAGTAATAGTTGAAGCAAACTCTTTCTAGATTCTAAGAAATAGGTACTAATCTAACACATTTATCATGAAGGAAACATGATATCTAATTATTTCATAAATATTGGTGTGATGTCATTGGGTAAATTTACTTGGATGTATTCTAAATATATTCATAGGGACATCATCAAAAGGGTAAAGGGTGAAGTTTTGTCTAATGTGCATAATATTTGAGGAAATGGGGAACTTCCCCAAGTCTAGGTGGAGGAGACTTTGGGAATTTAGAATAGAATATATTAGTCCTTTATTTACACTTAAATATTTTTTATAACTCTTAGAGAAGATTCTAGATATGGCATTTATCCTTCTTATCTCACTTACAATAACCAAGGGCATCAAAAAGATAGCTCCGAGGTTTATTGGTTCTTTGGCCTATTGGAGTTGGGAAAGACTTTTTCTCCCTTGCTCGAGATTCTATGTGTTTTTTATGGGGTTAATGAACATGATTGAACCAAATTTTCTTAAATAATTTAAGAAGAATGAAATAATTTGGAAGGCCTTATAATTTGGGAGTTTTGTAGGTTTCATGGAAAAAATTGAAGATCATGATAGGCATATTTCAACCCTCTTTGCTACCAAAATTAATGAGGTCACATTGGAAATCATAGAGGATTTAATTGCTCACATAACAAGCTTGGAAATAGAGGGAAAAAGATCCTCATATCTAGAGATTGTAAAAGAGATAAGGAGGTTTTTCTGGAGGAAGGGGAAACTTTGGAGACTCTACATAATGGCTTTGATTGTGAATCTCTACCTAGGCCGTTTGGAGAAGTTACCTTTCATATAATGAAACATATCACACTCAAAGGTAGGTATAATGTTTTAATATGGTCCCTATTCATTTTTATAAACTATTTTAGGCATGTTGTTCCATTGAGCCTACCCTTATACATTTTCCACTCTTTAGAAGCTTCCATTTTGAAATATAAAAATGGCAAGTGCCCTATTCCTAGACATGAAGGGGTTATATTTTTAATCCATAAATACTTCAAGGGTTTGAATCAATTAAATCCTAATATTTATCAAACTTAGAATAATTTTTTTGAGGATTAACCTATAGACATTAGGAATATCAAGAAGGTTTGGATTAAATACCTGGGTAATATTTACAAGAATACCAAGGACCAACCTTCTAAGAGACCAACTATCAAAGGTACTAAATATTTAGAGGTTAAATATACTAAAGATAAAGATAATATAAAAAATAATCTCAGGAGTGAATCCAGGACTCCTAATGTGCCTACAAATTCACTAGACAAGAAGGGTAAAATTGGTCAGATGGTAGATAATTCTATCTTAGTTGAAGAAGATAGGATTAGAACTGAAGATAGTATTCAACAATAGGATATGGGTGTTATTAGTAATACCCCTCAGTATAATCATCTTCAATCACATAAGAGGAAGACTAGAGATGAATTAAAGGATAAAGGTAAAATATCCCCTAGTAAGGAACATCATGAGTAAAATGAAAATTGTAATACTTTAATTAGTTATTTAAAATGTAAGGAAAATTTTGACAAGATTGTTAAATAATTAGACCTTCAAAATTCAATCATGTGATGGTTTATGAGGGAGTTAACTTAACTCAAAGGGAAGGTTAAGTTTTTATAGTAGGAGAATGATAGATTAAACCAAGATAATGTGGCCAAGGAGGATAACCAAAAGTTATAGAGTCTTCAATTCAGGGTTGACATGCTTGAAAAAGACTAAGAAACTCAAAAATAGTATCATTTTTATTGTAAATTGCAACAAGGCTATGATGAATGAGGGGATTCAAAATGTTGAGAATCTTAGGGCTCACTTGGGAGAGCTATTTGACACAAAGACTATTGGAAAAGGAAAAGGTGAACATATTCAGTGTAGGGGTTGCCATAAATATTTAGACAAAGACAAGATACTATTAAAAAATTCTTCTAATATCAAAAGGATGATAATTTTTTATCAGGACGTCTTGATAAATCTTGACATGGATTAGGATTCTGATTTTTTGTTGTATCTCTACTATATCTACTCTGTGTTCTAGTTATTTTTGGCCCTATTTCAACTATGTCTTTCCTTGGGTCTATGGTAGACCTTTATTTATTTTTGGTTTGTTCTTCTAGGGTATGAGGACCCTAGTAAAAAAAACCCTTTAACCTTAATAAAAAAATAATTATGAGACAAGGGTGATTTTTTAGGCACTACATTCACCAAAAACTTTTCCAATAGAAAAAAAAATTAAAGGATGAGAATTACAAAGTGGTGAATGACATCTATGATGTTTATGTGCTTAAGTGGGTACCTTTAACTTGTGATTATTACTAATAATACATGAGTAAAAATTCCATTTCAGTAATGACTACTCATGGAGGTTATTTGGGTAATGAATTAAAACACATGATTAAAATCACAATTAAAATAATATTTCATTATAATTACTTATGGATTATTTAAAATTAACATTAAAACACATTATTGGGTTATAATTGGGTTAACCCGACATTGGTAATAATTGTATAAAAGGGTGATTTATATTCACCGTTCCTCTCCCTATTAATAAATTCTTACGGTGAATGTCTTATAAAGTGGGTCACCTTGCCTTCACCATTCCTCTCCCTATTAATAAATTCTTATGGTGGATGTCGTATAAAGTGGGTCACCTTTCCTTGGTATTATTTTCAATAATACATGATGAAAAATGTCATTTGGGTAATGACTACTCATGGAGGACATTTGTAAAATGATTTTAAAAACATGATTAAAAATACCCCAAAAAATAGTATCCATTTTATGCATATGTTAAAGTATAAATGTAAATATTATAAACATGGTGTAGAAACTTCATTTTCATCACTTTCATGTCAAAATTATAACTAGAATGACTTTATTTAACAACACACAAATCAGGTTAGAAATCACTAAAACACATAAATTTTTTACTGCACTTGTCATGCATATTTTGAAATACATTAGGGCATCCCTGATTAGGGAAATGCACCATATCCAATCATCAACTTCACCTAATTCAACCCAAGTAAAATTGTGACTGTGTAAGAGATGTTTTTGGATTAATTAGGTTTAAAAAAAAATTGACTTTCAAAAGTCACCTCACTTTACAATAAGTTAATTAACCTTTGTTAATTATCCTTATCTTCTTCTAATGTTAAATTTTATAGCTTTTTAAATTTCCTATTCTCTTAATTCATTAATTAAATTATTCCTCCACTCACATGGAAATGGATTCAAATTTTTGAAATCATGACATCATCATGACATCGCATAGAAATTCATCAATAATTAACATAAATGCAAGAAAATATCATAAATTTAAACCCATGCTTAGTTAATTTATACTCAAACCCCAAATACTAATGTCATTAACTCTCCATATTAGATTGAATTCCATCTACACATCTTCATCTTGATTTGATGATCAAAATCAATCTTAGAATTTTATAAATACAAGGCTCACTTGAAAAAAATTTTGGTAAAAAATTATACTTTATAAATAAATAAAAATATTCAATTTTTTTCCATCATTCACCAAAATCACAAGTATTCAAAGGGATACGTCATCCACATAAATTTGAGATATTGATAAAGACTCCTAAATCTACAATCTAATCTCAACATGCATACAATCTAACTTGGAGAATGAATACATTAGAAAGGTATAAATTTTTTTTTGTCTTTCTATTTGTATATATTCTCTTATAAATTCCCCAATCTAAGGGATCATGCTTGATATGTCATGTTTGTTAAGTTTTTTTAATTTTAAATTACTAAAAATGAATTAACCTCTCTTGTACCCATAATCTACATTTGACATGCCTAGTGGGTTTGATGTACCCCATAATCTTATTGAAAACATTCCATCATCTTATAAATTCAAAATAAGATATTTTTATCTTAGTTTCACTTATTTTCTCTTAAAACTCCCATTTTTAGGTTTTCTACATTTTTGTGATAATGCTTAGCATATCGATAAGATGATTCTCCATAATAATTAATATCATCATATGTAATTTTAATATTAATTATTTATTTCTCTCTATTTTTTCATTAAAATGGCAAGATCACTCTGTCTGGTGGTGGGAAGATGGCAGGAACATCATACATTTTAACAATAACACTATGTGTATCATTGGGATTGTTCTCAACTTCATTCAACTTATAAATAGCAATATTAAAAACCCTAATGATGGGATCAACCTAAAAATTGGTGATAACACTCTATATAACCATGAAATTGACCCAATAAACAACAAGATCATGAAGAGCTGTGGGATTTCCCTACTAAATGATGAGATCACCTTGCTAAATAGTAGGATCACAATGTGTATTTTTCTTATGAGCTAAATAGAAGGATTTTAAACTTCCCACACTTTCCAAAGACAACATTTAAAACTCCTAAATTATTTCTTACTAGTTATTTTAGCCAAAGAAGTGTTTTTTTACTAAACAAAGCATGTTTCTAACTCACATTTCAATTTAGTGCTTAATTAAAGAACTAACACTTCCATTTGGTTATTTGATTTTCTTTCATTACTTACACATTTTATTTTATTTCTTGCTTGTATTCTATCATGTTTATTCTCTCTCCTTGACCCCTTTACAGAGTCTAGGTGACTAAAAACATAGATTATTATTATCCAAAATATCTTCTTTATTGACTATGTAGAGTGTATTTCATCTCTTTCTTGTGATTTCTTAGTGTACAACACTTGGGGTTTCATATCCCAAAATATTTACCAACCCCATACATCTAGAGGTAGATATATATTTACTGTAGTTTTTCATTAAGATCATATCAAAATTCCCCATAAATGGTTTTGTGATAGCAACAGGTTTATTCCTAACACTACATAATCAAACATCACCCTCTAAGTCTAAATTTTTGGTAGTATTTCACTGAGACCTTTATGGTTGAAGTGGCCACATAAATTCATTCCTAACAAAAAACATACCTCTTCTAATTCTATACCACATGCTTCTATTTCTAAACCACTTGCTTCTAGTTCACAATAATTTATTTTAAACTCCCAACATCTTCCTCCTATTTCCCAACAAGTCCCTTCCTCTAGTTTATAATAAGTTACCAATAATTCCCAACATATTGCTTCAATTTATCAACATGCTCCTATGAACCCTCCAAAAGTCCCTTGTAACTCCCATTATGTCACTTATAATCTATAACAACAACTTGTTATCAATCCTCCATTAAAAAAAACCAAGACCAATCCACAATAATAAGCTACAAATTCTTCACCCTAATAGGTTGTGATTAATCCCCAATAGATCCTATCAATCTACAATCCATCCATTCCAATAAAAAAATTAAAACTTTTCAATAGTAAGTCCCTTTAAGATAGGTTCTTAAAATTTAGCATCAAATTACATCATATCGGTAACTAATTCCTCTAACTTAATAGTGTATTATTAATCACTTCCAAAAAACTAGTTAACAATAAGTACCGTATCAACATTTTAATCCCATCTATGAGGTTAAAAACACTAGTATCCCAACCCAACATGTAACCATTCTAACTTAATTCAACCCTAATCCACCCATATATCTAAATCAATCCAATCCCCCTCTAAAAATTCAACAAAATATGTTCCCTCTATCCTAGAAAGCTCCCTCTCCAATAATTTCAAGAGATAAACAACAATGTTCTAGGGCTCCAAGCAAGAAATTAGGGAAAAAGTAAAAATTTGATGAAATATATCCATACCCATTTAATATGAGCATCCTTGAAGTAACTTTTTCATCTCATTTTAAGTCACTAAAATTTAAAAAATATAGAGGAAGAGGTGATCCTAGGGAGCACCTAAAAGAATTCTTTTTCGCTTGTTAGGAAGTAGCTTACATTAATGTCTATCTACTTCACTTTTTTCATGCAGTTTGGGTGGACAAGACATAATGGTTTCTAAATTCAACTATGGGATACATCATCACCTTTGATGACTTATCAAAAAACTCATAAATTACTTCTCTTACAACATAAATCATGAGTTAACCATGTTTGACTTATGACATGCCAAAAAAAATGGTGGGGAAAGTTTTTTGACTTAGCTACAATGGTGTAAGATTTTAGCTAGACACTTCCCTCATAACATTCTAGATAAATAAATAGTGAATATATTCACTTATAATCTCAATTTGAAGATATTTCATAACTTGAGACTCCATTGGACAAATACATTTGAGGAAATTATAGATAAGGGAATGTAGATTGAAAAATCACTTGTAGATAAAGGTACAATAGAAATTTATTCTCAAAATTAGGTGCAAGATCAAGCTCTACCACAAGCATGGGAAAGTACATATTATAACCCAAAAGTATTTAACAATAATATAAATTTAGTGGGTAATGGAGTAATAAAATAATGGCATGTGTGAATAGTGAAACCATGGCCTATCCAAAGTGCTTTTCCTAATCAAGCCATTACATTACAAAGATCACCTCCATGAAAGAATCAATATCATAATATATAATTTAGTGACCTCGGTGAACCTATTGAGTTGGTTTTAAAAAAATTATTTATGGCTAATGTGATCATTTATCCAAGTATAAATCCTTTTTGAGAATATCAACCAAACATTTAATGGTATAGAGACAATGATTACTATGATTACCATCATGTCAAAGGGAATGAAATTCATAGGTGCATGTAATTAAGGAACTTAATTCAATATCTCCTTGAGTGGGGTGACATTGAGCTGGATAATGTTACTTTTACTTCTAATTAGAATATGGGTATTTATAATGACCCGTTTCCAAAGCATAACTCTAACAATCAATGACAAACCTACAATAATAACCAAGGGTAAAATAAGAATCAACATATAAATTAGAGAAATAATAATCAAGGTCAATATTACCAAACCAATCTAATTATCTACCATGATGTATTATATAACTACAACATTGTAGATTGTATTACTAACAACCATGTAATTACTATTAATTTTAATTATTAACAACCTTCCAACATACCTCAAAATATTACCTTGTATATTTTCAAATATCCTACTTCATATCCTAGTGGTACTTCTTTGAAATGCAATAACATTATCACACCTTGGAGACCACAGTTCACTATTATAGGTTGTATTCCTCCTTATAATGCAAGTAACCTTTCACCACCTTGAAATTAAATTATCATAACTTGATGTTTGAAAGTTATGCTTCAAGGTCCTTCACCTTCATCCAACAATAGTATTTTACAAGTATGTTTGCCTTCCAAATCCAAACCATCTCCTTATTCTATTAAGAAGGAGTGTGATCTTGGTGAAAAATTAAATAAGACTCTTTAATATATTTATATCCTATATCTCTTGCATACATCATAAGTTCACAAAAATATACTAAATTATATTCTTCAACAATCCAAGATACCAAACACCATTGAAATAAATAACTTTTAAGAACTTGTATGGAATTTATCCCTAGGTCAACAACTTATGTTTGATTAGAGTGACATGTCATCCCTTGGTCCCCTACACAACAATCCTCTTCACATTGAAGCCATCATTTCTTGACACAAGATTAAGTGGGTTCTCATAGATAATGGTTTAGGATTAAATATATCCTCACTAAAATTGATAAAAAATTTGGGGTTTAGTTTATTATATTTTCATCCATACACTATTAATATTAAGGTAGATGATAATGTAGAAAGAGATTCACATGGCACTATTTGCTTACTGTCATTATTATGCCTATCACCCATGACACCCTCTTCCCTTACATAGATATTAAAATAACTTAGAACTTTCTTATTAAATGTCCTTGGATCCATGAAGTACACATATTCGCTTTTACATTACAATAATGTTTGAAAATCCCCCATTTTGGAATGGAGGTCACTATTCCTAGTGACCTAGAACCCTACCAATGTTGTAGACACTTGGAGGATGAATATGATTAATATAAATACTATCCTATCACAAAGAATCAACCTAAAAATGAAAGTATTAGATCTATTAAATCTATTGAATCTAATTACATTGATATAATTGACCATCCCCCCATTTATGCCACTTCACCTTCCCAAATTTCTACCCATTTTACTATCAAAGATAAAAGACTTTACACCTACAACATTAAATATGTTTTCCACATTGCTAAATTGATAAAATATCCCAATTACCATAGTAGACCCAAAATATAATGGCATATAGAGATATACTCTTGTCCATAATAGGCCCAAAATGGAATGGCACATATAGATAGACTCACATCATATAGGACCCCCTTTATTTGTCAAAAAGAGATCATCAACTCCTAAATATAGAAATATCTTAGATGATTATTGGTTATAAAATGATTGTGATTTTGTGTCTTATTAGAAAAATGTTAGGTATCTTATCTCTAATAGGATTATGGAACATTATGGTTACAAAGTAAAGGGCTTAGGACCAAAGCAACAAGGCATTCTTGAGTCAATATCATCCACCAAACATAAAAGTACTTGAGGTATTAGATAAAACTTCTTGGGGGCAACTTCTCAGATATTGAGAGTGACACTAATTTAGATTGTAACCAAGATGATACTAATAGCCACACATAGTTATATTATATTATCCATTATGAGCTCACCAATACCAACCTCTTCAATACCAATATCATTCTTACCATCACATCTTCTTCTATTTCCCCCTTTTTTCCTTCACTAACTTGAATTAATCAATTGAGACCAATAATATCATATTATAACATTAGAAAATTTTAAAAATGAATAAGCACTTTAGGAATTCATGAGCCTTAGAGATGGTCTACCAATTGTAGACCACAAATAAGGCTTTTAGATAAATTTTGACCCTACCACCTATTTTTGGAGAACAAGTGACCATCCTTGGTCAAACTAAAAAAAATAAAACAATAAGTTCCATTAGTCAAAACTTATCTAAGGCACTTTTTGATCATGAAAATTGTAAATCAAAATATGAGTCATTTGGTGAAAACCTATTTCAGGTGACAATGGCTAGAGAAGTTTACTTTCTTCCTCAGGAAACCTAGAGTCCTATAAGTTCACATCTTACCTTTGGATCAAATATTGAAGTAGAAGAACAAAGAGTGTTTTCTAAGTTAATTATTATTTCCTAGAAAAATTTATTGAATGGCCATTACCTGACATGGATGATTCAAAATCATCTTACATGGGTGGGCTTGATGGCCCACAATAATATAAAGACAACCTATTTCCATCGATATCTAATTTATTATAAGATGGTTCTAAATTGTTAATGAAATACACCATTAAGGTTTATATTTACATAATAGATTAACCCAAAAATTTTAAACTTGGTGTATCCCTCACTATAGAGGAGCGTGAATTTATCATTATCATTCTTAAATGTTTTATTGACATATTCAAATTATCTTATGCTAAAATGTCTAGGTTATATTTGTCTCTAGTATACACCATATCTTCATACACATGGATGTTAAGAACATTAAATAAAAACTATGGAAGATGCACCCACACATTTCTATTCTAGTCAAGAAATAATTAGAAAAACTACTGGGGTTAGTATTCATTCATCTAATTGATTACTTAGAATGGATATCTAATATTATTATAGTCAATAATAAACCATAAGATATTGCATCTACACATACTTTAGATATATTAACAAAATGTGCCTAAAGGAAGACTTTCCATTTCCAAAAAATGATATGATTATGGATTCAACTATAGTATTTGAAATGATATCCTTTATGGATGGTTTGTGAGGTTACAATCAAATCAAAATTTTGATAGAATACCAACATAGAATAATGTTCCCCACTTGATGGGGTACCTTATATTACAAGGTAGTTCCCTTTGGCTTGAATAAAACTAGTGCTACATACAAACATGACATGGTTGGCATCTTCTATAACATGATGCATGATATTGTTGAATACTATGTGGATGACATTCTAGGAAAGTCAAAAATATAGGCAACACATCCATAAGTTTTATGGAAAATATTTGAGAGAATTCATGAATATAAGGTGCATCTCAACCCCAATAAATGTGTCTTTGGGGTCACATTAGTAAAAATTTCTAAGATTCATTATTTCCCATAGAGGAATTGAATTCGATCTAGTGAAGGTGAATGTTATCATAGAAATGCCTCTCCCTTATAATTTCAAATAGCTCTAAAGTTTATAGGGAAAAATATAGTCTATTCATCACTTCATTTTACATCTTGTTGATCACTACCATCCATTCATTCATATTATAAATAAGGGCACCACCATTCAATGTAGTTTTGACTATCAAGAAGCATTGGTTCAATTAAAAATATATTTGGAAAACCCACTAGTATTAGTCCCACCAATGATAGAAAAGCCCCTATTACTCTATATCTTAGTAACTAAACATGCTTTAGGGGAACTTTTGGACCAAAATTATTATCAAGAAAAAGAATGAAAATATATTATTTGAATAGAACACCACTCACTTATGATTAAAACTATATACCTATTGTTTATCATTAGCCTTTGTATCGTAGAAGTTGTCACCATATACTGAATAATAAGACATTCATCATTTCAAAATTTTATCCTCTCAAATACCTTATTTCCAAGGTAGCATTGACAAGTTGTATGGCCAAGTGGATTATTATCCTCAATGAGTTTGACAATGAATACACTAATAATAAATCCATAAAATGTAAAGTAATTGAATATTGACTTGTTGAGGCACCTTTATTAGATAACCATCCTTTGAACATACACTTCCCTGATGAATATATCTTCACTCCTTAGGATTTGAGTTAATGAAAGCTATATTTTAATAGTTCCTTAACAAATTGTGGTTCTAAGGTAGGTATAATATTCATTATGTAATAGGGTGATCTCATTCCCAAGGCATTTGAAATTAATTTTCCATGCACCAATAATATTGCATAATATGAGGCCCTTGTTGTAGGGATCCACCTCATAGTACAATGGAACATTTAAAAATTGATTGTTTATGGAGATTTGAAATTGAGCATCAATCAAGTTATAGAAAAATATAAAATAAAGGATGAGAAGTTATTTCCATACAAGGATATGGATGGAAATCTCAAACAAAACATTGAATGTATTTAGTTTGATCAAATACCAAGATCCAACAAAAGGTCAATTGATATCATGGAAACCATTGGGTCACTAATAAAAATATCTTCCAAGGTTTATGAGTATCAATTTATTATTGAAAATATTCTTGTTCCATCTTCGTCATGACACTTAAATAGTATGTGATATTGGTCTTGATTCTCTTTGGTACCAATATATATACACTACCTCTAAAACCACATTATCCTCATTAACATATCATGCAACCAACATAATTCCTTTATTAATAATTCAAATTTTTACTCTTTTTTAAGTAGTAAACTCTATTATAAAGGATATTATGGGATGTTAATTTGATGTTTAAACTTGGGTGAATCTGATTTAGTAATTAAATACACACACTAAGGATTTATGTGGTACATACAAGTAGAATGGTCCTTACCAATAAATTCCTTAGGATAGGATACTATTTGCCCAAAATAGAATCAGACATGTGTGCTCATGTTAAAAAATTTCTTGTTTAACAAAAACATGGAGATTTAACACATGATCCTTCATAAGATATTCAACATATCACTTCACCTTGATTGTATTCTAAAAGGGGACTCAGTCTTAATTTTAAGATAAACCCCACTTACTCTGATGGCCAAGCATATCCTAACTCCTACTAAGTATTTCACTAAGTGGGTTGAGGTAATTTTTCTAATGTACATGTAACCAACAAGTAGATTTATAAATTCATTATAAACCACCTCATCTTCCACTATGGGATTCCCAATTCCATTGTATTTGATAATGGAAAGTCTTTTAAAAACATGAACATGAAAACCATTTTTGTAAAGTTCCATATTCAAAAAAGATGGTTGAATCATCCATCTAATAGGCATAATTACTTATTATCTTTATGAGGTATTAAAATAGAGGGAATTGATCTCTAGTTTGAGTTATTTTGAGTAGATATTTTACCCTTAAGGTAATGGATAGGATGAGGCATTTACTAAGAAAATCGTTAAATTTATTAATAATATTTTAAAAAAAAATGTACATGATAGAAACTTTCATTATTCCTTGCCTTATGAGCTTACCATACCAATGTCTACATGGCTATAGGTGCAAAAACCTATTCCCTAATTTTTGGCTCTAAGGTTATTCTTCCTATTGACATCAAGTTTCCATCTCTCTCTCTCTCTCTCTCTCTCTATATATATATATATATATATATATATATATATATATATATATATTTATATATATATATATATATGTATATATATATATATATGTATATATATATATGTGTATATATATATGTGTGTGTGTGTGTGTGTGTGTGTGTGTGTGTGTGTGTATAAGGTATCATTAATGACAAATAATATATATGTTGGTCATGTTATAAGAGTTTGTCATCTTGGATGAGAAATGACTAGCCACATTGAGTCATCTCAAATCATATCAGAATCAACTATGCCATAATTATAATAACCACATCATTCCTATACAATTTGAAGTGGGTTATCTTGTACTGAATGAAAATAAAAAAAAGACTAATGAAGAATGAGAAAAGAAAGGAAAACTTGATCCAAATTTGATATGGCCTTTAATTTTGACCATAAATTATGGTTTAGGGGTATACCAGTTAGCTACACTAAAAGGGTATGAGCTAGATGACCCTATGAACACTATGCATCAAAATCATTTTTATGCTTAACTTGATTTAACATTGTCTATGAGAGGCCCTCCTTGGGGTAATTTCCTTTACATCCTTTCCTATTCACCTTCCTTTTATTTTTTAATTTAAGGGTAAAGCCTTGTCTTTTTCCTATCTCCCTTTATCATCTTGATCTTTGATTACAAACTACATGTACTATAGGTAGCTTTAAGAGGAAAGTTAAATAAGGAGTTCAATTTTTTTCATAATTAGCACATCCTTAAAAACATAATTTCATAATATCAACATCATTTTGACATGGTTTCCCTACTTGGTATATCCTTGACACAACTTATTTTTGCTCCTTGATAAATCCTTTCCTCATTATGTTATCTTCAATTTCTCTTATTTTACATCCTAATTTACATTTTATTTCTCTTGGTTGTGTTTTTATTTTTTATTACATTTTATTTCATCCTTATTTATTTATTTTATTTCATTGTTTGTTTGTATTTAATTCATTATGATTTACACTTAGGTCTTGATTCTTCATATATTGATCCTTTGTTGTTAACATTTGTATCTAAGCTATTTCTAGTCTATCTTTGTTTGGTACATTATGGTTTATACTTAGGTCTTGATTTTCCATATCTTGACCTTAAGTTGTTAAGTATTTGTATTTGAACTAGTCTATGCACAAGTGGTTAAAAAAAATTCATGGTTCATTTTATAATTATGAGCTATATTGTAAAATGCAAAACTAAAAAATCAAGATCATAAGATAATTATATGCAATGTTTCACAAAGAGTAAATCTCCCCTTAAAAAATATATCAATAGAGCTACATGTGATCATATCCATAGATAAAAACATTACCACATTAACCATCATCAAAAACAAAACAACTAAATAATATGGCTACATATACGCTAATAAGGATACACATCTAAAATAATGAGCATAAAAACATAGTCATAAACATTTTACATCATGATCAAATGTTACAAAATCATAAACATAAATAACATTTTATATATAAATTAAGTACATCATCATCATGGAATTAAATACAATAGATTCATGGAAAACAAATATACATCCACATCGATATGCAATATCTAATATACAATATGAATAAACATCCATGAAGTTAAAAAAAATCATATATGTAGAAATAATATCAGATTCAATATACATAAAATGATCACAAATAATATCTATGTGCATCTCAAAATCATGACTACATATTGATTTACATACATCACAATATACAAAATGTAAATCTACAATAAAAAATTAGCTCTGACTCTGATCATCTCTAAGAGGGATCCTCTATGGATTCTCGTATTAGAATATATACCATGTACCATATGGTGGTGGATATTGAGGTGGGCCCACTGCTATTTTATATGGGGGAGGTTGTGCCACTTATATCTCTGATGCTATGGTATTCCATAATCTAAATGGGTGGCTCTAACTATGGGTCTACAAGTGATACTAAAAGCTTGGTGCCATAACCCATACTAGTATCACTAAATCATATAATATCTGATACTATTTGGTCTCATCCTTGGCCTACATTAGATAATCCTTGGTTTTCACCACATCATCTAGTGTTATGGCTAACCCCTACTCTGCCACAATCCCTCTAGTTATATCTCACTCCCTGAAGAGATTTTGTACCTCAATCCTAGCCCTACCCTAATAACTAATGGTTATGACTAGATTTACATACCTCAAGGTGAGTTAGCCCTAAATATATATCACCTTATATACCTACCCCCTTAGTGTGGTTATCTTGGTTTTTCACTCTAAAATGAGACCCTCTAATCTGGCAGTATTACCCTATAACTTGGCAGTATCTCTAAGCCTCTACTAACTATCTCCATAGCCTAACCACCACCTATTCCATCCTTGATATCTTAGTAATCTCAGATGGTATCTCTTTCTCTATCCTATATGTGGTATCTTGGTAATCCTCTAATGGCCCTGGTTGATAGGACTCTGTCTAACCTAATGTATGTCTTCTATAGATCTTAACCCTCTTGTGATAGCAAGGATCAACTAATTGTCCTACTAATATGTCTACCTCTTCTCTCCATATATATAACCCTCCTATCCCATCTCAACATAATGAAATTAGGACTCCCAACTATTAATACCACTACTTCTACTATTATTATTTATAATGACTTTATAACTGCTACTAGTGTTCTTAGATCTAGAGTCTATCACCATCAGCATAACTTGATGTAAATTTACCTCCTATACTCATGCCTATATATGAAGAGACACATTAAATTGTCCCCACCCTTTTACCTATTTTTTTATAACCTATCTTATCTTTTTTGTCTGCATTGATGTGGCCTCAACTAATCACCCCTTGTATGCCTAGGTATTATAAGCCACACTGATCTAAATTAGTCCTACTAGGTTTTGTATGTTCCTATCATCCCTACATCTAATATGCTTCCCTCATACACTCATTCCATTGGTTATACTCTTAACAGATTTCCAAATACTATTTCTCCAGGGATGGGTAGGGCCACTTATTAATCTCTTAGGTCACATGGGTAAAATAGTAAGGTCCATTAGGTATGTATTATTATTGTTCAAAATACCTATGCACATAATCTGGTTGATATCTCTCAACTCTAAAGTTATGGTGACATATAATTTAGCATGACATAGTCATATAGTATGTCATAATGTAATCCTCTTACAAACTAAAGGTAATATGCATATAGGGGTGCCATATAAAGTATACATCAACCATTTTGTAATTCACCCATATATAAAAGTAAAAGTATCCTTAGTACCCTTATCATCCATCTCTTGTCAATTAAAAACCATAAACTAGTGGCTCCTTTGGGTGCCATTTTCATCTATCCTACACTGGTCACTCTATCATGATATGCTCCAAATCCTAGATATGAAGTAGTGTGTAGGGATCGATTATCCTACCCTAATGATATTCTATCACACACACACACACACACACACACACATATATATATATATATATATATATATAGAGAGAGAGAGAGAGAGAGAGAGAGAGAGAGAGTTAAACCAATACTACTAGGCCCCAGATAAAGCATGTCATCAAGTCTATCATATCCTAGATCACCCCTATCATGCCTATGTGAAATAATTGTTTGCTCTTGTCAATTAAAAATATATCACTAACAAGATCCATAAAAATCATAACCTCCTTATCAATCAATGGATGGTCTCAATTTTTATGGAATGTTAAGTCCTCTAATGAATTTATATCAAATTTCTATCCTTAGTCATTACATGAGTGATGTCAAGCAAGTCCTCTAGCACTACCAAGCTTCCTTATTACGTCCTATAAATTTTGGATATGTGCATAGGTAGGTGGAGTATCCACCACACATCCTATAAAGTCACCATAGCCTCTCTATTAATTAGACATAATGTACTTGTCTCTAAATGTTAGTGCTTAGCTAATGTTGAAAGGAAAGCCATATTTCCCTAGATCATCGACAATTATGTAATGTTCCATAGTCCAAATACCTATAGAAATGAAATTTTTTCCTCCATCCATATTTATGACCATCATAATATGCATGAGAATTGCTTTGGGATGATCAATACCAAGATTGGATCCTTAATTATAAACATCTCAAAATGCTATGCAAAATAATCTATCTAGACAACTAACCATAATTCTCATCAAACATACTACTTTCACATTAAAAGGAAAACATTAGTTTATTTAAGACACACTTCTACAGTCAGATTAATCAAAACACTTACTTTAAATTCTAGTATACTGAATTCTAGTCTATTTTTGACTTGGGCATTTTCTGCCATTTTGATGATGCCACCATTAATAAGGGTATTACTGCCATTTCCCATGGTAATCCCATTATTTTGTAAGGTGTTATCACCATTTTTTTAATCTCTTGGGCCATTTTAGCATTATCATTTTTGGGAAAGATGATATCATAGATTTTCATGGCATTATCAATGTATCCTATCTCTATGGCCATTTTCATGATATCATCATTTGTTAGGGAAATATCTCCATTTAACAGGGTGTTATCACCATTTACATCAAATTCTTGTCATTTGGGTGTTTCCCACCTAATTAGGCATTTTCATCATTTCAATGTTTTCTACCTATTTTGATGATAACATTGATTTGATCACAATATCATCGATTTCATGTATATGCCTCCATTTTATTAAAGATATCATCATTTACGTGTGTGATATTACCATTTTAAAAATGATGATATTTATAAAATTCTTATTTATACAGGTCATTAAATGCATTCAATGTAATTTTTTTATAGATAAAATTATTTATTGAGGCCCCACTCTCTATTAGTCATCATTTTTTGTGGACTTGCTCACTAAAGTGTCTTTGTCATAGGATGCATGCCATTTCACTCAAGGTCTCACGTCCAAATCCATAACTCAAATTTTTAGTAGGGGAGGATGAAAATGAACCATTTCACCATTTAAGGGTAATTTTATAGCACTAAATCCAAAATTTTACCTCCCCTACCCTCTCATTGCTCCTTTTTTCTTCCCTAGAGGCCCGATGATGGCTCTATGGTCCATTTTCCTCCCATTTTCTTCTCATTTCTCTATTTAGTAGCCTCTTCTACCATGGAGTGTCCTTTTTTATTAATTTTTAGGCCCCATCCATCATAATTATTTTTTTGGTCCATACCTCAAGGTGACATCCTGGGCATCCCAAATAATATTTGGGTCATTGGCATGAACTTATTTTCTAAAAAATGGAAAAAAATAAAAAAACATGAAAACATCATTATCAAATCATTTTATATAATTTTTCATTCTTTGAAAAGTCATTCCTTCATCTAGTGTCTTTTAATGCCTTTCAAAATAGGGGAAAATTTTAAACACTTCATTTGGATCACTTTCATGTCAAAATTATAATTAGAATGGTTTTTTGTAATAATGCATAAATCATTGAAACATACAAATTTTCTTGTGCACTTAAAGTGCCTATTTTAAACTAAATTTGGGCATCCTTGATTATGGAAATACATTGTATCTAATATTAGGTTCACCTAATTAATTTTTATTTAAATTTCAACTATGCATGATATGTTTTAGATTAATTAGGTCAAATAGGTATTCAAAATTTAAAAGTCGCATCACTTCAAATTAAGTTAATTAAACTTTGTTAATTAACCTAATCTTAATCTAATGTAAATTATATAGATTTTGAAAATTCCTATTTTATTAATTCATTAATTGAATTATTCCTCCACTCACATGGCAAGTGGATTCAAATATCTAAAATCATGGCATCATCATGACATAACATGGAAAGTTGTCAAGCATTTGAATAAATGTAAGAAAATATCATTAAAATAAACCTATGCCTAATTAATGCATAATCAAACCCCAAATATCAATGACATTAACTCTCCAAATTAGAATGAATTCTAGACACACATCTCAATCTTGATTTGATGGTTGAAATTCATCTTTGATATCTTTAATCACAAGGCTCATTTAATATTATAGACAAGTTTTTTGGTGCAAATTTATGTTGTATAAATAAAAAAAATCTTCAAAATTTATTCCATCCTTCACCCAAATCATGAATAGTCAAGGGGAGATGTCATCCACATGAATTTGTGATGTTGATAAATATTCCTAACTATATAATCTAGGATTAACATGCTTATAATATATATTAGACAATGAAGCCATTAGAAATGTATAAATTTTGGTTTATGTCTTTATATTTGTTTATACTCTCCTAGACATTGCCCAATTGGAGGGATCATGCTTGAGATGCTATGTTTGTTAATTTGTTTTGGTTTTAAATCATGAATAATTAACTAACCTCTCTTGTACCTATGATCTATACTTAGAACTTAAGGATGAATGGTTTTTATCAAACACTCAAACTAAGCTTCCAACAAAGTTGTTATAGTTGATGTACCTATAACAAATTATAAATGATACAAGTGGTCAAATTCTCATGGTATGTTTTTATCTTTTGAAAAAATTCCAAATTTAATTTGAAAAAAAAAACATAGGAACAAATGCACATTCTTCACATTTCCCCAAATGGTATACCAATAAGACTTTTGATAGCTATTTAAAAGCATATAAAACTTCTCTAAGAATCTTCTGAAACACATTCCACTTATTCCTCAAGTAGATAAATTTTCCACTTTTCCTTTTTGAATAGTTTTTTCTTTGGAAATTCCATGATATATGACCCCATTTTGAGGTGATAGATGAATAACTTGTGTCACAACCAATTATATCAAAATAAAAGGTTAAAGTTCTCATACATTAGAAGAACAATCATCTATAATGTGTTAAAATCATAAAAGCATATGATTTTGAATATTTATACCATTTCAAAAATTTGGATAGATCACATGTTAGTCAATATAAACTATCCAAATCTTATTATAATCATATAAAAAATATGCAATTTGATATTTTACAAAATATTTTTTTTCTTTTTTGCATAGATCATATGTTAGGAAAAATAAATTAGTTAAAGCATGTTATAATCCTAGAAACATGTGTAATTTAATATTTTCCACAATCATAATGTTTTGAAAATATTTGCATATTTTAAAGTTAAATTTTGCATCTATGTATGCTAGATATAATAATTTAAAGTGAAATTTAATGTATTACAGATAGTATCATACCAAACAAAATTATATAGGTAAATATTCCCCCTTTGGGAAAGAAAAATTAAAAAACACATTATGCCCCAAAATGCCACTACAAAGACTCTATCTAAACTATATAAATCAATGATACCACAAACAACTTTCATCCCCCATAGATTCATGGTAGAAACCATATAAATGTATGCATTATACATGTATAAAAAATATACATGATAGATACCATGGATACAATCATAGTTTACTAATAAAGTGCACTCAAGTTTTCACCATGTAGTGTTAGTGACCACACCCAATTTAGTGAAAATACAAACTAAGATTTGAATCACACAATACATGATAATAAGAGGATACTCTATGAATAAGGATTCAAAAATAAAATAAAACAAAATACATGCATATGAAATAAATCATTCACACACAAATATTTAATGTAAAATTGAAACAATTATAATGTATAGTATCCTTGTGATAAGAGATGTATAAGATATTAGTATAAGATGTATTAATCGATATAACCTATCTCAATATTATTAAGGATAATCAAGGATAAATATTACAATTCAAGAATCTTTTAAAATGCCAATGCCTCCAAGATGGACTATGTTATCTATGAAATTTACCCTCTAAGATGTGAGAGCATAGTTTAAAATCTAGTATTATGTAACCTATGAATTTACATAGCACTCACTCAATATAATAGTATTAAATTCATATTTATAAACCATGTATAATGAAATTCTATAGATTATCTAAAAATGTAACATGTATAAATAAACATTTTTTATTTTCTTCATCTGTACAATGTTTTTAAAGTTTTGAATTTTTTCCAACAAATTTTTTGGGTATTTTTTCCAATGTTTTTGATTTTTTATATTTGGACAATGTTTATGAATATTAAAATTTTCTAATATTTTGAATTTATCATTTTTATGATGTTTTTAAATTTTATACCCTATATGAGAAATATATGAGTTATGCATACATTAAAAATGATAATCATGCCATGATAAATTTTATGAATATTATAGTGATTTCCATGATCCATGTAATCATGAAAGACAAATATGCAATGTACATCCTAAAGTGTATGATACAATCAAAATGTAATGACCTATGATACAACCACAAATGTGGTAGGAAAAATAAAAATTGAATCATAAGTTAAGGACATCTTTTTATATGTGGAATACCTCCTACTCCCCAATGTGAAAATGATCAAAGGAAACAATATAAAATAATGATAAGCAATAATATGTCAATGTATCATGTAGATTACAAATATTAAAGATAATAATATGTAGTGTCAATATATATATATATATATATATATATATATATATATATATATATATATATATATATATATATATATATATATATATATGAAACATGTGTGGGTAAAAATCCACCAAAGGTGAATTTATGTCATTTTCACCAATATTTATGATAAATTCAAATGAATAATTCATATGAAAAATAAGCAATCTCAAGATGTAAGTGATAAAGATGTGAAATCTCTAATTAGTGTAATAAGGAAAGGCATGCAAGTAATATGGATTGAACATGTGATACATGTATAATTATTAAAAAAATTAGGATGAAACTATGGGTGTCATTCCCCCATGGGAATATTATGCTAAAATCATACTCAAATAAACTTATAATATGTTATTGAGAAACATAGGGGTAAAATATCACTTAAGGGAAACATATGTATATATAATAAATAGAGATAATTCTTGGATATGTTTCCCCCATATTCAAATATATATGATAACATATTAAACTATATTTTTTGAGTTTATTAGCCATATACAAAGAATAAAATAGAAACTAACATAAGAAAGAATGACTCTATACTGTAATGAAAAGGAGCAAGACTCGCAAACTAGAAGAAATGAGATATGAAGGATTTTAAGTACAAATGGCTTCCCTCAAAATTCAATGCATGTTAGGAAAAATACCTTGATAAGTATGTTTTCATCATCAATACGACTAGTGTAAGTTGATGATCCCATAAAATGACTCATTATATCTAAGTAATTACCTCATTCTTCCCTAAAAGTTTTCCTTTCAAGTCAATTTAGATGTGCATAATAAAACTCATTACTAATTTTTAAGTAGAAAATGAGTATTTTACCTTAGTTATTATGAATAATTTATTTTTATTTGTTAAAATCACTTTGTTCTAGCATTTTCATGGAAAAGACACTAGTTTTGTATGTGTAGGTCATAATAATGTACTATAGTCAAAGATAGTCATTTTGGCAATTGAAAACTAGATCTGAAGATGCTCGTTCTAGCTCTAATGATGTGTATTCTATCTCTAAAGATGCCTAAACTAAATCTAAATAATTTTGGAAAGCTTGGAAAAGAACCATCGAAGATTGTTCATTGGTGAAAGACATATATGCTTATAATAAATAGTTTAGTATATTTTTGGGAACATTTCTAGAAGTCATATATAGACTTTCCAAAAATAAGAATATCTATTTTTATCCATGGAATTTATATAAATTTATTATGAGTGACTATAAGCATGATGTTTTGATCTACTAATTTTCTTTAGATTAGAAGGCTATAACTAACAAAGGATATACAAATAAAAGTAGATCAAGAATCATTCAAAGAACTGAATCTGATGCTTTCCACATGTTTTCCTTCGAACATGAAAGGATGGTGTTATGTTACTATTTTGGAAAAATAAAATATCTTAGTTAAGATATGAGCTTGTTAGTTTGTTTCTCTATCTTAAAACATATGTTGTAAGATGTAGTAAAATATAAACACATCAAATGATAGAGAGAAGAGATGAATGGAGTATTATGGATTGAATATCTTGAGTATCACTATTTTAAGCATTGTAAGAATTTTATAAAAGTAATGAGAAATTGATTCCATGAAGTTTTCATAAATCTAAGAGTGTTATAATCTTATTATAAGGAGAGCAAGGGCCCATTCAACTAAAGAAGAAAGACATATTTTCGGTATTTATATGTTTATTTCATATTGTTGTGTGTTTTATATTTGTCGTATATTCTCTTATTCAAAGTGTTATTATTTGTGTCTTCACTTGAAATATTTTGTGTTGATGTGTGTTTCAAAAAATCTTAATTTTAGAATTTCCCTTACAAATAATTTATGTTTCAAAGTATCTCCTTTTCCAACAAATAAATTAGTTGCGTTTTTTCATTTCATGAAATTTACATTTCTAAAAAGTAGACTAAAATCATGTTTTACTTTTATACAATTCAAATTTTAGAAATAATTTTTCCCTTACAAGTACTTTAAATTTGATGTGTTTGCTTTCACAAGTTATAAATTGGGTTTCAATTTAATCAAGTAGATTAGAACTTAGAAGTAAATGATCAACAGAACACCCCAAATAGACAATTGTTAGTTATCATTTGGCATACCTTACTTTTGATTATTTTTAGACACCACCCAAATTAACATGACATGATTATCTAAATGAATAATACATAATGAATCCCATCATTTTTGGATTTATTTATAGGTATTTTATATGTATCATTAGGCTATAAGATCTTAAATTGATAGTTGATTAAGAAAAACTTCCCACAAATCAAATAAATTAATGAATAGACAAAGAGATTCAAAGGGAAGATATATTCATAAGAACCTTTAACAAATCAAAATTACTTATAGGTCATAAGAAGAAAGTGTGTTATAAGAATTTATAGTAAAATAACTTCATACGATTGAGAAGGATCCATTATTAGCCTCACCTAAATTTTAGGAACATTCCATATAGGTAGGTTAATCATTCCAAAAGAAGTAATCTAGGTTGAAAATTATTTTAAATAAAGTATTATGTCTCAATCAAGTCACCTTGTAGCCACTTCTAACAATTCAACACCTCCCAGGATAACCCTTTATGACATCTATTTGGAAGAAATATGAGTCAACACTAGAAACATAATATTACACAACATAGGCTTGAAGGAGGTAGATCTCAATCAATAGGGAGAAGCTTAACCTATCTTATTGTCCTGGATCTAGATGAAAATTCTCTAATGAAAAAGGATGAAGATCTCAACCAATAGGGAGAATGTTTACCTATCCTATTATCCTATATCTAGATTAAAATGATCTAATGAAAAAAATATCCCCATATATATTTCCTAATTTCAAGGGAATTTTAATAGAATATTTTAACTAATTTTTTTCATTCAAAGTGTTGTGTTAGACCTATGACTATAAATCTAAAAAAAAGTTGAAATTGTTTCCTTCAAAATTCAAAGACTCAAACATGATGTGATTTATGGGATTAAAACTAGAATCCATTCACACATGGGATGAAATGGAAAATGGATTCTTAGATAAATATCATTATTATTATAGGTAGGATATAGGAAAGAATAATTCTTCCTTATAGAACAAAAATAAGATGAAAACATGGAAGACTATCTTGACCATTTCCAATTTGTCCTTAAAAGGTGTGGATATGAATTATATGAGGAACTAATAAAAATAGTCTTCTTAGAAGTATTGGATGATGATGATTATGAATCCTTAAACCTTATGGGAAGAGAAGATATAAATAAACTTGGTCTAAATGACATTGTTGAATTATGCAAAAATTACTCATGAATAATGGCTAGTATTAAGAAGATAGAAATAGGGAAGGAAGAAATGATGTAGGACATCACATGGAGTATTTTTAAACTATAAAAAAAAATTGTTTAATTTAATAACACATTATATTGTTTGAAATCAAAATCTAATTCCACCACTAAACCTTTAACAATATATTATCCAAAATGTAGGTTGAAACATGCTCTCTAAGACTACTCTATTGATATGATAGATATGTGAGGTATTTGTGATGAAAATACCCATGATACAAATAATTAAATCCTAATTCAAGTAATTAATAATAAATTCAAATAGATTACCCAAAAAATGGAAGATCCTAATTCTTGACAAATATATGGGAACAATTTATCTTATAATTAAACTTGACTCATTTTATTTATAGAGCTCCTTATAATCCGTAGATGATGCCATGGTCTAGAACAAAAAATACACAAAAAAATACCAAATTGGTACCAAAATAATGGACATCACATATCCATGGGTAGCACATCAAAACAAAAAACCATGTATTCCAAAAATAAATCAAAAATGGGTACCCCAACAAAGATTCAATCATCAAAAGATGTTTCCACCTCAATAGGTGTTGATTTATAATCCTCCTAGCCAACCCCAAAAAATAAAAAAGTAAATAAACCTCAATTACCTACATAGTTGGTAGAAAATCCTAATAATAGATAAGCATCCCTTGTCTATGGAATACAATAAGAAGGAATTGTGGGAGTAAATGTCATAGATTATATTAATGTTCAGTTATGCTCAGGGAAAATGTTGACTAGTCATCCACTTACCATCATAAAAATCCCTAAAGAAAAGAAAATTTCAAGCCTTCCCAATGAGTAATTCCAAGAAAAAGATGTCATTTAGAGAAATAAAAACCTTTTGAAACTACTACTTCTATTACTCCATCACCAATTCCATTTCTATAAATACATAAGGAAATAATAAATATAGGCGAATTTGACTTAGTCCAAGAACTAGTAAAACTAAACATAGAAAGACTACTACTATAGACCATCAAAGAAATCCCTGACCTTAATATAGTCATAAAAATATTGTGTCAAAAATCTAGGGGGAATAATATAGTATCTAGAAACCATACAAGTAGATGGTAAACCTACTAACCTCTTAGCTAGTAAGGTGCTTCTACCAAAGTATGAAGACCTTGGAAGTCTAGTCGTCACTATGGCTAGAGGAAAGAAGGAAATGTCTAGCATATTATTAGACTTAAGATATTAATAAATAGTATGACATAAAAAAAATTTAAATTAATATCCATAAATAGGATTTAAAAAACTAATACAATCCTATAGATGGCTCACCAATCCATTTCCAAACTAGAGTGGGTTATATAAGACATTTTAGTAATGTTTGAGTCTTGGGAATACTATGTAAATTTTATGATATTCCATCCAAAGAGTATTAAATTGGGTTATCCATTTATCCTAGGAAGGCCATGGATAGCCATAATTATATCACTTATAGATTGCAGGTTTGGGAATATGACAATCTCTAATGGATTAAAAGAAAAGAAAATCTCCTTATATCCACATATAAAACCATCTCTAGATTCAACATATCACTTATGGGTAGATGAGATAGATAGAAATTACAATAGTATTTATTATTTGGAAATGAATGAAGTTAAAACACACAAATTATTTATAAGAATAATTAACATGTTATATGGAAGAAGACAATCTAGCTCTAGAAATGTTCAATCTATCTCTAAAGACACCCAATCTAGCTTTGGAGATGACCAGTCTAGTTATAGAGATCACCACATCAAAGATAAAAACTATCAAATAAAATATATAATATTACCAAATCATCCTTTAATATAATATTTATTAAATTCTTAAACACTCACTTCTCTAGTAGAATGTTGTTAGTTAGGCATAGTATAGCCAGGAATCCTTTATTTTAGCTTTTTATTTCCCATTAGCAAGAGTGATTTCAGAATGAGATTCCTTATTCAAATACACAATTACCTTACACATGTTTCAAACTCATCCTTGTCCCTTAAACTTTCTCATGAGTGAATTTAGACAAGTTAATTCAATTTATTCAAGGACAAAACAAATTAAAATACAACCAAGAAAAATGGTCAACATCAATAGCTAATCAATTGATGAATATGAGATCAAGGTATTTGATTTACTTAAGAGTCATACTAATCTTTTGAAATATAGTGACATGAAATTAATCCATCCAAGTGTATTAACCTATCACATATACAATAAAAATGTTAAACTAGTTAGACAACCCTAAAGAAGGATAAATTTAGCACTAAGAGGCATGGTCAAAACTAAAATAGAAAAATTATTGTAATTAGGACTCATATTTCCAATCTCAGATATTCAATGGATGTCACCACTAGTAATAGTACCTAAAAATCATGGAAAATATATAATATGTATAGATTACATGGAAATTAATAAAGTCACTATGAAAGATTATTTTCCCTTGCCCTTAATAAACCAAGTATTAGACAATCTAACTTGAAATAAGTATTTTTATGTATTTGATGGATTCAATGGGTGTAATAAAATAATATTATCTCTTAAATACTATGATAGAATCACTTTCATGTATCTTTAGGGGAAATTTCATACATAGTTTTACCCTTTGGATTATGCAATGCACCAACCACCTTTAAATGATAAATCCTTGATATATTTGTTGTTCTTACCAATGAGTGTGTTGATGTATACATGGATGATTTTATGTACATGGGGACTTTTTTGATGAATCTTTAAACTAATTTAGATAAAGTGTTGACTAGGCGTGAAAAACATCAATTGTACTTAAGTCACAAGAAGTTATTGATGATGGTAGACCAGTGAATTATCTTAGGTTATTAATATCTCATCCCAAGGAATACAAGTTGACCCAATAAATATTAAAGTCATTTTAAAATTGAATACACTCAAAAATACAATATATATCAAAATATTTATAGGTCATATAGAGTATTATAAGAATTTTATTGAGCATTTTAGTAAGATTGTTTCGCCTATGTTTTCTTTGCTTAGCAAGGATGGTAAATTTATATGGAATTACCAATGCCAATATTATTTTGAGGAAATAAAGTAATTTTTTTTTCTCTAATCTTGAAAGGCCCCAATTAGGAGCAACCCTTTCACATACACATGGATGCCTCTAATAATGACACGAGGGAAATTTTTGGACTAAAAGGTGAAGAAGGTAAGATGTATGCTATCTATTACATAAGTAATAATTTAAATCCTATTAAAAGGAACTAAAAAACTACTAAAAGGTATTTCCTTGTTATCATTATGTTAGGAACAAATTCTGTCACTACATCGCTAGATATAAAATATTCATTTATACAGATCATTCAACCATAAGATATCTGATGAACAAACTAGTGGTAGGAGCTAGGATTATTAGATGGATTATAATATTATAGGAATTTGATATAATAATCATTGATAAGATAATAAAATATAATGTAGTTTTTAACATATTTTCAATATTAAATGTTTTAAATGAAGATGAGCCAATGGAAGATAATTTTCCAAATGAACAATTGTTCATAGTTTTAGATTACACTCCATGGTTTACTAATGAGGATTATTGTCTAGTCACATTGAATGTTTATTGTGATTTCACTCCCAAAAAAAGAAACCATTTGATTAGTAACAATGTTCACTATAAATGGTTTAATGGTGTATTATTAAAATATGGACATGATTTGGTACTTCACAGGTGTGTGAAATAAGATGAGATATATGTCGTCTTGATAACATGTTGTTATGAGCCAAGATGAGGTCATTATTTAGCTAAAAATACCATTCAAAATATCCTTTGGGATGGATACTATTGGTAATCAATTCATAATAATGTGAAAAATTGTGGTTGGAAATGTGATCCTTGTTAAAGGATGGGGAACCTATATTGTCTAATGAAAATCTCCTATAACCTCAAGTTGTTTTATGATCCTTTTAGAAATCGGGGTTATATTTCATTGGTCCCATTGATCCACCATCTCAAGGGAAGGAGTAAAGAATAGTATGTACTACTTATGTTACTAAATTGCCAAAAGTTGACACCTTATAATTTATGCATGAAGAAAAGGTTGATGATTTATTTTAATATAATAAATTACAATGTTTTGGGGTACCAAGAGATTTTTTTTTGACCAAATACCTTAATTTACATCTAACATGATCAAAATACTTCAAATAACACTACTAGATTACCCACATGAATTCATCACTTTACCATCCTCAAGCCAATGGTCAATTTTTAGTCACCAATAGATAATTAAAAAACGTCTTGACCAAGATAGTAGACATTAGTAGAAAAGACTAGGTAAGCAAGATACTTGAAGCAAGGCTTATAATACAACATGGAATTCTACCACATGATTTGATCCATACAAAATTTTATATGGGAAAATTACATTATTCCAACTGAGTTTGAGTTACAGACATTAAGAATAATAATTGATTTAGGAATGGACTTGAAATAAGAACAAAAAGAGAGAATTATTCAATTAAATGAACTAGGTGAGATGAGACTTCAGGCATTGCATCAGATATAGATTCTTTAGTATCAAAATAAGGCATGACATGATTATAACATCAAGGAATGAAAATTCAAAGAAGGGAATTGGGACGTATTGTTTTATTAAAAATAAAAATACCGGTATTTCAAAGGTAAACTCCCCACTAGATGGTTAGGCCTTTACCAACTTGAAAATATTATTAATTATGGATATATTTAGTTTCTACCAATTGATGGCATCAGGAAGACACTTTTGGTAAATGGGAATATATTAAGGCTATATCATCAACCTTAATATGAATAAGAATTTGGTTATATGGAAGAAAATTATTCTTCCATCATAACTAAAGGATGATATTTTGAGGCTAATAAAGAAAGAGGATTGAAAACTAGTAAATGACAATCCTATTCCCAAAAAGAAGGTAAAAATATAATTAAAATAAATAAATAAAGGGGTGAAATTTGTAAAAAATAGAAAATGAAAACTTTTTTAGGGGACAAAGGAGGAAAACTAGTACTCCTAATTGACTTGTATAGTACTCTAGATTAAATTATATGTGATCCTTATCCTAACACATGGTAGAACCAAGAACAAAGAAAACCATAGGTAATTCAAGGTATTTATATTTCATTTTTATATGAGTAGGATTAATTTTGAGTTTAAAAGTTCATTTAATATCTAATTTTAGAAAATGATTCTTCCTAAAAAAATTATTAAAAAATGGGGGTTCCTAGGAAAGGATATTTAGAAAAGTTTTTTTTATAAATTGGATAAGATGTTATACCATTAAAACATGCTTTCATTATATTAAAACATCCTTTCATATTATTAAAATATCCTCTCAAAGATATAATGCATCATTATAAGGTCATGATGTCATCATTATGACATACTTAAAGATATTCATAGAAAAGGTAATTACAAATATCATCATGATAAGGACCAACTATGACATGAAAGATGGGTCAAAATGGTGAAAAATGGAAAGAGTGATGATAAAATAATCACAAAGAGGAAGTGATAACATAAATTTGAGTAAGCTCAAATCTTTCCACGTGCATTAGTCATCATTTCCTTTGCCTAAATATGTCCAATATCATAACCAATTTAGCTCTGAGATATTTCAACATCCATAGAAATCATTGTAGACTTGATGTGCATTTGTGTCAAGGATGAAATGCTAAAAATAAAGTAATATATCTTAATTTATTGTGCAAATCCTATAAGACCTTAAGGCTTAATTTAGTTTTGTTGGGATGATGATATGGCTACCACCTCTAGCCTACAAATAGACCTTGTTGTAGGGATAAGAATAGCTTTGTAGTGACACAATCTATTTGAGATCTCCTTTTGTTGTTATGGTGAAAATTGATTTATATTTTGCCAATTTATTTCCCAAACATAAACAAGCAGATGAATATTTACAGTGAGTAGTAAACAAAGGTGATTCATGTCAAAAATAAAAAAAGGGGAAATAAGGGTTCAATAGAAAAATTATTTACTTTCAATAACAAAGACCAACATATTTCCTCCAATTCTTTTTAATGACTATGCAAATAAAACTAGCATTCATGAAATTTTAGTGCTAAAATCAAAATTCCATAAATGTAGTGGTGATTTTAGGGTAAATAAAATGCACATATCTAAAAAGTCTGCCTTAAAATTGGTTACCCATAATAAATTTCCTTAAGCACATTTTTTTGCATAGTAGGACATAAATAGAGCATACATAAGAAATTTTTATTAGAATAATAGAAAGAAAAAACTAACAAGATGCATTGGGAGCACTACCAACAATGTTAACCATTATAAAAATGAGACCATTTATCATTTACAAAGCTTGAGAAACAAGAAAATATGGAAAGCAATGAAAAAGTCAACAAATTCCTAGAATTCCTCTTTATATTTGCCTTAATTCCACAATGTTCTATTCTAAAGTAAAAATGAAGGGGGAAACCCCTTTATATAGGCCTCTTTTATGCCTAAGATGGTTACATCAGTTATAAAAGAATCAAATACAGGACATCAATCAATAGATATAAGTTCCTCATGTTCTAAAAAATAAAAGCATATTCCCTATCCAAAGGGAATATTTTTTACAATACATTGAACATAATTAGAATAGGAAATTCATCAAATAAAAAGCTTGACAAATGTTTATCTTGGTCCTAAGGTGCCAATCCAAGATCCTACTAATTTTGGTGATGATGGAGATCCCAACATAGTAGAAGAGAAAAGTGAAACCAAAGTGGCTAAAGAGGGACTAATTCCCAGTATAGCTAATGAAGAAGATATTCCTAGAGGGGATGAAGAAGAAGAAGAAGAAGAAGAAGATCGTATGGTGACCATTTATGGTTTGTTACTTTCCTACTTCTCAGTGTTTATTTTTCCCTTCCATGCCTTAGAGCATTTATTGTAATCTCTGTTAATTAATTTCAAATCTATGATGGGTTCCTTTAGCAATTTGATAGTGAAATCTGACATTACATCATGTTTGGTTAAGAGAGGCCTTACAATTTCATTGATTGCTATTGTCTTATATATTCTTCAGTTAGTTGATGCTTCCAATTCCACCATCTCTTGCCCAAATTTTACTCCTCAATCCAGAGCTTATTTTATAAAATTGATAATGAAATTTTAGAGTTGGGCCCTAAAATCATCTTTGCTTAAGATGGTACCATATCTATTTGAAAGGTGTTTATTTTCAACCTCCTTGAGTAGAGTTATTACTCGATTACCTAGAAGATTATCCCAAGGATCTCATGTCATCAATCCATTGATTTAAGTCCTTCCTTCTTCCAATGATATAAGACTGAGTAATGTTCAAATCCTCCAAGGGTATCAGGTTCAATTCTTCAAATTTATTTAGCCTAATCAACTTAACCAAGTTGATTACTTTTTTGTCATAAATCCCATAGGTAATTTTTCCCTTAAGAATATTATTATATAATTCATATCCTTTTACTTTATACTAAGCTAAATATTTAGAGTATCAAACATAACCTCAACTACCCATTTCACCTTGGTGATGTCTCTTCTAGTAATGTGGCTTTATTTTTTTGTTCTAGCTCAGTTGTTATTTGTGACACCCCTTTCACCAATTAAGTGGGCATATCACCATATGCCTTTAAAGATGAGAGGGGATCCTATGCATATTTTTTATATTATCTAATATTAAATTTATTCTTTTTGGTTAGTGTAAACAAGTTTTCTTCAAGATCATTTGCAATTGACTAATCTGGATGAGCCACTTTTCTTTTGGTTACCCTTTTCATTACTCCAAACTCTTTGTCAAATTTTAGTTAGTCCTACAGAGGTTCCACTATAACCAAATCTTATCTTTCTATTGTGTTCATTTACATTTATTTTATCCAATATTTATCTAAAACATCACCCTGAGGCTGAGTGGATGATGTCAACTAAAGAAATAGTGTCAATCCTTGGAATGCATATGTTTGAGAAGTAACTGTGGAAGTTAGGTGGTGGGATGGGAATTGTTACCTGTGAGGATGAAAAAGAACTAGTGATAGTTGAAACACTTTTGGGAATAAATAAACCTATGGTATGAAAATATTTTACCTCCCCTTGGGAAATTGAGGATCAGGCTTAGGCATGGGCCTAGGAAGAATTAGGGGTAAGTTAGCCATTACAAAGACCTTCAAGGTGGATGCCACAACAAAAATATTGATAGTGGGAAAAGGTATAATCATGGGCCTAATTATATGACTAATGAATGGCTTATAGGGCATTAGGTTCATGTCATTTGGTGTTGGTGGCCCATTGGATCTACCCAAGGGGTATCTACTTAGAAATGATAAAGGCAAATAAACACACTTTTGACTAGTCATACCAAGCTCCTCCTTGATAGGAAGCAAGGGAGGTAGCTCTAGTATGGAATATGATGGTATCATAGTGAGTGGTGTTATTATATCAACCAAATATGAATGAGGTACCATCGAAGGTTATATCATCATTGAGGTAACAATATAAACCTAGGATGGGGTGTTGGATATTACTTTTAAAATAGAGACCTACTTAGTATGTTTTTTAGGCTTATATCTTTCATTCCCAAAAGTGGGAGATAATGTTTGAATGATTCTATAATTTAACTAAGGGTTAGTTAATCTCTCTTATTCATCACCAATAACTTTAATTATGGATGTGGATGCACTTGCTTAAGCATTTTTAGGCTTTAAAACTTCATAATAACCAACATCTTTCAACCTTTCAACAATTGGGACATTGGCATCTTTCAATCTTTATTTCACCTCTTGATCATTTGTGGCATTGATATAGAACTTGTCTTCATCATTAGGCTTGTGGTGGTAGGTAATGCTTAATGTTAACCTATGTTTGATGTAATGCTTTAAAGCTATGTGCTCTGGGTCCCATTACCTATTATCATCCCTTTCCAAGTCAAAAGTAGGTATTTGTTTGGAATCTATAATGATAAAATTCTAGTTCTCTATCTAAAACTACCCAATGTTAGACAATTGATGATGAATCAATCCTCTCCTTTTGTTTTTGCATAACCCATCCACCCTCGTTTATAATTGATAAGCAATTTCTTGCTTAGCTAGCTTATATGGCACTATGATGGGTATCTTTAGGGGGGATGTCTTGATGCCAACTACCTTCATAACTATGCAATTTGGGTAATACCAATAGGATCTCAGGGTACTCAAGGTTGCTTTTATTTCTTCTGATAGTCTAGTTATGGGCATTTTTTGGATTTCCCTATATACTATGGGATAGAAATGTTCATCTATGGCCCTCATCTCTTACTTATACTTGTATACTTTGACCTTGGAGAAGGTATGAGGCATGGTCAATTTTATCTTGAGATACTAATTGGTGAACTAAGGAAATTTTTGGGTTACACAGATGGCATCCACCAAGTATGACATCATGTAAAAATGATCCCCCTAGTTTGCCATAACTTTTTTAATTTGTGATTATAGTTTACAAGATATAATTTCTCCCAAAGTGGAAGTCTTTCCATCATCGATTATCATAGATAGAAGTGGATCTATTTCTCATCCACATGACCTATATATTCAACCCATGAAACCAGTTCATCATGGCCATTATATTTTTACTCCCTTCTTAAACTATGTGATGGGAATTTTGTTGTTTTTTATTTTTTTATACAAACTTCCCTTTTTTCTCATCCCAATCCCTTAAAACATCCTTGATATCATGGGTTTGAATCCATTGAGTCATAGTCTCTTAATTGTATCTAAATCTTTAGTTTGGGCAAATCATAGTAAGACTAAAAGGATAACTTGACTATGAAAGCAATATCTTGGTCCAAATTCAAAGATTTAATCATATTATCAATGCATCTAGACTAAATAAACATATGGTAGACTAAGTCTACACAAGGGAGTACCTCTAGGTTAGATGTTGCTTTGTTTAAACTTATAAATTTGAGAGGTAAAATATCTAATCTATCCTCTACCTCATTCAATCCTTATTAATTATCCTTATCTTGGCCCATAGTATTCTCTACATGGTATAATAGGTCATTATAATGTTTATCTTCAATAGACAACATAACGGAGTTGAAATTGGTATCTCAAAAGATGATATTTGTCCTATAAGAGTATATGAATGGAACTCATTCCTACTTGTTGACTCTAGATATTTTAGCTTTAGCCATGGTTTTAAATTATATGATTGATAAGCTTGCAACTTGATTTAATGGAAGAAGAATACATATAAGCCTTTAGAAAACTCATAGACTTCTTTGATCAATAGCAGATAACAACTAAAGGTGAACCTATTACTTTGAGATGGTAAGAATTAAACTCCAAATTTATAATTTAAACTGAACATTACGAGTCATAAATGGTAAGTGTTTTAGTTTTACCTCATTTAAAACTAGGGTGGATCTTTAGTTTTAATATAATGGATTTGAAAATTTATTTTGAGAAATCAGTTAATCACTACCTTCACTCTATCTATGTTTCCTATCACCATGGGCTCAACTTCTTCAGTGAAGTGATTTGGCTTCATATCTACTAGAATGATCCATTTAACATTTAATTTTTACCTAAAATCAACACTTTGTGAATATCTATATCCCATCTAGGTGTTACATTTGACATGTAATCAACACTTGGTGCTTCCTCAAGCATTTTAGCCTTCTATTTTGAATATTGAACCATCTGGGTGGATTGCATGATATTTTTCCAAGTGTCACCTTATGATTGGATTTTTCTTATTTAATTATCACATGCATCAACCCCTTTCATCCCTGGGCTGATGTGGCCTTAGAACATCTATTAGTTTTCCAAGTAACAATTCCATTTTGGCTCATATTATCATATGGATTTATTGTATGAAACTTTTAATGGACCTAAATTCCATGATACTTAGCCAAGAATCACATTTTGGTTTGATCATGCAATCACTAGTTTCATGGCTTCTTTTGATATTGTTATTTCCACAAGATATGGGTCCACATGTCTTCAACCTATTACTCCCAATTGTTGGGTGGCTTCCACATTGCATCTAACTATCCAAGATTAAATGACTCATTTCCATTTATCATATTTTAATGCAATTGCAGTATTATGAAATTAAAACATTAAATATTAATAGTGGGGGTGCGATCGAGTGCTAAATAACATGATGTGATAGGATTGCATTATCATGATACTTTAGAAAATAATTGAGCCTTAGAATGATATGACTATGTGCCACATGGCATGTTTTGATCGAGTCACAAGGTCATGAAATTTTTAACTTCTTTGTAAACTTGGAATGTTTTAGATTGAGGTAAAAGTAGGTTTTGAAGGGGCCCCAAAACCCTTTAACAGAGAGAAAAAAAAGAACATCTAAGCCCACAGGCAACACCTAAAAAACACTACAGTGAAGAAGCAAAAACAGGTTTTAAATGGACCTGAAACCATTAGAGACACATCCGGTCAAAACCTAGAAACAGAAATCTAGTATCACAACAAACAAAAGCTAACAAAAGGAGTACAAAGATTAGTACCAGTTTCTAAACCAATAGGAAGGACCAGATTATTCATCTAGTTTCAGTATCAAGTTCATGGCTTCTTTTCCTTTCAAAGTAGTTTCCTGGGTGGTAACCTCTAGCAAAGCTCCTTTTTGTGTATCTTTCTTTCTGGAACTTTGCCTTGTCCTTTTACTAGGACCCTCTAGTGCTTTGGTCTCCTCATTGGCTCATTTTCCTATATTGATAGCAGCTGCACAAATGTTGGACGTTACTTCCTCCATTTTCTTTCTGTTGTCCTTTATTAATTCTCAGAGGTTGTTTTCATAAGCTTTGAGCTTGACAGGAATCTCGCTTAACTGATTTTCCATATTGTTTACTTTGTTCCAAGCAGCTTTTAGAGAATCTTCCAAAGTTTCCGCTTTTCTCTTGAGATCAATGATCTCCCTACATAACCAGGAATCAAATTGGGAAGAAGACTCAGGTTTACAGTTAACCCAAGTCATAGGAGTGTGTATTTAATCTTTTTGATTCTTCCCTCTCCAATCCTCAGAATTTTTATTGGGGCTATTCCTGGCTTCTTCAAAGAAGTCTTCTTGACTCTTTTGTTCCCGCTCATTGATTCCAGCTTGAATTTCCATCTCCTTGTTTTGAATATCTTCCTAGATAGAGATTTCCTTTTCATTCTTAGAAGTTGGGTCCTCACCAGGATCTTCTTGGACAAAATCATCCTCTGACACTTTCTGGTTTTCCTCCGTCTCTTCTGTTCTGGTAGCAGAATCCTCCTCTATATTGAATTTATCCTTTTCAATCTCCTCCGATCCTTCTTCATCATTACCAGAGTTGGTGTCCCAGCTCTCAATTCCTTCTTCTTCCTCCGGTTTTTCCTCCTCTGGTTCTTCAATTCTCTCCCGACCCCTTTCTTCTTCTACATTCTATTTATTAGGACTAGGGGTCTTAATTTTGCCTCTTCTGCTTACATTTTCATTCTTTTTATTTCCTAACAACTTATTTTTCCCCTGTTTGGGATACTTAACCAGTGCCCTATTCTTGCAATAGCCTTCAATAAGCAGAATAAGGCCTTCATGAAGAATAGGGTGCAAATCCTTTTTCCTATGAGCATAAAGGCTTTGAATCAGGGAGTAGCAAAGATAGAAAGGAAAAGACAAGCTAACCTTATGCCTAAAGTGGTTGAGGAAGACAAAATGGAACTTATGCACTCATTTTCTTCTTCCGTCCAGGATGAAGTACTCCCTTATACAGCTTAGGACGTCCCTCCATATCCCTTTAATCTGGTCCAGCTCATAAAAATCCCCATTTTTGACCAGCTTCTACTGCTCCTCATCCGTTTTGGGGAACTTGTAAACTTGGAATGTTACAATTGAATGACAAGGGGAAAACTCCCATTGGATCATGGGGTTGTGAACTTTGTAACTTATTCATAAATTTAGAATGTCATGACTGAATGATAAGTGTCAAATTCCCATTGGGTCATAGGGTTGCATAGTTTTTCAAAGGCTAAAAGATATGTGACAAAGTCTATAATTTTATGTGGTTGAGTAACCAATTCATTTGACACTATCGCATATTAATTGAGGATGATCTGGCATTGAGATCCTGTCAAATGAAAACTTGTGAAAGTTAGCAAATTGTGAGATAAAAAGAAAAGGGGCAAGTCTAAAGTTGTAAACCTTGAGCACTAAATCCTATTTTGAATTTAGTCTAAAACTTAATATCAAGGTATATTGGAGTCTTGAACATGAATTTTGTCATAGTTAAAACTAAACTATGATTCAGAAACCTTGATTAAGAAACCTTGGTCAAGTTATAGGGATTAGACCTTGGATTTTTGAATGTAACCCCTCATAAGAGTAATTATAAACAAGTTATTGGAGGCTTAATCTACACCCTAAATTTGAAAAGGATTGTTGATGTTCTCTTGCTCAAACCTAGTCTAACACAAGAATGAATCTAGGCTATGGGTTACCTAATCTTGGGTCAAACCTCTATGATTTTTAATGAGGCTAGCTCCTCTAATGTATCACTTAGATCATTTCCAATAAAACATACTCATTATTGGGGTGAAAAATGGGGAAATAAATTTAAAGGGAAACCATAAACTAATATTGGTGATATACCTAGAATGATTGTTCATCCACTCTTATTTGAGCTTCTAAAACACTAATGAGATAGAACAAGTGACTATATCTACAACTCTTAAGTCTCTTATGCATCAATGTTTCATTCATAGGTTTTATCAATTGATAAAATATTTAGGGAAGTGATGGAATAGGCCTAATTCAAGGCACTAACCAACCAATGTATCCACTATTGGATTCAATCAAATGACATCAAACACTAGGCATAACTTGTATAACATGACAATCTACCAACTAGGTGAGATCAAGACTTGATAAGAGAGAAAACTCTACCACATATGCAAATCAACTAACATAAACACACTAGATAATTATAATGAAATATTAACATAGTCTTCTATTCATCTCTAGAGATTACAAAGATCAATCTTGGTAGAGGCTAGTCATGCCCAAGAGAGGGATGAAAATCAAGAGCTCAAAGCTTGAATTTATAGAAGAATGGGATGAGAAAGAGGGGAAGGGATGTCTAGGAGAGTGGAGAAGGGGTCATAATGATCAAGGCCAAGATTACCACTGAAATAAGTCATAATATCTACTTAAAAATTAATCAAGCCCTTCCCTACATTAGTTCCACTATGTCTTTTCTTGGCATGGAAAGATGGATCATGAAGGTCAAGACCACTACAGGAAGCAACCACCCCCACCACATGAATCCTTCTCAAGCTCCTTTACATCAATTCTCTTCAATGAAAGGAAAAAATACTCATATTTATGCACTTGACAGAGCCATGATTAAGTCTTATTTGAGTGGATATAGGTACCTATTTATTAAATCTATGATTGTGTCAAAGGATGAGACACTTCACCATATATAATTTATATCTATATCTACTCCAACTTGAATATATATCTTTACTATAGATGAAAAACTAGTCAAATTTATTAGTTTTCATATAGTTATTATATCAATATAGATTCATAGGTTGCATATCCTTATTCCTAGAAAATATTAGGTTCAAGGAAACCTATCATGCCTCTAAAATTCAAAGGTGATAGAGTTTTGGCATTAACAATCTTGATTGTATGGCTACATCTTGGTATTTGACTAAGTTATAATGGTGATATAGCTCTTTGAAGCATTTGCTTTTGGTTTGACCTAAATGGTATTCAACCTCTATTTGAAGACTCCTAGATTAAAATTTTAATTTAGGCCATTAATCTTGATTTGGGATACCAAAATCATGCCATTTTTTAGTATTACATCCCTTCTCAGGGTTCTACTATCAGTCTAATCTACTTTTCTGATTGCACCACATGGTAGCCTTGTATTCATCTTGAGCTTGGTTAACCCTTTGAACTTAAATATACCATTGATCTTCTTTAGTATATTTTGAATATGTATTATTAATTTACCTAATAGTTACCAAAATCATGACACTTGAAAACTATGCATTTGTCTTTGAGATTTGCTTTCTTGTTGACCTCTCATTTATCATTAATCTACCTTTGCATGTTCGATCATGCACTATCAATATAATTAGACCCATTATGTTTTTCAATTATCATGCACCATTAGATATCTATTTAGGTACCTAATATCTTGACACTTTTCATCAATGCGTTCAATCTTAGGAGACTCTAGCCTTTTAATTGTGAGCCCACCATTGATCTTGATGCATAATTTAATGGACTTTATTGGATATTCTAGACCCACTAACATCAATATTTACCCACACACCATTGGATCTATTATGAGCTTGTGAGATCATGTCACTTAGCATCCTCACATTTGTTCCCAAGAATTTTTGAATCCAAATGGCTACTTTTTGTGGCTTAAACTTGACATATATGCACACATTTCACTCTGAATTCTAACTTTAAAGGCTTATATCTTGAGATAGAAATATCATCAAGATACCAAATTTTTAGAGGATGAACTTGGAATTAAATGCATAATTTCCACATGATTATTTGGGATTTAGAGGCTTCCTAAGCATACTTATAAAATGCACAAGAAAACTAGTCTATTTAATTCTTTTTTATGTGTGATGATGGCCTAGTTATTTTAGAATTGTGTTTGAACTATTATTTGAATATCCAAGGCTCAAATGAACTTCTAATACTTGTGAAAACCTGATTCATGTTCTTGAATTCTATGATCACCATGAAAACCAACTTTCTCAATTTTTTTACAAACTAAACTTTAAGATTATTTAAAGTGTTTCAAAAGCTTTGAAAGTTATATGTGATTTTTGAACCACTCATTGCATAACAAACACTATTTAGTCCATCCATCTAGGCAAAATCTTGGCATGTGGGTGAAAATGGCCAACATTTTTGGTGACTCATAGGGAAGCATGCCTACTATACTTGAGAACCTAGACTAGTTGCCTTGTCTAGTCCATTGGGCATGGAGTCTCTGCTCTAGTTCAACATATTTATATGAAGTTAAAACTGGCTACCAACCCTTAGATAACTCCTCTTGAAACAAACAATGACCAAAAAGAACAAAAAAAAATAAAGTGTCCAAGGCACTTATTGAATGGAAACACAAAATAGAAGGGAAACTAACCTAAACAAAGTAAGGATGACTAACTTAAAGAAATAGGGAAAACAAGATAAAAGGGATGTAGACTACTTCTTATGATAATCTCTTATTGAAATAAAGTAAACCTAGAAAAACTAACCTACAATGAGAAGCTTCCCTCTAGGGTCAAATAGAAATCTACTTGGTGTACCTTAGAATATTGAAATGTATTTTCCATCTCTTGATATCTCTCTTCTTTAGTTAAGAGCAATTGGATGCTCATGTATTCTTGATGATGGAGTTGAGATTCCAACCTCCATTCTTAGTTACATTGATTGAAGGTATGGATCTAAGAGCCAATCATACTACTCTAAAATTTATGGATTTTGTAAGATTTTCTTCAATTCTTACTCATTTATGAGCTCATAACTATGATCATAGTGGGCAACTTGATGTGCCTCTTTTGTCATATCTACAAGGCTAACTTCTAAGAGATATTGATATGATCTTGTGACTTCTTGAGCCCATGTGAGTTCATTCTTAGCTTCCAAAAGAAGAGAGATGTCTAAAGTTGAAATTAAAAGTTGATAACCATGTTTGAAAAATTCAAACATGTCATCCCCTAAGAGAACAACTACCTTTTACTTGATGATATCACTCTTCTTATCTTACAATGGACCACATTCAAGTAAAGAATAACCTAAATGAAAGATATAAAATAAATCTAAATATTTGCTCTCATGAAGTTGTAGTTTAATTGGATATTTTTCAAACTAAATGTCAGAAGTAAGGATATCAATTACTTGACCACAATCATGAGGCTGTAAGTATTCTTCTGATATCTCAAATTGGTTAATCAAAATTGTTTCATCTTTAACATCAAGCTGATGTCTAAGCATGCCATCAATTTTATCTTGATCTTGATCTTCATTAACTAATTGGTACCCATCTTCCACTACTTCTTCAATATCTTATCCTTCATGATGAATGGTAGATTTTTTATTATCAAAGAACTCATGGAAAACATCATTAGCTTATCCAATTGGGACATCTTTCTCTTGTACATCAGCAACCACTTCTTCATGTATTTGTTTTTTTACTTGTATCTCAGACTCTACCTCAACTTTCTCTTTCACTTGTTCCATATTTACATTATTATAGAAGACTGAAACATGTTTTTCCTTGCCAAGAGGTGTCCCAATCATGATTTATTCTTCCTAGTCACTCAAGTCACCTTTATTTCTTATTTCCTTAGCTACATATTATTGACTTACTTAAAAAGGAGAGGCTCTTTCTCTAGGATAGGAACATTAGATCCCTGAAAGTACTCAATAATATGAGAAAGGTCCATATAAGTAACCATAGATACCTAATTTTTCTCATGGAGTTGTTCTTCTTGAATCACCTTCACCTCCTCTCTTTGTTGCACTATTTCTTGAATGGTCCTTCATGAAGGAAAGGCTTAGAGATTTTTATGGGAATGGAGTGGAGGTTGAGTGATTTATTGCTTGATCTTGACTTCAGCATCTTGGCTTATGCTTGATTGTTCTTCTTTCTCTCTTAATTTTTAGATTTGATTCCAAGTCATAAACTTGGGTTTAGAAAATGTTTCTTCTATACTTGTTCTCACTATGGGTAAGAAATAAGTAATTTACTATTGTGTTACCTTTATAACTATCATTGAATGTTGAATATGTTTATTTTCAAGTTCAATTTGCTTGGCCAGGGAGTTTTCAAAATCAATCCTTGATGACTCATGATGATTAGCCTTACCAATCTCCCCCCAACTCCTCTCAACCTTCCCCTCATGGAAATATGTCCAAGGGAGAGTCTAGGAGGAAAGGGAAGTTAGTGTTGGGAAGGTTAATCATCATGAGCAATAAAGGTTTGATTTTAAAACCTCCCTAGCCAAGAAAATTATGCTTGAAAATAAACATCCTCAATATTTAATGATAGATGCAAAGGAAACATAGTAAAAAATTCCTTATTTCTTACACATAGAGAGAATAAGTACAGAAGAAAGGTTTTTTAAACCAAGTTTATGACTTGGAATCAAATATAACAATCAAGAAAGAAAGAAAAATAATCAGGCATAAGCCAAGATGCTAAAGTTAAGATCGAGCAGGAAATCATTCAGCCTCAACTCATTCCCCTCAAAATCCTATAGACTTTCCTTCATGGAGGGCTATTCAATAAATAGTGAAACAAAGAGAGGAGGTGAAGGTTATTCAAGAAGAATAGATCCATGAGAAAAATTAGGTATCTATGGTTAATTTTATGGACCTTTCTCATCTTATTAAGTACTTTCAAGGATACATTGTGCCTATCCTAGAGAAAGAGTCTCTCCTTTGTGAGGTAAGTCAATAAGATGTAGGTAAGGAAACATAAAATGAAGATGACTTGAGTGATTAAGAAGAAGATATCATGATTAGGACACCTCTTAACAAGGACAAACATGTTTCAATCTTCCATAATGATGTAAAGATGTAACAAGTGCAAGAGAAGGCTGAGGTAGATGATGAGATATTAGAACAAGAAGAAATACATGAAGAATAGGTTACTAATGTATAAGAGAAAGATGTCTTAGTTAGACAAGTTGATGATGTTTTCCATGAGTTCTTTTATAATACAAAAGCTACCATTCATCATGAAGGATAAGAGCTTACATATGTAGTAGAAGATAAGTACCAATCAACTAATAAAGATGAAGAATAAGATAAAACTAATTGCATGCTCAGTCATTAGCTTGATGTTGAAGATGAAACAATTTTGATTGACCAATATAAGATATCAAAAGAAGACTTACAACCTCATGATTATGTACATGAATTGGTATTCTTGCTTCTGACATCTAGTTTGAAAAGGATCTAATTGAACTATAGCTTCATGAGAATACATTTTTAGATTTTCTCAATATCTTTCATTTAGGTTATTCTTTACTTAAATGTGGGCCATTACAGGATAAGAGGAGTTGTTCTCTCAGGAGATGACATGTTTGAACCTTTTAAATGTGGTTATCAACTTTTATATTCAACTACAAACATCTCTCTATTTTGGAAGCTAAGAATGAGCTCAAATGGCCTCAAGAAATCACAAGATCAGATCCATCTCTCTTAAAGGTCAGCCTTGTAGATATGATAAAGGAGACACATAAAGCTGCCCAAGATGATCATAGTTAGTAACTCATTGATGAAGAGGAATTGAAGATGTTCTTAAAATTCCACAAATTTAGGAGCAATATGATTGGGTCTTGTATCTATACCTTCAATTAATGTACCTAAGAATGGAGGTTGGAATCCCAATTTCATCATTTAGAAGAAATGATCATCTAATTTCTCTTAGATGTAGAAGAGATCTATCAAGAAATGGAAAATACATTTCAACATTCCATGGTGCACCAAATAGCTTTCCATTTGACCTTGGAGGGAAGATTGTCATTATAGGTTAGTTATTCTAGGTTTGTTTTGTTTCAATAAGTGATTATCACAAGCAATAGTATGCTTCCCTTTTTTCTTTTTTTTCCTATTTCCTTAGGTTAGTAGTCCTTACTTTGTAGGTTAGTTTCCATTATGTTCTATGTTTCCCTTCAATAAGTGACTTATGCACTTTGTTTTTTTTGTTCCTTTTAATCCATATTTGTTTCAAAAGTAGTTATCCAAGGGTTAGCAATTAGTTTTAGCTTCAGATGAATATGTTGAACTAGAGAAGAGACTTTATGCTCAATGGACTAGACAAGGAAACTAGTCTAGGTTCTCAAGCATAGAAGGTATGCTTACCTATGAGTCATCAGAAATGTTGGACATTTTAGCCCACATGTAAATATTTTTCTTTGATGGAATGAGTGGTCTAAAGATCACATACAACTTGTAAATAGTTTGAAACACTTTAAGTAAATTTAAAGTGTAGTTTGTCAAAATTTGAGAAAGTAGGTTTCTATGGTGATCATAGCATTCAAGAACATGAAGCAGGTTTGCACAAACCTCAAAAGTTCATTCAAACCTTGGAGATTCAAAAAATAGTTCAAGCACAAGTCTATAAGAACCAAACCATCATCACACATCACATATAAATGAACATACTAGTTTACTTGTGCATTTTATAAGTATGCTCAAGAAGCCTCTTAACCCAAAATGATCATGTGTAAATGATGAATTTAGTGTCAATATCATCCTTTACAAATTTGGGATCTTGATGAGCTTTTTATATCAAGATATAATCCTTTAAAGTTAGACTTACAGAGTGAAATGTGTGCATAGATGTCAAGTTTAAGACACAAGAAGTAGTTGTTTGGATTCAAATATTCCTAAGAAAAAATGTAAAGATGCCAAGTGGTATGATCTCATGAGCTCATATTATATCCAATGGAATGTAGGAAAATAATAACATGAGTGGGTCCTAAAGATCCAATAGACTGTATTAAATCATGAATTGAATATCAAAGATGAGCTCACAATCAAAAAGTTAGTGTATCCTAAGATTGAATGTGTTGATAATAAGTGTCAAGATCTTAGGTATCTAAATAGAGATCTAATAGTGTATGTAAGTTAACAAATACAATGGGTCCAAGAAGATTTATTATGCATGATCCATCATGCAAAGGCAAATCAATGTTGAGCTGGAGTTTAATAAGTTAATGAATCTTGAAGATAAATGCATAGTTACCAATTGTCATGATCATGCTAACTACTAGGTAAATAAATAATAAATAGTAAAACTATGTTAAATAAGATTGATAATACATGTAAGGTCAAAGGGTCAACCAAACTTAGGATGAATGCAAGGTTTCCATATAATGTAAGCACATAATCAGATTAGATTGATAGTAGGAGCTTAAGGAAAGATGCAGAGTTGATAGATGGTATAATTTTGGGAGCCCAAATCAAGATTAATGGCCAAGATTAAAAGTCAAAGTTAAGAGTCTTCAAATGGAGGTTGAATATGGTTTAGGTTAAACTAAGAGCAAATGCTTCAAAGAGATATGTCACCATTAGATCTCAATTGAATAACATTAAGAAAATGCAACCATATAGTCATGATTTTTAATGCCAAAGCTCTATTGCCTTTAAAGTTAAGAGGCATGATAGGTTTTCTTGAACCCAATATTTTCTATGAATGATGATATGTAACCTGTAGATCTACATCGATATAATAACTATAAAAAAACTAATAAATTGGATTAGTTTTCAATCTATAGTAAATATTTATATTTAGGTTGGATTAGATGTAAATATAAATGAGATATGGTGGAGTATCTAATCTTTTGACACAATCATAGCTTTAAAAAATAGGTACTTATATCCATTCAAAGAAAAATTAATCTTGGATCTATTAGGTGCATAAATATGAGGATGTTTTCCTTATAGTGAAGGACATTAATGTAGATGAGATTGATAAAGATTCATGTGATGGGGGTGTTTATTTCTTGCAGTGGTCTTGACCTTCATCATCCATCCTTCCACGTCAAGAAAACACATAGTGGCAATAATGCAGGGAAGGCATCGATGAAGTTTTAAGTGGATTTTATGACTACTTCTAGTGGTAATCTCAACCTTGAACATTATGACCCCTTCTCCACTCTCCCACACATCCCTTCCCCTCTCTCTCATCCCGTTCTGCTATAAATTCAAGCTTTGATCTCTATATTTTCATCCCTTTCTTGGGCATGACTAGACTCTACCAAGATTGAGATTTGTAACCTCTTAAGATGAATAGAAAACTATGTTAAGATTTCATTATGATTATCTAGTGTGTTCATGTCATTTGATTTTCATATGTGGTAGATCTTTATCTCTTAACAAGTCTTGATCTCACTTAGTTGGTAGTTTGTCATGTTATGAATGTCATGCCTAGTGTTTTATGTCATTCGATTGATTCCAATGGTGGATACATTAGTTGTTTAGTGCCCTGAATTAGGCCTATTCTATCACTTCCCTAGAGCTTTGATCAATTGATGAAACCTCTACATGAAACATTTATGCATAAGAGACTTATGTGTTGTAGATCCAATCATTTATTTTGTCTCATTAGTGTTTTATAAGATGAAGTAAGAGTGGATGAATGATCATTATAGGTGTATCACTAATAGTAACTAAGGGTTTCCCTTTCAGTATCTTCCTCCCCCTTTCACCCCAATAAAGAGTAGGTTTTAGTGTAAATGAGCTAAGTGATATATCAAAGGAGATAACCTCATTAAAAATAATAGAAGTTTGACCCAAGATTAGGTAATCCATAGCCTATGGTCATTCCCATGTTGGACTAGGTTTGAGAAAGAGAACTTGAACAATCCTTTGCTCATCTAGGGTGTATCCTAAACCTCCAACACAAGTCAGATTGTTAAAAATATTAGTAAATTAAATATTAATGAAATATTTAAACACACCTCATTAACATTTATCATGAATTAAAATTACTTATATATCTTTCAAGTCATACGAAGGAGAGTTTTAATCATGTGGCACCAAAGGTGAGGTATATCTTGGGGTTAATGATTCAAAAATTTTATGGGGTCCCCATTTTTGGATAATAGGGCTTGTTAATCTCAATAAGAATTTCAAAACTTTTACATTTATCCATATTATCAAACTAATTATATATCTCCTATGTTTTAATTACACTATCACCTATTTTTGAAACCCTATTAACCACTCTCTCAATTATATACCAAGAATTTTGTTATCCCCCAAAAAATATCACTCATTTTTAGGACAACATTTGAACTATTTGGGTCCAATAGACCAAAATTCTCTCTCCCCTTCTCAAAAATTGTTTTAGGCATTCAAATTCTTCATCATTCAAGCTTTTTCAAAATCTATAGACTCTGTAGGCTTGAATCTATGGACTCATTTCTATCGATTCATTTCTACAGACTCTGCCAGTTCTACAAGATCATTTCTACAAACTTCATAGGATAGTTTCTACGGACTCTACAGGAGAGAAACATGTTCAACACTTAGCCATTTTTTCTATCATGAAGAAACTACAAAATCTTCCATGTGTCATCTATTGAGACACATTATGATTTGCTTCTCAAAGCAGTGAAAGCTGCCATGTATCCCTTATAAGATAAATGGAGCATGACAAGTGTCAACATCTACATGAATCCAAAAGAGTCCCAAATGTTTCTATAGTGTTCTATGAGCTTGAAGGAAGCTACCACATGTCATCTTCTATAGGACTCTCAAAAGGTATCCAAAGCCTCTATAAGTTAAGCAGATGCTACTATGTGTCCTTGCCTATTTCACAATAGATACTGCCACATGTCACCTATTGAGATAAGTGGAAAATCAACTAAGGCAAAGCCAAAGGACAAATAGCCCTTATAGAGGGCACTTGGAAACCAAAGTGGACCATTGCAAAAATTTGAAAGGTGACTTTGGATCTCAAACATCCCTTGTAGAGGGCAGGCAAGGAGTAAGTGGACCGATTCAAAGGCCGAGCGAACAAGGGAATTCCTTCAAAAAAGTTCCCATGGCAAAGTTGTAAAGGAACAATTCCTTTGGACAAATTGTTTGAAAGAATTCCTTCAAACTTTTTGTTCGAAGGAAAAGTCCACCGAAATAGAAAACCTGTCGAGGAAATAAAATCCTAAAAACATGCCACATGTCCCTTATCAAGTTGTAGCAGAATGTGCCACGTGTCATCTGTCGAGACATAGTTTCTAGTAACTTTCAAAGTAGCAAAACATGCCACATGTCATCTACAAAACTCAGTGGAAGTCACCACATGTCAACATCCATAGCTTCTTCCTTTTATTGAGTAAGGACTATGGTGGGTCTCAGGTAAGTGGCTAAACTCAAATAAAATATGACAAGTGTCTGTATCTGTGCAGACCCAAAAGAGTCGCAAATGTTTCCATAGTGTTTGTAGGAGTTCAATGGAAAGCACCACATGTCATCTTTTGCAAGACTCTCAAAAGGTATCTAAGTCATAGTGGAACCCACCATGTGTCCTTTATAAAACTCACCAGAAGCCACCAAGTGTCACTTGTTGAGATCAGCAGAAAATAACCTTGAGAAAAGAAAAAGGCAGTGACAGATGGTTTCAAAGGAAGGTTCATTGGTTCAATGTGGTTGGTTCAAGTAGTCAAGTGAATGAATAGAACACTAGCAAAGTGCTTAAACCATTGAATTGTTGAGCCATTGAACCTTGAACCAAAATGGTTCAAAGGTTCAGAGGTCCAATCAGTCGATTCAAAGGAATGCCCCAAAGCAAAGAGACCAAGTGCCCTTGTGGAGGGAAGTGAAGAAAAGAATACTTCAAAGAAAAAAGGAATGAACCATTGAACCATTGAACCTTGAACCAAATTGGTTCAATGGGTTCAATGGGTTTAATGAGTTTAATAAATTCGAAGAGATCAAGGGACTTAGAAAAATCAAGAAAGCAATTGAACTAGGGAAGTGATTGAACCATTAAAATCCCTGTGGACATCAAATTTAAGATAATGAAATATCCATTGATTTTCAAAGATGACACAGATCCTGTGAACAAGTTCAGTGACCGGCTAAAGAGATAGCCTGAGAGCTCATATCACATAGATAAAGACAAAACACAGCCAAAAAAGGAGGAATGATGAAGAAGGACTAGAAATATCCACACATGGGACATGTTTCTAGAAGGAGAAATAGTTCACTAGGTGGACATTGGAGAACATGAACATTCAATGGTGTGACCCATTTCTCTGCATTGAGAAAAGCAAATAGGCAACTACGCTCGATTCCAACATATCTTCTTGATAGAATTTAAAATGTATTGAATGTAACATGATGTGTTACTACTCTCAAGTCTCACTTGAAGAGCTATATATTGGAATCTCTCTAATTGTTTGAGATATATCTCTCTGTTATAAAAAAAAACTCTGCCCAAATTGAAAGGCATTACTGAGACTTTGAGCTCAGATTGTTGATCATATTTCATTATTTGAATAAGAAAACAAGTGAATTTTTAGACTTTGTGTTGGAATAGCTTGGTTGTTGGGGAAATTGTTCTTATGTCTATTTCCTTAATAATTTTTTTTGTCCATTTAATTAAATAATCAAAATTAGTGAAAGTAATCAGGAAGGTGTCCTAAAGCCAACTGTGAAGAGACTTTGTGCTACCACAATTGTCTTTAGTTTATCTATTTTCTATTTCTGTGTAAGGGATCTTGAGATGACTTTGTGCCCTAATTATCCTTCATATTTCACTCTTTGGTAGTTGAGGTGGAGACTTTGTGCAACATTTCATCCTGTTGTGTTACTGTGCCCTGTTACAATTACATGTCACTACCTGAAAGGTTCTTGTTGTCTGTTGAATAGCACTTCTGAAAGAAGAGGAGTGCCTTCTATCATTTCATCAAGATTTATCTTTTTATTGATGAACATCATCTCTAAAAAAAGAGAGATGGATGGTGTTATCCTACCCCTAGGTGTTATTTTTAGCTTATTTATAGTAGATTAGCATGCATATATATATATATATATATATAGCCCCTTCATACGTAAAAGGAACCTTCCCTTGATGAGAGGAGAGATTTGTCCCCTTTTGATGTAGTAAACTTGCACATCTGGCTGACCAATTTCCCTATGCTGTGGTTGAAGAGACCTATTTTTCTCATCAGTTAGCTGATTGACAAAATATTCACCTAATAGTTTTTTGGTGACTCCACTAGGGATTTACATGCAATTTGAAGCCTCAAGTTTTAGATTAAAGCAGTCCCTATTCTTATCCATTATAGACTCTAGAAACTCCATTATGTGTCTTACCCATTATCATTACAGCCTTACCATCTCCCTCCACCTCCATGCCAACTAAGATAGAATGCACAGTTTGAAGCCTCAAGCTTCAAGCTAAAATGGGGCTAGTTCTTTCCCATTTTTGTTTTACAATCTGGTAGATCCATGTTATACATGAAGCCAAAGGGCTAAAGGTATTGTTGAACCTGTATCCGAGTTGGTACATCAAAGTAATTTTGATCCATTTTCTTCAGCATCTCATCTCTAACGAACTAGGAGCTTTCCTCCTACTAAAGTCAAGTCTCATTATCAGACAAAGTGTCTGATTCTACTATTAATAAAGCTTTGTCAATACTTACCCCTCTAAGATTTGTTATCCCACCTTTTCATAGTCATACAATGGCAGTTCAAGGTCCTTGAGGTAACTCTTTTGGCCCACTCAATTTAAATCCACCTCTACATGAGCTACCATGGAGTTTAAGGAAAATTTTCCCCAAGTTCTATGGTGATGGGAAGGTTCATCCTGATGAACATATTGTAGCCTTCAGCATAGTCTGTAGCATAATAGGTGTGGAATTTGAGGATATATCAATCAGGCTGTTCATGGAAACTTTACAAGGTGCTACTGCAGACTGGTTTTATCAACTGTAGGCCTAGATTGTGACTGACTAGAATACCCTCAAATCCAAGTTTGAATCTAGATTCAAACAAATAGAAGATGTACATGCCCTACTAGCTCAACTCACACAAATGAATAAGGAGCCTCACAAATCAATGAGAGATTTCATATCCAAGTTCGACAAGCTGAGGAATAGGATTCCTGTAATTGCTCAGCCTACACCTGAGAATCTCAAATGTTTCTTCATCAACTCTCAGCTGCCTAAAGTAAGTTTTCTACTGAGATGTGCTGGCTAAATAGACCTTGCTATAGCTCAAAATTTGGCTACTGAGGTGGAAGATGACCTTATCTTGGTAGAAAAGATAAAGAGAGATCCTAACAGAGGTAAATCTTCTTCATCTTTTGAATATCCATCTATAGGTACCACTAATCCAATGGTGCAAAAGTTGGAAAATGAGTTGCTAGCTCTTTAGAAGCAAATGGAACAAGGGATATCTTAGGCTCCTTCATATAGAGATATGCCAAGAAGGACATTCCCTAATTAGTCATACCAAGGCAATGCTGCCAGAAATCAAGGACAACCAAATCATCTTCCCCTTCCATAGGGGAAACTTGCCATTGAAGCACCCCCAACCAATTTAGAAATTGGATATCTTGAAATAGAATCTATTTTCTCTTTCCAGCCTAAATTGAATCAAGAAAATGACATTGATCTCCTTGTAGAATATCAAGAAGAGATAGCTGGCAACTCCAACATTGGCTTCCTGAATTATTAGGATGAACCTAGAGGTAAAGGTAAAATAGATGAGGGATCATATGATATATTCACCTAGTCTTAGAACTAGTCAGCCTAGCAAGTTGATAAAGGAAAAATAGGGGAAATTTCTCAACCTACAATCTCAATTGCCAAATGAGGAACTTTTATACCTTTTTAACCAAAGGACCCAGTGAGTAATAAAAGGGTAAGTACATCAAGCATTCTTCCATCATCAACTTCAATTCCATAAACCATTTCTCCCCCTCCTAAAAACTAGAAATATGAACTACCTTCCCCTCTTCTTAGTCCATTTCAGTCATTTGACATAATCGATCATGTCAAGAAGACCAAAATTCAAATGTCTGAATTTGAATTCTTACAAGCCAATCATGAGCAGTTGGATAGGTTAGTAAAGTGTGTGAAGAATAAATCCATCCCTGTAGGTCAAGAGATTAGAAAGATAACTCATGATTCCCTAAGGAACATGTCCATCCCAAACAATCTTTTCATTACTCTTCCAACTACCCCTGGGAAAATAGAGCCTTTCTATGTTTTCCTATTGATAAATGGTCACAAATTGAACAATTACATAATTGATTCTAGAGCTTCAGACAATGTCATGCCTGCCAAAGTGGTAGAATCTCTTGGACTCACCTTGAACAAAACCTTTGGGAGATGTTTCTCCATGGAGAACACACAAGTACCTCTGCTAGACAAATTAAAGACGCCCAATTTGCATTTGCAGCATTCCTAGACAAAAGAATCAAGATGACAGTCTTGGTGGTCGATGTTTCAGCCTCATATTGTATTCTTCTAGGGTGAAATTTCTACAAGGATGTTGGTGGATAATTGAGCATGGACCTATCTAAAGTGAGGATCCCTATTAAAGGTGTTATGCAGAGGCTGCTCCTTGAAAAGGAAGCAAAATATGTGGTCACTCAAACATCAGCACCTGAAGCTCAAATTCTGTTTGAGTTTTTAGGCATGGGTAATTAATTTTTATCCATAGAAGAAGTTCATGAGGTGCTTGGTGAAGTCCCTAAATGTGATCCAGGGTTTGACTCAGACCATACATTAGAAGAATTGGTAGGTTGTAGTACAGATGGAGAAGGATCTTCCCTCTCTAATAAAGAAAAATCTAAAGAAAAATTAGTATTTAATGAGGTATGGATTCTGGAATTTGATGGTAGTTGCTCCTCTATTGGCTCAAGAGCTAGGATTATGTTGATATCTCTTCAAGGAGATATTTTTCTTTACTCATATAAGTTATAGTTTAGCAATACCAACAACATAGCTAAGTATGAATCTCTATTGCTTGGATTAAAGGTTGTTAGAGATAAAGGCATCAAACTCCTTCATGCCAAAGGAGATGTTGAGTTGGTGGTTTGTCAGGTGAGACACCTATACCAAACCAAAAATGAGAGATTACACCACTACTGCAACCTAATCTAGGATCAAATTGAAAGCTTTGATGCTTTCAACATCTCTGCCATATCCAGAGAAGTCAATGACCAAGCTGATGCACTCACTATTTTAACAACTCTTTTAGTTCCTCACTTAGACTTCAAAGAAGATAAGTACACCATTCAACTAGTTTTTTAACCAAGTGTGCCTGATAATGCTGATTATTGGCAAGTATTCAATAGTGATCACCAAATCATTGCCTTCCTAAAACAAAAGGATAGCTTTGAACAATCGCATTTTGAAGGTAGTGAACCTCACAAGCCTGAACCAACCCCTGAATCAAGTTCAAATGTAGGTGAAGATGTCCTGCAACTTAAAGGGAATAAAATTCCAAAAGGCTTGGTTTCTCTTGAGAAATTGTTTGACAAGTATGACAGGTTCATCAAACAACAACAAATAGATCCAAGTTCCTCTTAGGGGTTTGATCAAATAAATCTGAGTACCAAATAAAATCCCAAGATGGTGAATATTGGGAAGTGTTATACTCAGGAAGAGAATCTCAAGATCATCACTCTGCTCCTCCAATATATGGATGTTTTAGCATATTCCTATGATGATCTAAAATCACTCAGTCTTGAGGAAATCCACCATGACATTCCTCTCAAGGTTGACTCGGTGCCTTACAAGCAAAAATATAGATAGTACAATCTGAAGATATCAGGTACTATTCTATCTAAAATACAAAAAATGTTAAATGCTAGAATCATTTTCCCAATCCATCATTCCACATGGATTACAAACATAGTCCTTGTGAGGAAGAAGAATGGTGAGATTTGCATCTGTGTGGATTTTAGGAATCTGAATCAGTCAACTTTAAAGGATAACTATCCTTTGCCAATCATGGATCAAGTGCTCTAGACAGTGACCGGTTCAGAGATGTTATCAATGCTAGATTGCTTCTCAAGATATAATCAAGTTGAAATTGGTGAACCAGACCAACACAAGACTACCTTCACCACACCTTGGGGCACATTTTCATATAGAAGGATGCCTTTTGGCTTGATAAATGCTGGTGCCACCTTTTAGAGAGCAATGGACCTTGCTTTCAAGGATGAGATGGGTAAGTTCATTGTGGTATACCTTGATGACTTGACTATCTTTTCCAAGCATTGCTTTGATCATATATGCCACTTGCAACAAGTGCTAGAGCACTACCGCTAGAATGGTATTTCCTTGAACCCCAAGAAGTCTATTTTTGGAGTTACATAATGGAAACTTCTCAAAAACATTGTGTCTAAAGAATGCATAAAGATTGACCCAGATAGAGTCAAGTTTATCCAAGAGCTTACCTTGCCTACAAGTAAGACTGTTGTTCACTCTTTCTTTGAAAAAGTGAATTTATTACGAAGGTTCATCCCTAAGTTTGCTAAGAAGACTCGACACATTGTGAACATGATGAAGGGAAAGACCACTTTCAACTAGATTGAAGAAGGCAAGCTACAATTTGAGAATATCAAGACTGCCATTACCCATGCCCCAATTTTGGTTTGTCCAGACTACAATAAAGAGTTCGTTATATATAGTTATGCTTTTGAACACGCGCTTTTAACAATTCTAATTCAATAGAATAAAGAAGGTATGGAATCTCCCATTTCTTTCATGACCTACCCTCTCAAAGCTCATGAGTTGAAATACTCAAACATGGAGAAGTATGCTTATGCAATGGTGAAGGCAGTCAAACATTTCTACTTCTACATCTTGAACTCTCATACTACTACCTTGGTTCCTAATACCACGGTCAAATTTGTACTAACTCGCAGGAGTTTGGGACAAAAAGAGGTAATTGGATTGCAAAGATATAGGAGTTTGATCTAGTCATTAAGCCAATAAAGCTTGTACAAGGAAAAGGCATATGCCATTTAATTGCTGATAACAAACCAAAAGAAACAAAGCATGAAGAAGCAGAGGTGGAAGACACACTGAGAGTCCTCTTTGTCTCCACCACGAATGAGTGGTATTCAAGTATTGCTCATTTCCTTACTTATGGTGAGTGTCATGCTCACCTATCTTACAAAGAAAGGAGGACTATCAAGTTGAAAGCTAGCAATTTTGTCATTTGGGACAACGGCTTATATAAGAGGAGCCTTGATGGAGTGTTCCTTCGCTATGTGGACAAGGAGCAGCAAAGCCAACTTTTGAAATACTTCCACAATATAGCCTATGGAGGACATTTTTTTTACTTCTGTAACTACCCACAAGATTCTACGAGCTAGGTATTATTGGCCTACTCTTTTTCAAGATGCATACAAGTGGGTAAGGAAATGTGAACCATGTCAGTAGTTTGTTGGGAGACCCAAGTTAGTTGCCCTACCTCTCAAACTAGTGATCATAGAGGAACCATTCCAGCAATGGGGAATTGATTTTATTGGAGCTATAAACCCATCTTCAAGTGTTGGACATGATTATGTCCTTACAGCAACTGACTACTTCACCAAGTGGGTGGAAGCTATCCCAACCAAGCATGTCACTTTGGAAGTAGTGTGTAATTTCCTCAAGGAGAATATCATTTCCATGTTTGGGGTCCCAACCAAGAATGTCATAGACAATGCAGCTTGTTTCACTTCCTAGGAGATTACTCAGTTCTATTTCTACTATGGGATTACTCTCTCCCACTCTTCTGATTACTTTCCACAAGGGAATGGACAAGCTGAATCAAGAAATAAGAACTTGGTGACTATTATCAAGAAGCTGGTAGATGACAACCAAAGGACATGGCATAAAGCATTGGTTGATGCTTTGTGGGTAGATAGAATTACACCAAAAAGGGAAATTAGTATGTCTCCTTTCCAACTTCTTTATGGTATCAATGCTGAGATACCAATCACCTTTGAATTGCCTGCATTAAAATTGGCTAAAGCAATTAAAGATTAGACATATGAAAGCCCCCTTGATAAAAGGATCATGTGCTTAACTGAGCTAGATGAGCAAAGAACTATGGTGGTGGACCGAATTAATGCCCATCAAGGTATGGTGAAGAAACTCTTTGACTAGAAGGCAAAAAACTATGATTTCCAAGTTGGAGATCAAGTCCTGCTATGGGACAAGAGAAGTGAACCAAAAGGGATGCATGGGAAGTTTGAATCCCTTTGGAGGGGCTAATTTACTATTCATCAGCTCAATTTTGAAAATAGTTTCTTGCTGAAATATCAAGATGATACACTTTTTTCATTGCCTCACAGTGGGTAACATCTGAAGCACTTCAATCTGTGAAGTATCAAATAAGATCAGCTTGTACATATGTATATTTGTATAGTCTTTAGTTCTATTTTTGTGCTTTTGTTTTTGTTTTTGTCACCTTTATTTTTAGGTAGCATGACTCCATAGCCCAATGACACACTTCAAAGCACTAGAGATTCTAGTTTCTACTTCCCTCAGCTTTTCCTAAGTTTTCAACTGAAGGAAGTTCCCCAACTGGATCCAGCTATTATTCCCCAAAAAATATCACTCATTTTTGGGACAACATTTGAACTATTTTGGTCCAATAGACCAAAATTCTCTCTCCCCTTATCAAAAATTGTTCTGGGTATTCAAATTCTTCATCATTCAAGCTTTTTCAAAATCTACAGACTCTGCAGGCTTGAATCTTTGAACTCATTTCTACTGATTCATTTCTACAGACTCTGTTAGTTCTACAAGCTCATTTCTACAGACTTCACAAGATATTTTCTATGGACTCTGTAGGAGAGAAACAGGTTCAACACTTAGCCATTTTTTTTATTATGAAGAAACCATAGAAGCTACCACGTGTCATCTACCGAGACACATTATGATTTGCTTCTCAAAGTAGTGAAATCCACCATGTATCCCTAGTAAGATAAATAGAGTACGACAAGTGTCAACATCCACATGAATCCAAAAGAGTCTCTACTAATGTTTTTGTAGTGTTTCTATGAGCTCGATGGAAGCTGCCACATGTCATCTTCCACATGAATCTCAAAAGGTATCCAAAGCCTCTATAATTTAAGTGGATGCTACCATGTGTCCTCACCTATTTCATAGTGGATACTACCACATGTCACCTATTGAGATCGACAAAAAATTGACTAAGGCAAAACCAAAGGACAAATAGCCCTTATGGAGGGCACTTGGAAACCAAAGTGGACCATTGTAAAAATATGAAAGGCAACTTTAGAGCTCAAACAACCCTTATGGAGGGTAGGTGGGGAGCAAGTAGACCGATTCAAAGGCCGAGCAAGCAAGGTAAATCCTTCAGAAAAGTTCTCGCAGCAAAGTTGTAAAGGAACAATTCCTTCAGACAAATTGTCTGAAAGAATTCCTTCAGACTTTTTATCTAAAGGAAAATTCCACCAAAATAGAAAACCCACCAAGGAAATAAAATCCCAAAAATGTGCCACATGTCCCTTATCAAGTTGCAGCAAAATGTGCCATGTGTTGTTTACCAAGACACAATTTCTAGTAACTTTCAAAGCAGTGAAACGTGCCACATGTCATCTAAAAAACTTAGTGGAAGTCACCAAGTGTCAATATCCATAGCTTCTTCCTTTTATTGAGTAAGGACTATGGTGGGTCCCAGGTAAGTGGATAAACTCAAATAGAATGTGACAAGTGTCTACGTCTGCATGGACCCAATAGAGTCCCAAATGTTTCCATAGTGTCTCTAGGAGCTCAGTGGAAAGTGCCATGTGTCATCTTCCATGAGACTCTCAAAAGGTATCCAAGTCACAGCGAAACCTGCCACATGTCCTTTACAAAACTCACTGGAAGCTGCCAATTGTCACTTGTTGAGATTAGTAGAAAATAGCCTCAATCAAAGAAAAAGGTAGTGATAGATGGTTTCAAAGGAAGGTTCATTGGTTTAATGTGGTTGGTTCAAGTGGTCAAGTGAATGAATAAAACACCAGGAAAGCACTTGAACCATTGCACTGTTAAACTGTTGAACCTTGAACTAAAATGGTTCAAAGGTTTAAAGGTTTAATCAGTCGATTCAAGTGGTTAGTTCAAAAGAATGTCCCAAATCAAAGAGACCAAGTGCCCTTGTGGAGGACAGTGAAGAAAAGAAGACTTTTAAAAACAAAGGAATGAACTGTTGAACCATTGAACCTTGAACCAAATTGGGTCAACGAGTTCAACGAGTTCAACGAGTTCAATGGATTCAAAGAGATCAAGGGACATAGAAAAATTAGGAAAGCGATTGAACTAGGGAAGCGATTAAACCATTGACATCCCTATGGATGTCAAATTTAAGATAATGAAATATTTGTTGATTTTCAAATATGGCATAGATCCTGTGAACAAGTTTAGTGACTGGCTAAAGAGATAACCCGAGAGCTCAGATCACATAGATAAGGACAAAACACAACTAGAAAAGGAGGAATGATGAAGAAGGACTAGAAATATCCATGCATGGGATATGTTTCTAGAAGGAGAAATAGTTCAATAGGTGGACATTGGAGAACACAAACATTCAATGGCATGACCCATTTCTCTGCATTGAGAAAAGCAAATAAGCAACTACACTCGATTCCAACATATCTTCTTGATAGAATTTAAAATGTATTGAATGCAACATGATGTGTTACTACTCCCAAGTCTCTCTTGGAGAGCTATATATTGGACTCTCTCTTTTTGTTTGAGATATATCTCTCTGTTATCAAAAACAAAACTCTGCCCAAATTAAAAGGCATTATTGAGACTTTGAGCTCAGATTGTTGATCATATTTCGTTATTTGAAGAAAACAAGTGACTTTTCAGACTTTATGCTAGAATAGCTTGGTTGTTCAGGAAATTGTTCTTATGTCTATTTCCTTAATACATTTTTTTCCATTTAATTAAATAAGTAGACTTAGTGAAAGTAATTAGGAAGGTGTCCTGAAGCCAGCTATGGAGAGACTTTGTGCTGCCATAATTGTCTTTAGTTTGTCTATTTTCTATTTCTATGTAAGGGATCTTGGGATGACTTTGTGCCCTCATTATCCTTTGTATTTCACTCTTTTTTAGTTGAGGTGGAGACTTTGTGCTACATTTCATCTTGTTGTGTTACTGCACCCTATTACAGTTACTTGTCACTACCTGAAAGGTTCATGTTGTCTGTTGAACAACACTTCTAAAAGAAGAGGAGTGCCTTCTATCATTTCATCAAGATTTATCCTTTGATTGGTGAATATCATATCTAAAAAAATAGAGATGGATGGTGTTATCCTACCCTTGAGTGTTATTTTTAGCTTATTTATAGTAGATTAGCATATATATATCCCCTTCATACTTACAAGGAACCTCCCCTTGATGAGAGGAGAGATTTGTCCCCTTTTGATGTAGTAAACCTGCACATCTGGCTGACTAATTTCCCTATGCTGTGGTTGAAGAGACCTATTTTGCTCATCAGTTAGCTGATTGACAAAATATTCACCCAACAAAGTTATCATAAGCCTTAAGGATTCTTGACACACTTTACAAATGGAGTAGAAAAATAAATATGAACCTAAATCAAGAGAGCTCTTACTACAAGACTGAGTTATCGATAAGATGTTTAAAGAAGTAGGATGGTAGGAATTTATCAAGAAAAATCATGGATATGATGAATATCTGGTAGAATATTTTGTCACAAACCTAGAAGGCGAGCATTCCAAGGTGAAAGGAACCAAGATTCTTGTCAGTAGATCCATCATCAACCATCTATAATTCTTGAGACATGGATTAAAATATTAGATAAATCTTCATTTAAATACCTAATTCAAATATTTTATGAGGAAGGGGAACTCATGCCAGATTTGCTCATCATTTCACAAGTAGTCACTAAAGGAATTAAGAGAGAGATCCTTTTAGAACCTTGAAATACAATAGCCTTATGAGTCATCAATTTTTTCACATGTGGAGGACAATATCACTCATTAGAAAGAGATTAGATGTGAAAAATTAGTAGTAGATCTATATTGACCCTCTTCAACCAAGCCAATGTTATAAAAAGTGAAAGATCCAATCATAGAAGAAGAGTAACAACCTTATAGTAATGATGAGGAAAATCATATGCAACAAGCCATGTCATTGTCAAGAGTAAAAGCAACCATGAGATAACAAGTGGAGTAAATATAATTCCTTAAAAAATAACTATAAGGTATGGAAGAAGCTATTCTATATTTATAAAAAGAGTTTGTTAGAATAGTGCTTTTTCCCACTAGGTTTTTCCTGCATGGCCGTATGGCCATTCTATGTTATTTAAGATTCCTTAGGTTAGTTATAAAGGGTCCATAGGCTAATTATATTTATTTTTAATTAGTTAATTAGTAAAATTAGGGGCTTCCTCATGTTTCCCTAATTTTACCTATATGTACCCCACTTTTCCTTTTTGTAAGGTTAATCAATCAATTGAATGCATTATTTTCCTTCTCTCAGACTTTTGGAGGTCTCTCTATAGGAATCAACATTGTTACTTGAACACTATTTAGAGATATTGGCACACTCTTTCATGATATCAGAGCCTTCTTGATAGCCTCATACATCAGACTCCCTGGTAAGATCCTCTTTGCATTCATCTTGTTGGTTTTTATTTTGTCTTGGCCACCATTTTTGAACTTGGAGGCATTTTTTAATCTACCTCAAAACTTGTGTCAAAAGGATTTTGATGAAAAATCCATTTACATATATTTTCTAGGTTTTTTGAGAATTAAAATGGGTTTCTTTAGAGTTTTGAGAAAGTTCATGGATTTTCCTAGAAATAAATTTCTTCCATCTAGTTAGATGTTTATACAGATGAAGTAATCAATCCTACAAACCTTGGTTTACTCTTCATAGACCAAATCAGGTTCTTAGAGGGCCATTACTTTATTCTAGAACAAATCAAGTTTTCAAAGTACTATTATCATTACTTTAAATTTTTGAAGTTAAGTAGTTTAAAAACCTTGAATTAAATGAGAAGAAGCAATTGGGTTTCTCAACCCCATCAACTTGATCATAGACCAAATCAATTTTTTAGCATTACTTTACTTCTAATTCATGAGGATAAGTAAAGCAATCCAATAAACCCAAAATACACTACATGAAGTAATCAGACTTCTCTAGGGAAAATACTTGGAAGTAATCAAGATTCTCTAAGGAAATTACTTATAAGTAATCAGGCTTTAGTAGTCAGACTTCACAACCCTGAAATACACTGCCAAGAAGTAATTGGGTTTTCCAGGGTTTACTACTGATTTACTTTTTAAGTTGTAGTTGTTTGAAAGCCTGAAGTAAAGTTGTTTGAAGAACCCAAAATACACTACCAAGTACTAATCAAATTTTCAAAGGTCAATTACTTATTACTTTATAAGTAAATCAATTGCAAGAACCCAAAGTAAAGTAGTGTTGTAACCCCAAGTAATGTTTAGGAGGGAGTCAAATTTTAGGTGAAAGGTAATGAAGAAATAGAGTAAAGTTGTTTTCATTTTTGGATTTTTGAATGAAAAAACATAAGTCTATAAAAAAAATCCATTTTTGGAAAGGGTCCAAGAATATGTGGGGGTAATAACTAGTAAATGTTATACCTTTCAATCTGTAGCTCCTTTTTGGGTGCCATTTTTTTTAAAGTGCCTATTTTCTTAAGCTCTATGCATTGGTGACATTAGTTCAAGACTTTTGTGACATCAATTTTTCACATAGTGTAATAGCTTAAAAAATCTCTTCAAACCTTTATACCTTACCTCTTGGATGCATTATTGGCTATGCTTAACATCCATCTCATACTTTCTCACACTAATTGCTCATAGATGCACTCTTGATTGTGGTCGATGTCCAAGACTGAGCATATGTGCATTATAACTTTAGGGGGGTATTATTGATAGTTTAGGGGGTAATTGTACTATGTGATTTCTATTTTTTGCTTTCATTTCAATTTTTTAATTTATCTCATTCTAATCTACACTAATGAATCTAAACATTAAACCACTCACACCATTTAATTATCTCAAATGGAAGTCTAAAATGTAGCTCACCTTGAGAGGTAAAGGACTCTATTAGAAAACTATGGGTGAGGAAACTGAGCCATCTACAAATGAAAAAAAGATTAAGTGGTATAATAGATGTGATGAGGCTTATGGTTTTCTATGGTTTTCAATGTCTCCTGACCTCCTATTTCATTTTGAATCTGCAAAAACTCTAAACAAAGTTTGGACAATCCTAAATAAACTTTTTGAAGTGTAGAACATCATGAGGGGTCATGAGATGGAGAACGAGCTCATCACATTGATCCCAAGTGACTATGACACCCTATAATACTTATTTACAAATTTTAAATTACTAAGACTATATTTAAAACAATGTGGCATTGAGAAAATAGATAACTAATTAATTCTATCTGTGCTTGCAAAACTAGGTCATGACTATTCAGTTTTCATCTCTACATTTCATGTTACCAAATGTGCACTTGGGTCCACTTGGAAAATGCCATCATGTAATGATTTTTTTCCAATATGACTCAAGATAAAGATAAGTTAGTTCAAATGGGTGCACTAAATTCTTCAAAATCACATGCCTTGATTGTCAATTAGGATAAGAAGAAGCCTTCTAGCAGTGGCAAATAGGAGAAGAAATAGTCTAACCCTAATCATGAGCATAAAAAGAATAAAAAAATTAGATGAAAATATAAATGCATCATCAAATGAGTCATCCTTAAGTGAGAAACTTAAGAAGGAGAAACTAAAATACAAATTTTGCAAGAAACTTGGACATGATGAATCTCAATGCATGAAAAATAAGATTGACACCTTGACTAAGATGTTTGAGAAGAATAACTTCAGTGGTCCTAAGTATTCAACTCAAAGAACATAAACACAAGATTTTTAAAAGGGTAAAAATAGAAAAATGGGTATAAATAAGGGCAAAGCACTTGTTTCAGTAGCTTCTCAGCCTTTGAATTGGGTTATTGACTCAAGTGCTTCCTATCACATTGCCTCCTCATAAGATCTATTTTCAAAAATAGAGCTATGTTTTGTGCTTTCAATTCTCATGGGTGATGATACTTCAACATATGCCAATGGTAAAGGATCAATTTTATTAAGTGATGGGACCTTCAATGATGTTTTATGTGTTCCTTCACTATCCACCAATCTTCTGTCAGTATATCAAATCACTCACATAGGTGCACGGAAGTGAGTTGAGTTTAAACCTGATTTAATGGTCATCAAGGATCTACATAGTGACACCACAGTGGAATATGGGAAGTAAAATCATTAGTCCAAGCTATATACCTTCTCACATTTTACCTCTGATCAGCCCTCAACTACACTAGTTACTCATGCGGATGGAGTAAGCAAACTATGGCAAGAACATTTTGTCAATTTAAACTATTATTACCTAGAGTAACTTAGTCATCAGAACATGGTTTTAAGTTTACCTAAAGTCAAATTCTTGGATGGCCTATGCAATGGCCACATTCTTGGTAAGCATCCAAAATAGAAATATGATAAGGTCAAAGCAAGGAGAGCCAAATAGAAGCTAGAGATAGTCCATAGTGACTTAGCAAGTCCATTTCCAAAACCTTCATTCAACTAGTCAAAATACATGCTCACATTCATTGATGACTATTTAAGGTACACCTAGGTTTTTTTTCTCAAAAATAAGTTTGAGGTCTTTGATAACTTTAAGGACTTCAAAACACTTGTAGAGAAGTAGTCAGAATGTTCCATTAAAATCTTAATAACTGACAATAAAAAAAAGTATGTCAACAAAAGGTTTGAGCAGTTTTATGCATCAGAGGGGATTCAGATGCAACACATATTTCCATATAGTATTCAATATAATGGTGTTACTGAACACAAGAATCATACCTTGAAGGAAATAGTAAACCACATGCTTCAATCAAGGTGTCTTGCTCCTCAATATTGGACCAAAGCAATGAACTATGTGTGTTACATTCAGGACTAAGTTCCAAAAAAAGCCTTGAAGGGAATCACTAATTTTGAAGCTTGGGATGGTCACAAGCCCATATTATATCACTTTTGAGTGTTTGAATCACCAACAATGGCTCGTGTTCCTAAGAAAAAATGCAAGGCAATAGACCCTCAAAGTTAATATTACATCTTTATGGGGTATGTAGAGGGTGCTAAGGGATATATTCTTATCCATCCTAAAACTCATGAGTTATTCATTGAAAGGAGTGTCAATTTTTGTGAGGTCCCACTTGAACATAATCTTGGCACTCCAAACTCTTCAAAAATCTCACTAGACATTGATTCCACTTCAGATAGTGATAGATCCTCTTCAAGATCTTCCTGATGATGAGGATGGATCTTATTATTCTTCTTCAAGTTTAAGTGATGAGAGTATTGATGATAATTATCCTCCTCCATATCACACTCACACTAAATATGATGAGTAATCACCTCTTAATTCTCTAATCTCATACAGTTTTGATCCTAACTAGGCTAGATAGATACTTCAAAGTGCTAGAGGATGGGTTGGAAATCCATCAGATACAAGGTGAACATGATCACATTTTCAAGGGACATCACATTCCTACATGTCCATTACCTCAAATACACAAACCTTTCATGAAGAATCTATCATTTCATAATGGGATTCTACTATGCAAGAAGAGTACAGTTCCCTAATCAGGAACAAATCATGGGACTTGGTCCCTCTTCCCAAAGGAATAAAATTGGTCCATTGAAAATGGGTTTATCAAACCAAGTATGATACAAATGGGTCAGTCAATAAGTACAAATATTTTTTGATTGAAAATGGGTTTTCTCAAGTGCCTGGTATAAACTACACTGAGACATTTTCTTCTATAGCCAAGATGATGTCTATAAAACTCACTCTAGACATCATAGCCACACATCAGTGCGATGTTCACCAAATGGATATAAAGAGTTATTTTTTACATGGTGACCTCAAAGAAGAGATATATATGAAGAAACTACAAGGCTTTGTGGAAGATACCTCCTTAGTCTGTAGACTCAAGAAATCAATCTATGAACTCAAATGGGCCCCTAAGGCATGGTATGCCAAGATGGACTCCTTTCTCCTCAAAGTTAGGTTTAGAAGATACCACTTAGATCTAAATGTCTAAATATTGTGTCAATATGATTATTTGTTGATCATAGTTCTTTATGTGGATGACTTAGTAATTACACAGAGTTCACAATCATCCATCTCAGTAGTGAAAACTACACTTTTAGATAGATTTTCAATGATAGACATGGGATTACTACACTAATTTCTTAGGATTGAAATAATTTAGTCAAATTCTAGGATAAATTAATCACAATCCAATTATTCTCTTGATTTGATACAAGGTTTAACATGGCTAATTATAAGCTAGCTCTTACTCCCTTCTTATCTAGTGTGAAGCTTGAGGTTGATTATCCTACACCACTCATTAATACAACTCCATATTAAAAACTCTTGGGTAGTCTTATCTATCACACACACACTAGACCTAACATATCTAATTTAGTTGGAGTGGTCTCTTAGTTTATGTAGGAGCCACAAGAGTTACACTAGAAAGCAACAAAGTGGATTCTTCACTACATTCAGGGTTTGCACAATTATAGGATACATTATGGAGCAGGAATATAGGTTGATTTGATTGGATACATAAACTTAGATTGGGATGGAGATATTCAGAGTCAAAATTTCACTTCAGGGTATAGTTTCTCACTTGGTTTGGGTCCAATAAGTTGGTCAAATAAGAAGCAACATGCAATTGCTTTATCATCCACAAAGGCAAAATATAGAGGGGCTATCAATGCCACCACTAAAGTAATCTAGCTTTAGGGGATTCTTACTAAGTTTGGTGTCTAGTTTCATAAGACAATAATAATCTAATATGACAACCAAATTACTATCCATATTTTCAAGAATTTGGTTCTCCATCAAAGGACCAAGCAAATAGAGATTCACATTCATTTCATTAGGGAGCTTATCAATGAGTAATTTATTGATCTTCGATACTATCAAACATCAAAGCAAATTTTAGATATTCTAACCAAGCCCTTCACAAAGAGTAAATTTATTCATTTGTGAGCTCTCATTGGGGTTAGGGCTGCTCCACCTTCTTTTTCCTCCTATGGAGGTTCATCACTATGTACTTAGGTACCTCATCAAGATTTCAATGTTAGGACCCAATTCTCATCTCACCTAAGCTACGCTTAAGGGGGGTGTTAGTGTAGTGTTTTTTCCCATTGGGTTTTGCCTACATGATCATAAGGCCATTCTATGTTATTTAAGCTTCCTTAGGTTAGTTATAAAGGGTCCATAGGATAATTATATTTATTTTTATTTAGTTAATTATGAAAATTAGGGGCTTCCTCATGTTGCCCTAATTTTCCCTATATTTACCCCACTTTTCCTTTTTGGAAGGTTAATCAATCAATTGAATGCATTATTTTCCTTCTCTTGAAATTTTGGATCTCTCTCTATAGTAATTGACATTGTTTCTTGAACGCTATTTAGAGATCTTGGCACACTCTTTCAAAGTTAGAATAAAGTAAAACTCAATCCCTTAGTAAAGACCTCACCATTCATCACTTCACATACTTAGACAAGATATTTTTGAAATAAAAACCAAATTTATTGAATTATTCAAAGTAAAATTACAACATCAAACCATCAGGGCTTCACCATACATGGTGTGGAATTAGATACAAGAGCCAAAATAGCTAGTACTTATAGAATGTGAGAGAGGAAAGAGAAGAATGATGCTCAAGAGTCACTCAAAAAAGTGTCAAGCTAAGAGAGAGAGTTATTTTTGTAGGAAAATTGAGCATGGAATATACCATGTAAGTTCTCTTTGGATAAATGTACCTCAAAAGCATTAAACTCTCCAAACTTGTCATAGAGGTCTCTCAACTACCTTCTTGGAAAATACCTTCATCATTTGGTACTTCTTGAGTCCTCTAAGGTAGACAAAGAATAAATTACATAATTTCACTATGGAGGGATTATAAATAGGCTCCAAAATTCATTGGATGTGTCCCTAATCACTAATATTCTTTTGGACAAGTGTTTTCACTATCTACATTCATAATCACTAGCTCTCTAGGTCTGTCCCTACACTTGTCACCAAATTGGTCATCAATTTCTCAATAAAATGAATGAAAGGTGTGATGTGACACTTTTAAAGAGTATCCTTACATCCCAATTCATCATGTATACCTTAAGAGGCCTCTTAATTAGACTTATAATCTTCTCACTTGGTGATCACTTTCCATTCACTATGTTAGTTTGGACCACGTAAAGTGAAGGTGTTTTTATAGGTACTTATGTGTTTTTATGGAGTAACAAATGTATATGAGGAGTTACTTAGGTCATAGTTTATTTCCCAAAGTGATCCTCGTCCATTTAAAGTCATTTATACCTATAAAACATAAAAATATGTTAATAAAACTAGTTTTGTACCCTATCCATACAAATAGGGTAGAAGCCAACTTGATAGGAAGGATCCTAAGGGAGTTGTGTGCAAGCCCAAATAATTTACATGACTAAAATATCATAGATAGATGCATTTTTATCCACCTTTTCCTCATCAGGTTATTAGTAAGGGTTTTGAAGGGTTTTAAATGGTTCAAACCCTTGAGGATTGTTTATAAAAGTTTGACGTTCAATACTCAAACAAATTCCACTAGAGCCTTGTTTAATACCCTCTCCAACATATCCTAACTCACATGTTACAACCTCACTGGATGTATTAAAACAAAATGCATAATTTTTTTTACACAAAATTTACTTCCTCAAACAAGTATTATATTTAAAATTATAGAAACACAATATATTATCATAAAAGATAATCATTAAAATGTCAACTTTAATTTACAATGCAATATAGAGTGTTACAACTTCATGAAATAAAATACATAATATCATAGCTACAACTGGTCTCACAATACAACAATGGTTTCTCAAGTAAATAAAATTATATTTACAAATTCAATAGGCATTTAGCCTTATATATAATATAAAGATAACTAACTCTCCAGAGCTCAAGTTGCACTAACTCACGTATCTTTAATAACCTCAAGTGTTATCTCTAAAAAATTACTATAGTGGGGGAGGGAGAGAATCATTAGAGTGATTTATCACTCCAACCATGGAACAATGATCCCCCACAAAATCCCCTATCAAGGAATGGCCCTCTCTACATGGATAAGTAGATAGAACAATGCGGAAAACAAGAATGAGACATGATAGTACCCATTTGTGATGTAAGATTCTACTACATGACATGTATCATAAAAAAAAAAAAAAAATTAATATGATATCTCACAACATGCAAATCATACATATGAATTGACAATGTTAATCTAACATTACTTTGGTCAAAGTTTTAAATAACATATGATCATCTAGATCAGTCAAATTCATAACACATCACTTGATTGGGTTATCCATATCCATCACTGGTGATGCTAACCAAGCTTGATAAACTATCTTGCTCCTTGGGTAGTATCATCAATGTGAGCCCCATAATATACCTAACAAATAAATAATCCAAAGCATAAGCTCACCATTTGGATAAACTAATCTAAGGATCATGATCATGTACATTTAATATATATTATAAATAAGCATACATTAACAAAACCATGCCAATCAAATATGATAAAAAAAGTCTATAATAATGCAATTATAATAGATATTTTCAATCATAATCCCATTTGTTTTTTCAAATAAGTACATTAAGAAACAAAGATATTTTAGATAGTTTCTAAAATGGTTGGATTTGGTTTTCCCCTAATACCAACAAAATTTGACAGGAAAGGATCTATTTAATGATTTTTTATATTTTTAAAATAGCATAAAGTATGTATTACCATAAAATCAATCGTTTCCAAACATATTTTTTTAATTTCCTCATGAACCTTATAATATCTTTAATTTGACATAATAACCCCAAATATTAAGAAATGAAATAAATTCTCCTACATAATTTAGTCACAATGTATAAACCAATGTCGATATTCAAATTATAGGTTTCCATGTCATTTGATTTATATTTATACTAAAATTCCATCAAATTTCATTTATGACATGCTTTAAATGGAAAATCTTGTTATAAAAACATAGGGAAATCATGATTAATGAGCTTACTAACCAATTATATAATTTTTTATTATATATTTATGCATTAGTAATAACATAAATTACTAACCAAATAAATATGGGTCTCCCTTTACCCTTTATGTAATATCATAATAACATAAAATCAAATATGCACTGGCTAACAAATTATGAAAGTTGTGACAAAATCAAAGAAATTCACTTGCATGATATAATTGCTAAAGACAGGAAGTAGACATGAAGTGACTCGCACTCCCAAAAGAAACCACAACCATAGTACATATACATTTAATATATGTTTTACCTAGACATGGAGATAAATGCATATTAGTAGTCTGTTGAAATCCTTGACTGAAATGGAATGTAGTTCCACTTGAATTGAAACAACTAAGATAAAAGAGTGGTGGTGGTATTATTCTTGGGTTGAGTTAAATAAAAGAAAGGAATAGAACTAGATATACAAAATCAATGATTTTTAAGACATTTTCAAGCCTTAAGCGACTTGAAAAATGGTTGGGCACTATCAGAGAGGCTAGTGTTTAAAACACAATATCTTTAATTATGAACTAAATGACTCTATATGTACTTTATTAATTTTAATACCATATATAAGCAATGATGTTACAATTATAAAACTCAATAATATAAAACACATGCACGACTCAGCTACTCAAATGCATGGCTCAACTATTCAAATGCACCGGTCAACTAATCAAATGCATCACTCAACTTAATAACTATAACTCAACATCCAACTTAAAGACTTTAGATTTATGTCTAAGAGACTTAGCGATCTCGTAAAATACCCAACACTTTGATTATGTGGCTCAATAACTTTAATTAAAAGAGACTGCGTCTCAAAATATATATATTCATAAATATATATCCATATATAAATTATATATCTAGTTCATCAATCATCACTAAAATGACATTGAAATAGAGATAAGCTACAACCACTCAAGGGTCAAATTTTTTAATTAATAGGTCAGAGACCATCATACAAAATTAACCGAATCCTCAAAATAAATATAGCATAGATATAATATTTGGAAGACCCAAGCGATGAATAAAATAGTTATTTAATAAAATAGAACATGATTTTGACTAAATAGAATCAACTGAGATATAGAATGTTGGTGGTGTTACTATTCTTGGGCTAAAATTAAAGAAGAAAATGGAACATAATTTGACAATCCATCTTAGCCTTAATGTAGATTCAAAATCTCATAAGGAAACAAATAAATATCTCATTTTACTATAAAAGCCTAGGTGATTAGATAAGGAACTAGGCACTAAATAATTGGATAGAAATAAAATATTAATGACTCAACTATTTTATAATAACAAAAGTCACATTTCATTGTGTGTTCTTAGATGTATATATAATCTATGTAAGTATATTTAAATATATAATTATATATATACACCTAAACTATTTAAACATTTCTCATATATATATATATATATATATATATATATATATATATATATAAGAAAACATAAAATCCATAATTAAAAAATCATTCAATACAATAATACACTTATTAAGTTAATTACGATACCCACCTAGTGTGCTTTTCCCTTCATTGTAGATAAAATTTCCCATTTGCTTCCAAAGCCTTCTTTATTCTTCTAATTTTCACTTCCCTTTCTCCATGTATCGTCATGTGTCCCAATCCCTCTTTTTTCAATCCCCTTATTTCTCCCCATTTCTTTTTATTTTCATGCCACTTGAAATCAAATATGTAGTCTTTGTTCCCAATAATTAATTGGGATTCCCACAAGTAATTATCGGATAAACTTTTAATTTATCTCCCTTGATTTCCCAAGTTAGTATTAAGGTAACTCAACTTCACCTTTTCAAGTAAAGCCATTGTAAGATTTCATGCATTACTAATTAATAATCAATTCCACTTAACTAATACCAAATAAGTCTTTTAAAATGTATTTTCATCCTAGTGTTTAATTAGGATTTATACTCATATTTAATTAGTGTAATTAATATGTTTAATATCATAAATTAATAATTGTCTAATACAATAATTAAATAATTTAAGATTATAATAAATCTTTATTTTTACAAATTAAATATAGCATTACTACTATTTTAATTTCCTATTGAAAGATGCATAAATGACATAATTTATAGAGTAAAATATAAATAGTCTCATAACATAGTAATAATTATAACCAATTTGAGAATAATAACTCATTAATTTTTAAATCACAACTAAAATATAATGAATGCAAACTATTCTAGCATTAACAAGCATAATACTAGAAAACTAGATTAATGTAAGGAATTTAACAAGTCAATCTATGGTGGTGTGTAAATTTGAGTTACTAGCATTTCCATTCTATCATACTGTAGTCATCCCATATTCACTACCCTCTCCAATGATGCTCTCCCTCATCAAGATCTGAGGGTAAGACCAATCCTACATCCACCTCATATCAAATATGATGTTGGTCTGAGTCATCATAGGAATAATCAATGATGCAAGACTAACAAGTATACATCTACAATGCATATAATAATTAAACACAACTATAACATCATGTATATAAATCATCAATATCATTGTTTCCAATAGCATTTGTCATAGTTCTGAAATCAAAGAAATAAAGAATCAATTATTAACCATTTCAAATCCATATATTTAAAAGTAAAATCTAGGGTGAAATCAGTATGTAACATCTTCTCCCCCTAAAACTAGTCATCATCCTGATGACACTTACTCAAACAATAGTTTTGTAATATCAAAAGAGTTTAACTAAAATAACAGCATAGTATCAAGCATCAATCATGTAAAAAAATGTGGAAATAGCCTGAAAAATTCATCAAAGTCTTCTTAAGTAGCACTATCCTCAGAGTATTGGTCCCACAAGACCTTGCAATGTGACACTTCTCTATTATACAATCACATTTTATGAGTGTGAATTAATCTGACTGGTTCTATCATGACCACTCTAAGGTCCAGAACTTGCAAAACATTCCAATCCAAAACATGTGAAAGATCAGCTATATACTTCTTAAGATATGATACATGGAAAACATTATGTAAAAGAGATAGGGATGGTGGCAATGTAAGTCTATACGTAATAGGATTGACCACTTCTAGTACTTTGAAGGGTCCTACATATTTAGGTGATAGTTTTTTTTACTTCTCAAACTTAATCGAGCTCTTTTTCGGCTTAACCTAGAAAAATACTTTGTCACCAATAAAAAACTTCCTATCTATCCTCTTCAAATCAATGTAACTCTTATATCTATCATTGGCCTCAACTAATCTCTATCTAATTAACTTGATTTGGTATTCTATCTTAGAAAGCATCTCAGGCCTAAATACTACCCTATCCTCTAACCTATCCCAACTGATTGGTGTCTTGTACCTCCTATCGTATAGTACTTCAAAAGGTGTCATCTTCATACCAGACTAGTATGAGTTTTATAGGCAAACTCAACCAATGGAATATAATCTTCCTATTTATATTTATAATCCATATAATATATACGTAAAATATCCTCTAGAACTTGATTTACTTTCTTTGTCTAAATATCAGTCTCTAGATGATATAAGGTGTTAAAATTAAGCTACGTGCCTAAAGATGAGTTTAGAGTAACCTAAAATGTAGAAGTCATTTTTAGATCATGATACAAAATGATCTCCTCTTGAAATCCATGTAACCTATCATTTCCTTTATGAATCTATTTGAAAGGGTAGGTGCATCATCTATCAAGTTGCCTGGTATGAAATAAGCCACCTTGGTTATTTTATCAGCAACTACCAAAATCATATCGTGCCTACTCCATGACATTGGTAAACCTTGGACAAAGTCCATACTGATCACCTAAAACTTTCAATATGGTATATCATGTAGATATAGTAATTTAACTGGGTGTACATGTTTAGCTTTCACTTGTTAACATTCTAGACAACGTGATATAAAATTTACATCTTTCTTGATTCCCTTCCAAAAATATAGAGGTCCAAACTATGCCATGAGTTTTGTTACTCCTAGATGTTTTGAATATGGGGCATTGTGTAACTCTTTCAACACTATGTTACGTACATTCTCTTGATCAAGCACATACATACTCTTCTTAAAATGCAAAAGACAATCACTCTCACAACTGAATCCTTTATACCAAGGATCCTAGGCATTATTAGACAATGCTTCTCTGACCTACTCATAATAATCATTTCCTAGTGAGAACTTAACCACTTTATCTTTGAAAGTACTCTTAATAGTAGCTATAACTTCTATGTACCTTCTACAACTCAAAGCATTAGCTACTCTATTCTCTTTACCCTTTATGTAATTGATATCAAAGTCATAGTCAAAAAGGAACTCTAACCAATGTCTCTGACGAGAATTTAAGTTTGGTTGGGTGAAGATATATTTGAGCCCCAAGTTGTCAGTCTTGAGCTCAAATGGTTTTCCCAAAAAATAATGTTGCCAAACTTGAAAAGCATGGATAATTACTATAAGTTCAAGGTCGTGATGAGCATAATTCACATCATGAGTTTTCAACTTTCTCAATTCAAAAGCTACCACTGTTTCATCCTACATGAGAACTCCACCTAAACCTTCTCTTGAAGCATCTTTGATCACTAAAAACTATCTATTAGGATCAAGAAATCTCAACACTAGTGTTGATGTAAGTCTTCTTTTCAACTCTTGAAAAGCTAATTCACATTTCTCAAACTAGTCAAACTTTTGTTTTTTCCATTTCAAGGAGGTAATTGGATTAACTATCCTAGAAAATTTTGGAACCAACTTCCTATAATAGCCTACTAACCCCATGAAACTCCTTACCTCATGCACATTTACAGATGTTGGCCACTCCATAATGGCCCTTATCTTAGATGGATCTACAAAAATACCATTCATATAAATAATATGCCCTAGATATTACACTTTTTCTAAAAGAATAAACATTTAGACATTTTTTTATACAGCTTGTAATTTTACAATCATTATAAAACTAGTTCTAAATGTTATAGGTGTTCCTCTTCATTCTTAAAATAAATAAGAATTTCATCCAAAAAGACTACAACAAAGTGATCTAAATAGTCTCTAAATATACTATTCATGAGATTCATGAATGATACTAATGTGTTGGTTAACTTGAAAGGTAACATTGTGAACTTGTAATGCCCATAACAAGTCCTAAAAGATGTTTTTAAAATATCCTCAATTGATATCCTTCTCTCATATCTATCTTATAAAATACTATTGCATCATGTATTTGATCAAAACTATCATCTATATGAGGTAGTGGATACCTATTCTTGATAGTTGCCTTGTTTAGCATTCTATAGTCAATACATAGTCAAAGGGTACTATCATTATTCTTTAAAAAAATAATTGGTGCACCCTAAGGTGACACACTAGGCTTAATCAATCTCTTTACCAATATCTCCAAGAGTTATGGCTTTAACTTGACTAATTTTGTGGTTATCATCTTCTAGGGTGCCTTAGATTATGGTTCTAATCTAGGTATAATGTCAATAGAGAAATCAAACTCTCATTTGGGAGGCAAACCTAGTAAATTTTCAAGGAGCACATCATGGAAATCTCTAAGAAAAGTATAGTCTTTGAGATATGGTTCCTTAGTTTCCTCCATTTCATTTATCTTGAAAATAAATTCTTTGTATCCTTTTTCTTGATCCCTTTTGAGTTGCATCATATAGATTCATCTAAGCCATAACTCTTATCATCCTACAGTTGGGTTTGATTCCGAAAATCATCTAGACACTCAACCTTATTTAAGTAACATTAAACTTTAGCTTTGTGTTTATCAATCCAATTGACTCCTAGAATCACATCATATGATCCTAATGGTGCTACATATAAATCCACTATATTGGTGAATTCAGGACACTCAATCACTACTTTGACTAGATACTTGTCAACCATGACTTTGAATTCATTCCCATATTATATTGACCATACTTTTTCCATATAGCTATCTTTTCTAGGAAACTTTATAAGCATTGTAGGAGCTATAAAACATTTAGAATCCCATGTATCTATCAAAACAAAAATTAGATTTTCAAACAAAATACCTGATAGTTTTATGGGTGATGCCTAAAATTTAACTTATCGATTATCAATAGTTGCATGAATACGTTGCTAAAAATTTCCCCATTGAGGGTTTGGATCTTTTTTCTTTGAATTTTCTTGAGGACATTCATGAGCATAGTTATTTCCTTTTCAATTAAAACAACTACCTAGTGGTTCTTTCCTGATAGTTTGAGAATTTCCCTAGAAACTACCTTTAGAGCCATTACCTAGTTTCCTGCTACTATATACACTATTGAATTTTGTATTTTGATTCCTAAACTATCCCTTGGAGTCTCCACTCCTTTGATTTTGGTTTCTCTTCTTAAAATTTGGATTTAAACTACCAAACTTTTTCTTGAACTTTTCCCTGACTTGAGCCAGAGACTTTAACTTCTCTTAATTTACTACCTTCTCAAAAACCTAGTCCATAGTAGAAGGTCCATGAAGATCTACCTTACCACCTATATAGGTTATAAATCCAATAATAAATTTCTTGATTCTAAACATTTCATCAACTTGGTAATGAGGCATATATTTTAAGAGTTTGGTAAACTACTCCTAATACTCATTCATCAATAACTCTCATTGCTTTAGATTCTAAAAACCTATAAGATTCTAGTCAAAGTAAATCTATGGAAACTACCGTGACTCAAAAACATCATGAACTACCCCCAAGTTATGGTGTTTGAGTTAAGTTTCATATCCATTTTATTTTTAGCCCACCAAGTAGTTGCTTCACTAGCCAACTAGTAAGCTCCCCAAACTACCTTAGTGACCTCAGAGTAATTTTGAATCTCAAAATACTTCTCCATTTTAGTTAACTATTATTTGGATTCATCACCTAAAATAGTTTTGTCAAACTTTGATGGACTTACCTTCTTCATATCCCTAGACAACTCTACAACTACCTGTGCTTTCACATCTTATTGATGTTCCTATTTAGTGGGGTGCTCAATAGGTACTTCCTAACGTTCTTGCTCACCATGACTATGAAATTATTTTTTATAGGAATGTAATTTGATCCCTAGTATCATTCGTGATTATGAATAATTAATCTAACTTTGTTGATTGATCAATAATAACCTAATTAGGATCAATGGGTGGGTTATTATTATTCAATGGACCCTCCCCTGATGTTCTTGTTTGCACCATTCTTCTTTCTCATTTGATATAAAAATGTGAAAACATTAGTAGACTCATTAAGTTTTAGAGTTCAAGCCTAAGCTCTTATACCATAAGTTACAACCTCACTAGATTTACTAAAACAAAATGTAGAAAAAGTTTTTTTTACACAAAATTTACTTCCTCAAACAAGTATTCTATTTAAAATTATAAAATCACAATATATTATCATAATAGATAATAATTAAAATTTCAACTTTAATTTCCAATGCAACATAGAGTGTTACAACTTCATGAAAAAAAATACATAATGACACAACTACGGCTGGTTTCACAATACAATAATGGTTTTTCAAGTAAATAATATTACATTTATAAATTCAAAAAGAACTTAGCCTCATATAAAATATAAATATAACTAACTCTTTGGAGCTCAAGTTGCACCAACTCACATATCTTTGATAACCTTAAATGTTGTTTCCAAAAATGTACTATAGTGGGGGAGGGAGAGCATCATCTAAGTGTTTTACCATTCTAACCATGGACCAACAATCCCCTACATAATCCCCCATTAGGGAATGGCCCTCCTTATATGGATAAACAAATAGAATAGTGTGGGAATCAAGAATGAGACATGCCAATACCCATTTATGTTGTAAGATTCTACTACATGATGTGTATCATAAATAAAAATACGTTTCTAATATGATATTGCACAACATGAAAATCACACATATGAATTGATAATGTTAATCTAACATTACTTTGGCCAAAGTTTTAAATAACATATGATCATCTAGATCAGTGAAATTCATAACACATCACTTGATGGGGTTATCCATACTCATCATTGGTGATGCTCACCAGGCTTAAGAAACTATCTTACTACTTGGGTAGTATCATCAATGTGGACCCCATAATATAAATAAAAAATAAATAATCCAAAGCATAAGCTCACCATCCAGGTAAACTAATCTAAGGATCATGATCACATACATGTAATATCTATTATAAATAAGCATATATTGACAAACCCATGCCAACCAAATATGACAACAACAGTCTATAATAACTCAATTATAATAAATATTTTCAAGTGTAATCCCATTTGTTTGTTCAAATAAGTACATTAAGAAACAAAGATATTTTAGATAGTTTCTAAAATGGTTAGATTTGGTTTTCCCCTAATACCAACAAAATTTGGAAGGAAAGGCTCTAATTAACGATTTTTCATATTTTTAAAATAGCACAAAATATGTATTACCATAAAATCTATCATTTCCAAACATATTTTGTTAATTTCCTCATGAACCTTATAATATCTTTCATTTCACATAATAACCCCAAATATTAATAAATAAAATAAATTCTCCTACATAATTTAATCACAATGTATAAACCAATGTCGATATTCTAATTGTAGGTTTCCATGGCATTTGATTTATATTTATACTAAAATTCCATCAAATTTCATCTATGACATGATTTAAATGGAAAAGATTGTTATAAAAACATAGGGAAATCATGATTAATGAGCTTACTAACCAACTATATAATTTTTTATTATATATTTATACATCAATAATAACATAAATTACTAACCAACTAAATATGGGTCTCCCTCTACGCTTCTTGTCAATTAAAAATAACTTAAAATCAAATATGTACTAGCCAATGAATTATGAAAGTTTTGATAGAATCAAACAAAGTCACTTTCATGATATAATTTCTAAATGTAGGAAGCAGACGTTAAGTGACTCACACTCTCAGAAGGAACCATGACCATAATACATATATATTTCATATATGTTCTACCCAGACATGGAGATAAATGCAAATTGGTACGTTGTTAAATTCCTTGACTGAAATGGAATGTGGTTTCACTTGAATTGAAATAGCTAAGATAAAATAATGGTGGTGGTGTTTTTCTTGGGCTAAGTTAAAGAAAAGAAAGGAACATAACTAGATATACAAACTCAATGATTTTAATGACATTCTCAAGACTTAAGAAGCTTGAAAAATGTTTGGGCACTACCAAAGAGGTTGGTGTTTAAAACACAACAACATCCTTAATTTCTAACTTAACGATTCTGCATGTACTTTCTTAATTTTAATACCATATAAAAGTAGTGATGTTACAATTTAAAATTCAGCAATGTAAACCACATGCATGACTTAGCTACTCAAATGCATGGCTTAGTTATTCAAATGCATGGCTTAGCTAATCAAATACATGGCTCAACATAACAACTGTAACTCAATGTCTAACTTAAATACTTCATCTTTACGCTTAAGAGACTTATCAATCTCCTAAAAGACCCAACACTTTGATTAGGTGGCTCAGCAACTTCAATTAAAAGAGACGGTGTTTCAATATATATATATATATATATATATATATATATATATATATATATATATATATATATATATATATATATATATATATATATATATATATGGTTTGGGAATCATCACTAAAATGACATCAAACTAGAGATAAGCTACAACCACTCAAGGGTCAAATGTTTTAATTAATGGGTTGAAGCCAATGTACAAAATTAACCGATTCCTAAAAATAAATATAGCATAGATATAATATTTGGAAGACCTAAGCAATGAATACAACAATTATATACTGAAATAGAATGTGGTTTTGCCTATATTGAATTAGTTAAGATATAAAATGTTAGTGGCGTTACTATTCTTGGGATAAAATTAAAGAAAAGAAAGGAACAAAATTTGATATCCATCTCAATGTTAATGCAGTTTCAAAATCTCATAAGGAAACAAATAAATATCTTAGCTTATTATAAAATCATGGGTGATTGGATATGGAACTAGGCACTGAATAATTAGCTAGGCATAAAATATTAATGACTTAGCTATTTTATAATAATAAAAGTCATATTTCATTGTGTTCTTAAATGTATATATAAGATATGTAAGTATATTTAAATCTACAATTATATGTATTCGCTTGAACTATTTAAATATTTTCATATATATATATATATATATATATATATATATATATATATATATATATATATATATATATATATATATATATATATATATATATATATTAAAAAGGAAACATAAAATTCATAATCCAAAATTATTTCAATACAATAATAAACTTATTAAGTTAATTATAATACCCACCTGGTGTGCTTTTACATTCATTGCAGATTAAATTCCCCATTTTCTTCCAAAGCCTTCTTTCTTATTCCAATTTTTTCTTCCCTTTCTCTGTGTATCATTGTGTGTCCCAATCCATCTTTTTTCAATCCCATTAATAATGTTTTCTCCCCATTTCCTTTTATTTGCATGCCACTTGAAATCGAAGCTATAGGCTTTGTTCTCAATAATTAACTGGGAGTCCCACAAGTAATTATTAGATAAATCTCTAATTTATCTCCCTTGATTTACCAAGTTATTATTAAGGAACTCAACTTCACCTTTTCAAGTAAAGCCATAATAAGATTTCATGCATTACTAATTAATAATCAATTCCACTTGACTAATACCATATAAGTCTTTTAAAGTATATGTTCATCCTAGTTATTAATTAATATTTATACTCATATTTAATTAACGTAATTAATATGTTGAATATGTATTAAATAATTTAAGATTATAATAAATTTTTATTTTTACAAATTAAATATAGCATTACTACTATTTTAATTTCCTATTAAAAGATGCATAAATGACATAATTTATAGAGTACAATATAAATTATCTCAAAACATAGTAATCACTATATCCAATTTCAAGATAAGAACTCATTCCTTTTTAAATCACAACTAAAATATAATCAATGCAAAATATTCTAGCATTAACAAGCATAAACTAGCAAACCAGATTAATGCAAGAAATTTAACAAGTCAATCTATAGTGGTGTGTGAATTTGGGTTACTAGCATTTCCATTCTATCATACTGCAATCATCCCATATGCACTAACCTCTTTGATGGTCATCTCCCTCATCAAGCTCTTAGGTTAAGACCAATCCTATATCCACCTCATATCAAATATGTAGTTAGTATGAGTCATCATAGGTATAATCAATGATGCAAGACTCACAAGTATACATCTATAATACATAGAATAATTAAACACAACTGTAATATCATGTATACAAATCATCAATATCATTGTTCCCAACAACATTTGTCATAGTTCTCAAATCAAAGAAATAAATAATTAGTTATTAACCATTTCAATTCCATAGATTTAAAACTAAAATCATAGGGTGAAATTTGGATGTAAAACCCCCCCTAAAACTAGTCATCATCCTGATGACACTTATTCAAACAATAGTTTTAGAATATAAAAAGAGTTAACTTAAATAACAACATAGTATCAAGCATCAATCATGAAAACAAATGTGGAAACAAAAAAAATGTGGAAACAAATTGAAGAACCCATCAAAGTCTTCCCAAGCAGCACTATCCTCAGAGTATTAGTCCCACAAGACTTTTCACTATGATACTTCTCTATTATGTAAATAAAGTTTACGAGTGTCAATTACTTTGACTGGTTCTACCATGACCACCCCAAGCTCCAAAACCTATAAAAAATTTCAATCTAAAACATGTGAAGGATCAACTATATACTTCTTGAGGTATGATACATGGAAAACATTATGTAAAAGAGCTAGGCCTAATGGCAATGTAAGCCTATACACAATAGTATTGACCACTTTTAACACTTCAAAGGGTCATACATATCTAGGTGGTGGTTTTTCTAACTTCTCAAACTTAATCAAGCTCTTTTGTGGCTTAACTCACAAAAATACTTTGTCACCAACAAAAAACCACCTATCTATCCTCTTCAAATAAGTGTAACTCTTCTATCTATTATTGGCCTCATCCAATCTCTATCTAATTAACTTTATTTTTTCTTCCATCTCAGAAAGCATCTCATGCTCAAATACTACCCTATCCTCTAACCTATCCTAACTGATTGGTGTCTTGCATCTCCTACCATACAGTACTTCAAAAGGTGCCATCTTCAAAGCAAATTAGTAAGAGTTATTATAGGCAAACTCAACCAATGGAATATAATATTTCCATTTGTATTGTTGATCCATGCGATACATATGTAAAATATCCTCTAAAACTTGATTTATTCACTCTGTTTGATCATCAATCTCTTGATGATATGTGGTGATAAAATTAAGCTATGCCTAAAGATGAGTTTAGAGTAACCCAAAACCTAGAATTCATTTTTGGATCATGATCTAAAATGATCTTCTATGGAAATCCATGTAACCTATACACTTCCTTAATAAATCTCTTCTCAAGGGTAGGTCAATCATCTATTATGTTTCTTGCTATGAAATGAGCCTTGTTGGTTAGTTTATCAAAAACTACCAAGATCATATCATGCCTACTCTATGACATTGGTAAACATTGGACAAAGTCCATACTAATCACCTACCACTTCTACTATGGTATATCATGTAGATATAGTAATCCAACTAAGTGTACATATTTATCTTTCACTCACTGACATTCTCGACAAAGTGACACAAAATATACCACATATTTCTTGATTCCCTTCCAAAAATACATAGATCTAAGCTTTACCATGAGGTTTGTTACTCTTAGATGTTTTGAATATGGGGAATCATGTAACTCTTTTAACATTGTGTTACATATATTCTCTCGATTAGGCACATACATCCTCTTGTTGAAATGCAAAAGACCATCACTCTCAAAATTGAATCCTTTATAGCAAGGATCCTAGGCATTATTAGATAATGCTTCTATGAATTGATCATAGTAATGGTTTCTTGGTGAGAACTTAACCACTTCATCTCTTAAATTATTCCTAATAGTTGCTATAGCTACTATCTACCTTCTATGACTCAAAGCATCAACTACTCTATTCTCTTTACCCTTGATGTAATTGATATCAAAGTCATAGTTGGAAATCAAATCTAATTAATATCTCTGACAACCATTTAAGTCTGGTTGGATGAAGATATTTTTGAGTCCCAAGTTGTCAGTCTTGAGCTCAAATGGCTTTCCCAAAAAATAAGTCACCAAACATGCAAATCATGAATAATTTCTACAAGTTCAAGGTCATGAGGATCATAATTCACCTCATGAGTTTTCAACTTCCTCAATTCAAAATCTACCATTACTCTATCCTACATGAGAACTACACCTAAACCTTCAACTAAAGCATCTGTGATCACCAAAAACTATCCATTGGGATCAAGAACTCTCAACACTAGCGCTGATGTAAGTCTTATTTTCAATTCTTGAAAAGCTAATTCACATTTCTCAGACTAATCAAACTTTTGGTTTTTCAATTGAAAGGAGGTAATTAGATTAGCTATATGGAAATTTTTTGAAATGAACTTCTTATAATATCCCATTAACCCCATGAAACTCCTTACCTCATGCACATTTCTAGGTGTTGGCCACTCCATAATGGCTCTTATATTTGATGGATCTACAAAAATACTATTCACATAAATAATATGACCTAGATATTACACTCTTTTCTTTAAAAATGAACATTTAGAAAATTTACCATATAACTTATGTTTTCACAACCATTGCAAAACTAGTTTCAAATGCTATAGGTATTCCTCTTCATTCTTAGAATAGATAATAATGTCATACAAAAAGATTAAAATAAAGTGATCTAAATAGTCTCTGAATATACTATTCATGAGATTCATTAATGTTGCTGGTGTGTTAGCTAACTTGAAAGGTAACATCGTGAACTTGTAATGCCCATAGTGAGTCCTAAAAGATATTTTTAGAATATCCTTATCTTTAATCCTCAATTGATGATATCCTTCTCTCAAATATATCTTATAAAATACTATTGAACTAGGCATTTGATTAAAAATATCATCTATATGAGGTAGTGGATACCTATTCTTGATATTTGCCTTGTTTATCATTTTGTAGTCAATGCAAAGTTGAAGGGTACCATCCTTATTCTTTACAAAAACAACTGGTGCACCCCAAGGTGACACACTAGGCCTAATCAATCCCTTTACCAATAACTCCTAGAGTTGTGCCTTTAAATTGAATAAGTTTTTAGTTCTCATCCTATATGGTGCCTTAGACTATGGTTCTGATCTAGGTATAATGTTGATATAGAAATCAAACTCTCATTTGGGAGGCAAACCTTATAAATCTTCAAGGAACACATCATGGAAACCTCTAATAAAATGATAGTCTTTGAGAGATGTTTCCTTAGTTTCCTCCATTTAATTTATCTTGATGATAAATTCTTTTCATCTTTTTACTTGAGCCCTTTTAAGTTACATCATAGAAATTTATTTGGGATGTAACTTTATCTTATCGCCCTGTAGTTGGGTTTGATTCCAAAAATCATCCAAACACTTAACCTTCTTCAAGTAATAGTCAACTTTGGCTTTGTGTTTAGCAATCTAGTTGACTCTTAGAATCACATCATACAACCCTAGTGGTGCTACATATAAATCCACTACAGTAGTGAATTTAGGCAAATTAATCACTTCTTCAACTAAACACTTATCAGCCATGACTTTACAGTCATTACCATATTGTACTGACCATGCATTTTTCATATATCTAGATTTTATAGGAAACTTGATAAGCATTCTAAGAGCTATAAACATTCATTATCCCTTGTATCTATCAAAATAGGAACTAGATGTTTAAATAAAATACTTGATAGTTCTATGAGTGATGCCTAAAATCTACATGAATATGCTTCTCAAAATTTCTATGCTGAGGGTTTGGATTTTTATTCTTTGACTTTTCTTAAGGACATTCACAATCATAGTGATTTCCTCCATAATTGAAACAACCATCTGATGGTCCTTTCCTGATAGTTTGAGAATTTCCCTAGAACCACCTTTAGAGCCATTACCTAGCTTCCTACTACTAGATCCACTGTTGAATTTTGTATTCTAATTTTTGAACTATCTGTTGGAGTCTCCACTCCTCTAAATCTATTTCTTCTTCTTGAAATTTGGCTTGATACCACCAAACTTTTTCTTGAACATTTCCTTGACTTGAGCTAGAGACTTCAACTTCTACTCCTATTTTAATGTCTTCTCAAAAACTTGGTCCATAGTAGAAGGCCCATGAAGATATACCTCACCTTCTATTTAGGGTTCCAATTGTTAAGTTGTGGAGATAAAAGCTTCATAGGTATGCAAATGTGGAGGTTGTTGGGTTACACAGTAATCGACATCGGTCAGGCCAACTGACATTGGTTATCTCCAGCTACATAGTAACCGGCATTGGTTATGGATCAGCTAGCATCAGTCACCTTCAGACTGAAGTCGGTCTTTTGTGCATTTCTAGAACTATTCTAATTTTAGGAGAATAGTTAGTTTGCATGTAAAGACTAATTTTAGTCTTGAGTCTGCATTTCTAATTCTTGTTTGGTTTGGGATCTATTTAAAAGACCCATGGGGATGTATTGTAATTAAGGACTAAAGGATTAGATCCTCAAGTGTAAGATCTAGAAGGTCTGCAAGAGTACAAGACCAGAAAGATCTACAGGTAAGCAAGATCAGTTGATCTATAGGGTGTGCAAGATCAAGAAGATCTGTTGTGAGAGTAGGCAACAACGGTTGAGTTGATTGTCACTTGGAAGTAGGCAACAACAACCATTGGGTTGATTGCCACTGGAGGGAACAACTTAGTGTTTAGTTGGTTGTAATTGATTGAGAGAGAGAACTCTTGAGGGAGAATTACTGTACACCCAAGAGGTGTGGGAAGAGTGAGATTTCTTCATTGTATTTTCTTTTGAAAGAGTGTTAATATATATTGTATTGTTTCTTGTATCTCTTATTCTTTGTTGTTTCTGATTTCTAGTTACTTATTACTTTTGGTTTAATTCCATGTTTAGTTGCTTATACAAAGGTAATCAATTATACTCCAAGGAGGATCCTAACAGTTGGTATCAGAGCTAGGATCACTAGCAAGTGATAGAGCGGGTTAGTGTTTGTTGATTACAAGTTCACTCACAGGGGTTTTTATTTGAGTGGGAGTAAAGCAATGGTAGAAAGAAGTAAACTAAGAATGGAGAAATTCAATGGCAAGAATTATCAATTATGGAGGATGCAGATAGAAGATTATCTATATCAAAAAGATCTATACTTACCGTTGGGTGGGAGTAAGCCCACATATATGCAAGATAAAGAATGGAATGTTCTTGATAGAAAGGCTCTGGGATCTATAAGGTTGAGTTTGGCATCGAGCCTGGCATCATCTATGATTTCCAACTTATCACAGGCAAAGACAATGGTAGAGTTATTGGATACTTTGGCAAATTTATATGAAAAACCCTCAACTTCGAATAAGGTATTTCTTATGAAGCAATTATTTAATTTGCAAATGCAGGAAGGTGGATCTGTATATAGTCATCTTAGTGATTTCCATGAAATTGTAAATCAGTTAATTTCAATCAAAATAGTTTTTGATGATGAAATTAAGGCTCTCTTAATCTTATGCTCTTTACTTGAAAGTTGGAATAGCTTGGTAATGGTAGTAAGTAATACTGCATCTGCTTCAAATATCTTGAAAGTTGATGATGTTGTTAGCGTAATCTTGAATGAAGAAATTTGCAAGAAAAGCACAGGGGAAACATCAGGTAATGCTTTAAGTGTTGAAAGCAGGGGAAAGCAAAGAGAGAAGAGCAAGCAAGGGAAATCAAGGTCAAAGATAGGCAGTAGATCCAAATCTATAAATGGAGGTATAACCTATTAGAATTATGGAAAGAAAGGGCATGCAAAGAAAGATTGTTGGTTGGTAGAAGATCAACATGAAGGAAATAAAGAAGCAAATGATGCAGGTATTGTTGCACAAGATGCTCTTATATTTTCCTTGGATAAATTAGAATCTTGGGTTTTAGATTCTGGTGCCTCTTTCCATGCAATCCCAAATAGATAATTTTTCAATGATCATGTTCATGGAGACTTTGGAAAAGTTTATTTAGGGGATGATAAGCCTTGTCAAATTGTTGGCAAAGGGAAAGTGTAGCTGAAATTGTAGACTGGCAACATATGGGTGTTGAAGGATGTCATGCATGTTCCCATCCTGAAGATGAGTCTAATTTCTATAGGAAATTTGGGTGATGAGGGTTGCACAATGACTCTCATAGCAGAATCTTGGAAAGTTTTCAAGGGTGCACTTGTATTAGCTAGAGGTAAGAAAGTAGGTACACTTTATCTATGTACTTGTATTATTGATTCTCCTTCTATTTTATCTACTTCAGATGTAGATGCAAAGATGTGGCAATGTAGGCTTGGTCACATGAGTGAGAAGGGAATGGATGTTCTTAAGTCAAAAGGTAAGCTTTCAGATTTGAAAAGCATAGATCGAGATTTCTGTAAGCATTGTATTTTTGGAAAATAGGAGAAAGTGAGGTTTCTCAAAACTGGATTAACAAAGAAGAAGCACAAGTTGGAGTTTGTTCACGCAGATGTGTGGGGACCAGCACAAGTAGCTTCTATTCGAGGATCACAGTGTTATGCTACAATAAAGGTATGGGTTTATTGCATAAAGAGGAAATCTAATGTTTTTGACACATTTAAGAACTGGAAAGCCTTGGTTTTCAAGAAGGTGATGGACAATGATCAGCTCAAGAGGCTAAATAATTTTGAGTAGGGCAATGTTGATTTAGACAAGGTTATGATCCAAAATGAGCTCATAGGTAAAAATCATCACTCTCAGGAAAACACAAATACCAACATCAATCAGGCAGAGATTGATGTCGATCAAGCAGGAACCGACATCGGTTCAGTGGAGACCAAAGTTGATGATGTCAGGCAGGGGGACACTGATGTTGGTCAAGAAACTGATGTTGTTGATTAGGTGGAATCAACATCAGTTGGGTGTAGACTGAGGTCGACCAGAGATGACCAGGATCGGTCACTATTAGAACAAAATTTGGGCAGACAAGAAGCTATCAATGAGACTCAAACGCCCATGAGGAGGTCCAAAAGGGTAATTAAACCTCAAATTCATTATTCCCCTTCTTTATACTACTTGTTGCTCACTTATGGTGGAAAAATAGGAAGTTTTGAAGAGGTAATGTAGGTAGAATCCAGGAAACAGTGGGAGCATGGCATGAATGAGGAAATTGATTCCTTGGAAGAGAACCAAATGTGGGATTTGGTTGAGTTGCCAGCCAAAAAGAAAGCACTAAAAAATGAATGGATTTATAGGTTAAATAAAGGAGAGAATGGATAGGTGAGACATAAGGCTAGGTTATATGGTCTTGAGCAAGTTGCAAGACAATAGTATTTGAGGTTTGACAGGTTTATGACAAAGCATGGCTTTAGTCAATGTCAATGTGACCATTGTGTTTATTTTACCAGGTTAGATAATAGTAGCTACATTATCCTGTTACTGTATGTAGTGTATATGCTTATTTCAGGGTCACACATGTAGGGAATTACTGAGCTAAAGGTAAAATTAGCTCACACATTTGCCATGAAAGATTTAGGAGCAGCAATCCTTGGCATGAGTATTTCTAGAGATAGGGAAAATCACAGGTTGATTTTGTCTCAAGAGGATTATGTGAATAAGGTAGTGGAGAGGTTCAATTTTTAGGATGAAAAACCAATAAGCACACCTATGGCTAGATAGTTCAAGTTAAGAATAGAATAGTGTCCTAAATCACATGATGAAGTTGAGTACATGGTATGTACTAAACCTGATATTGCCCAAGTAGTGGGAGTTTTTAGCAAGTTTATGGCCAATCCAAGAAAGGAGCACTAGAAAGTAGTTCAGTTGATTCTCAGATATTTGAGAGGGACCAGTAGTAAGCATTTATGCTATGCAGGGTCAAACACTTTTTTACATGGGTATGTAGATTCAGATGTGGTAGGTGACTTGGATGGAAGGAGAAGCACCATAGGATATGTGTTCACTATTGGTGGAACTATGGTTAGCTATATTTTAGAGTTGTAAAAGGTTGTTGCAGTCACAGAGGCTAGCAAAGAAATGATATGGATGACTTGGTTCATGGAAGAGTTGGGAAAGGAGCAAGAGAGTTGCAAATTGTACAGTGATAGTCAAAGAGCAATTCATTTGGCAAAAGATTCAACCTTTCATTCAAGAACCAAACATATACAGCTTAGGTACCACTTCATTAGACAGGTATTGGAGGATGGACAGTTGAAGCTAGAAAAGATCCATATAGATAAGAACCCTGTAGATATGTTAACAAAGTTAGAAATAAAGGAGAAGTTGAATCTTCATTCAACTTTTGTTGGTCTTCAAAATTGAGCTTGAAGATGGAGAAATAAGCTAGAAACAAATTAGAGGTTATACAAATACAAGTATAGGTGTAGCTATTTCTCTCCAAGTGGGAGATTGTTAAGTTGTGGAGCTAAAAGCTTCACAAATATGCAAATGTGGAGGTTGCTAGGTTACAAGTAACCGACATCGATTAGGCCAACCGACATTAGTTATCTCCAAATACATAGTAACTGGCATCGATTATAGATCGGCCAGCATCGATCACCTTCAAACCGACGTCGGTCGTCTGTGCATTTCCAAAACTGTTCTAATTTTAAGAGAATAGTTAGTTTGCATGTAAAGACTAATTTTAGTCTTGAGCTTGCATTTCTAATTATTGCTTGGTTTGGGATCTATTTAAGAGACCCATGGGGTTGTATTGCAATTAAGGACTAAAGGATTAGATCCTCAAGTGTAAGATCTAGAAGGTCTACAAGAGTGCAAGACTGGGAAGATCTACAGGTAAGCAAGATCAGTTGATCTGTAGGGTGTGCAAGATCAAGAAGATCTGCTGTGACAGTAGGCAACAATGGTTGAGTTGATTGTCACTTGGAAGTAGGCAACAACAACCATTGGGTTGATTGTCACTGGAGGGAACAACTCAGTGTTGAGTTGGTTGTAATTGATTGAGAGAGAGAACTCTTGAGGGAGAATTATTATACACCCAAGAGGTGTGAGAAGAGTGATATTTCTTCATTGTATTGCCTTCTGGAAGAGTGTTAATACAGATTGTATTGTTTCTCATATCTCCTATTCTTTATTGTTTCTAATTTCTAGTTACTTATTACTTCTGGTTTAATTCCATGTTTAATTGCTTATACAAAGGTAATCAATTGTACTCCAAGGAGGATCCTAACATCAATCCCATAATAATTTTTTTGATTCTAACCCATTCATCATCTTGGTACTAAGGCATGTATTTTAAGAGTTTGGTAAACTTCTTATAGTAATCATTCACTAAAAACTCTCCTTGCTTTAGATTCTAAAAGTTTGTAATCTTCTGGACAAAGTAAAGCTATGGAAACTATCATGACTTGAATAATGTCATGAAATTCCCCCAAGTTATGGTGTTTGAGTTAAGGTTCATCTCTATTTTCTTTGAATCCCACTAAGTAGCTGCTTCACCAGCCAACTAGTAAGCTCCCCAAATTACCTTAGTGACCTCAGAGTAACTTTGAATCTCAAAATACTTTTTCATCTTAATATAACCATGATTTGGTTCCATCACCTAAAATAGTTCCATCAAACTTTAGTGGACTTACATTATTCATATCCATAGACAACTCTACAACTACCTGAGCTCTTGCATCTTGTTGATTCTCCTATTTAGTGATGTGTTCAATAGGTACTTCATGATGTTCTTCCTCACCATGACCATGAACCTCTTATTCCAAGTTTGTAATTTTGTACCTAGTATCACTCATGGCTATGAGTAATTGACCCAAATTTGTTGATTGATCAATAACAACCTAATTAGGATCAATGGGTGGGTTATTGTTATTAAATGGACCCTCCCATGATGCTCTCATTTGCACCATTATTCCTTCTCACTAAAAATAAGAATGCAAAAATGTTAGCAGACTTATTAAGTCTTAGATTTTGAGCCTAAGCTTTGATACCACAAGTTACAACCTCACTATATGTACTAAAACAAAATGTAGAAAAACTTTTTTTAACACAAAATTTACTTCCTCAAACAAGTATTCTATTTGAAATAATAGAATCATAACATATTATCATAAAAAATAATTATTAAAAGTTTAACTTTAATTTCCAATGAAACATAGAGTGTTACAACTTCATGAAATAAAATACATAATGACACAACTATGATTGGTCTCACAATACAACAATAGCTATTCAAGTAAATAATATTACATTTATAAATCCAATAGGCATTTATCCTTATATAAAATATAAATATAACTAACTCTCTAGAGATTGAGTTGTACCAACTCATGTATCTATAATAACCTAAAGTGTTGTCTTCAATAATGTACTATAGTGGGGGAGGGAGAGCATAATCTAAGAACTTTACCACTCCAACCAAGGAACAACAATCCCTCATACAATCCCCTATCAAGGAATGGCCCTCCCTACATAGATAGGCAAATAGAATGGTGTAAGAATCTAAAATGAGACATGTTGGTACCCCTTTGTATTGTAAGATTATACTACATGACATGTATCATAAAGAAAAATATATTTACAGTATATTGGTGATGTTAATGAAGCTTGAGAAACCATCTCATTGCTTAGGTAGTGTCATCAATATGATCCCCATAATATACATAATAAATAAATAATCCAAAGCATAAGCTCACCATCTAGGTAAACTAATCTAAGGATCATGATCACATACATGTAATATCTATTATAAATAAGCATACATTGACAAAACCATGCCAACCAAATATGACAATAAATGTCTATAATAACTCAATGATAATAGATATTTTCAAGTGTAATCCCATTTGTTTGTTCAAAGAAGTACATTAAGAAACAAATATCTTTTAGATAATATCTAAAATGGTTATATTTGGTTTTCCCCTAATACCAAAAAAAATTGGAAGGAAAGAATCTAATTAACAATTTTACATATTTTTTAAATAGCACAAAATATGTATTACCACAAAATCCATCATTTCCAAACATATTTTGTTAATTTCCTCATGAACCTTATAATAGCTTTCATTTCACATACTAACCCCAATTATTAAGAAATGAAATAAATTCTCCTACATAGTTTAATCACAATGTATAAACCAATGCCAATATTCAAATTGTAGGTTTCCATGGCATTTGATTTATATTTATACTAAAATTCCATAAAATTTCATTTATGATATGCTTTAAATGGAAAATATTGTTATAAAAACAAAAGGAAATCATGATTAATGAGCTTACTAACCAACTATATAATTTTTGATTATATATTTATAAATCAGTAATAACATAAATTACTAACCAACTAAATATGGTCTCCCTCTACCTTTGTCATCAATTCACAATAACTTAAAATTAAATATGCATCGGCCAATGAATTATGAAAGTTGTGATATAATCAAAGAAAGTCACTTTCATGATATAATGGTTTATTATAAGAAGCAGACATAAAGTGACTCACACTCCCAGAAGGAACCACGACCACAATACATATACATTATATATATGTTCTTCCTAGACATGGAGATCAATGCATATTGGTACTCTATTGAAATCCTTGATTGAAATGAAATGTGGTTTCTGCTTGAATTAAAATAGATGAGATAAAAGGATGGTGGCAGTGTTGTTCTTGGGTTGAGTTAAAGAAAAGAAAGGAAAAAAATAGATATACAAACTCAACGATTTTAATGACATTCTCAAGCCTGAAGAGACTTACAAAATGGTTGGACACTATCAGAGAGGCTAGTGTTTAAAACATAGTGACTTCCTTAATTTACGACATAGTGACTCTCCATGTACTTTCTTAATTTTAATACCATATACAAGTAGTGATGTTACAATTTAAAAATTAATAATGTAAAATGCATGCATGGCTCAACTAATCAAATGCATCACATAGCTTAACAAATATAACTTAGCATCCAACTTAAAGACTTCAATGTTACACTTAAGAGACTTAGTAATCTCCTAAACGACCTAGCACTTTGATTAGATGGCTCAACAACTTCAATTAAAAGAGACAATGTTTCAATATATGCATATATACGTATACACACACACACACACACACATATATATATAGACATATATACATATATATATATATATGTGTGTGTGTGTGTGTGTGTGTATATGTATATGTATATATACATATATATATACATATATATATATATACACACACACACACACACATATATATATATATATACATACATATATATATACATATATATACACACACATATATATATACATATATATATATATATATATACATATATATATATATATATATACATAGATATATATATATATATATGGTTTGGCAATCATCACTAAAATGACATCAAAATAGAGATAAGCTACAGCCACTCAAGGGTCAAATGTTTTAATTGATAGGTCGAATACCAACACATAAAATTAACTAATTCCTTAAAATAAATATAGCATAGATATAATATTTGGAAGACCAAAATGATGAATACACCAATTATTTACTGAAATAGAACATGGTTCCACCTAAATTGAATCAGTTGATATATAAAATGTTGGTGGTGTTACTATTCTTGGGCTAAAATTAAAGAAAAGAAAGGAACACAATTTGACAATCCATCTTAGCCTTAATGCAGATTCAAAATCTCATAAGGAAACAAATAAATATCTTAGCTTATTATAAAATCCTAGGTGATTGGATAAGGAACTAGGCATTGAATAATGGCTAGGCATAGAATATTAATGACTCAATTATTTTATAATAACTGAAGTCACATTTCATTGCATGTTTTTAGATGTATATATAAGCTATGTATGTATATTTAAATACACACACACACACACACACACACACACACACACCTGAACCATTTAAACATTTCCTATATATATATATATATATTCAAAAGGAAACATAAAATATAAAAACCAAAATTCTTTCAATACAATAATACACTTATTAAATGAATTACAATACTCACCTGGTGCACTTTTCCCTTCATTGTAGATAAAATTTTCCCTTTGCTTCCAAATCCTTCTTTCTTCTTCCAATTTCTGCTTCCCTTTCTCTGTGTATTGTTGTGTGTCCTAATTCCTCTTTTTCCAATCCCCTTAATATTGTTTTCTCCCCATTTCCTTTTATTTGCATGCCACTTGAAATTGAAGCTATAGGCTTTATTCCCAATAATTAACTGGGAGTCCCACAAGTAATTATCAGATAAATTTCTAACTTATTTCCCTTGATTTCCAAAATTAGTATTAAGGTAACTCAACTTCACCTTTTCAAGTAAAGCCATCATAAGATTTCATGCATTACTAATTAATAATCAATTCCACTTGACTAATACCAAATAAGTCTTTTAAAGTATATGTGCATCCTAGTTTTTAATTATGATTTATACTCATATTTAATTATCATAATTAATATGTTGAATATCATAAATTAATAATTGTCTAATATAATAATTAAAAAATTTAAGATTATAATAAATATTTATTTGTACAAATTAAATATAGCATTACTACTATTTTAATTTCCTATTGAAAGATGCATAAATGACACAATTTATAGAGTACAATATAAAGCATCTCACAACATATTAATCACTATAACCAATTTTAGAATAAGAACTCACTCCTTTTTAAAGCACAAATGAAATATAATCAATGCAAACTATTCTAGTATCAATGAGCATAATACTAGCAAACTAGATTAATACAAGGAATTTAACAAGTCAATATATGATGGTGTGTGAATTTAGGTTACTATCATTTCTATTTTGTCATAGTACAATCATCCCATCTACACTACCCTCTCTGATGATGCTCTCCCTCATCAAGCTCTGAGGGTAAGACCAATCCTGCATCCACCTCATATCAAATATGTAGTTAGTCTGACTCATCATAGGTATAATCAATGATTTTAAGAATAAAAAGTATATATCTACAATGCATAAAATAATCAAATGCAATTGTAACATCATGCATACAAATCATCAATATCATTGTTCCCAATAGTATTTGTCATAGTACTCAAATCAAATAAATAAATAATTAGTTATTAACCATTTCAAATCCATGGATTTAAATGTAAAATAATAAGGTGAAATTTGGATGCAACATCCTCAGGATCCCATGCTAAGCATCCATACACCTATGAGCTTCTAAAGATGCCTTCTCGAGTTATTTTCACTCTATGTAACCTTGAGGTGAAAAAAGTCATGTCTAGACAAATTATAATGAATATATACAAATTAATGGATCTCACACACTTTATATTTCCCCATGAATATGTTCTAATGCATTGGAAGTTTCCTCTAGTGTTATAACTAGTATTAAACTCCCTTTAGGCATTATTCTAGTCTAGGTTTAGTGGACTTGACTATGTTTGGCTCTTCCCAACCACATCTAAGTGGTTGGTCATGATTATGAGTTGATTTTCATTTTTTTACATGTTGAAAATAACTTATTAAACCCTTATGCAACATTTCAATATCTCCCAACTCACCTTATTACCTTCCTTATGACAAACCTATAGGGTTTGGCTCTTTGGGAGTACCCTCTGTATGAGATAGAACAAATGGAACTTCCCCTATTATCCAAATAATTTTTAATGTATTATAGGCTACTTTAAGTCATAAGGATACATAGTAAAAAATTTTAGAGTGATATCATGCTCCAACCATCCCCAAATATCATGAAACCCAAGACAAATGCTTTAAACTCTTTTAATGTATAGGGTTTATAAGCATGGATTATAGATTACATGTTGAAAACATCCATGTTACGTCTTCATATAATGATCATCATGTAACATGTTCATTATCATTGTCAATGTGTTATTAATCATGTCCATACCCCTAATTCCTTGCCAACTTCTTAATGTGCATTCTTTATTGACTTAGGTTAGCCTGCAGCTAACTGTGACTATGTTGTTTAATTTTAAAAAAGGGGTATACTTATATGTGTATACTATAATATTAGACCTTGTGAATTTCCATAAGACCTTATTAAATTCATTTAGGCCATATTATAATCATTTATGTCTTTTCAATTAATGCTTATGCTAGTCTAATATATACACCCGCATGTTCTAGTATATTGTCATCTTACAGTTAACTATAGGTGAACACTTTGAGAGTTAAAAGGACACCTGAAGATGGTTTTGTATGTCAAGACCCTATAATTTCAACCCTCTAAATTTTATTTGGATCATTATTACCCTTATCACCTCAATAGGGTCACTTACCATGGGGGTATGCTCCTGTTAAATCTTTATAGCATTATAGGGTCATTTAGGATATTAAATACTATAGATAATACTGAAGAACTATAGTGAAGGAAAACAAGATGTACGCCTTTCTAAATACTACTCTCATGAGCAATAATAAAATTTTCTAGTCAAAACATTTACTCTATTCTAGGGTTCCATCATGGAAACATTTAGATCAATGTGTGCTTTAAGATGCTCTATCATGAGAAGATCAAAAGTATTGTAGGGTCCCTATTTTGAAAATTTTAAGGTAACATGTCCTTAAACTCACTTTCTCTAGTTATGGATATGATTAAAGTCTGCTTGCTACTTAATGGATTTAATATTAATGACCATGGCATCCTTAAAATTCTCAAACCTTAAGGAAGGTTAAAACCTGTCTCAAACACATCTATACAACACTTTTAGGCTTCTATTGGATCCACCTATAGGTGTACATTAGTCTATAGGATAGTGAAGGTGGGATGTGGATAATATGCATAGTGCATGGTCCCATGATTAATATTATACATTCTTGAAGTTTTTAAATTGATTTTTTCCACCTTGTGATACTTTAAACCAATTTCAAACCCCTTCATTACACCCTCATAGACGTCTATGGAGCTATAGTGAAACCATTGTAGGTGCATATGCAAACTTCAAGGTAGTGGGTAAAGAATTATTCAAGAATGTATCCAAAAGGGACTATTTAGATGTTCTAGCATATTGATTTCAATTTGAAAATTTTATCACCACCTTGAAACTTTCTCTTTACATCAATATGGCTATGTAAACTCTTTCATTCACCTAACTGTGAATGGCAGTCATGAAGAACACTGACTGTGTGAGTGTGTTAGGCATTTGAATCCTCACATGGAACATTCTTGAGACCCAAAGACTTTAAATATCATTTTACCATCATAAAAAAGGAGGTTGGAAGTATCATTTCTCCATTTTTTCTAAAGGCATTTGCATGAGAATGACCCTACAAGAAGTTAAACTTGATTTGCCACCTCAATGGAGCTTCCCATTATCAATGTGGGGTGTTCTACCTCTCTCTCTCTCAACATAATTTCAAAATAGGTCAATAACTATGTGATAATATTACTGACACTTTTCGTAACCAATTATAACCAATGGCTTGTATGAAACAAGTCAAATAAAAGAGAAACTTGTAGGGTGTGGGGATAAACATGTAAAAAGGAGAAATCAACTTATAAAAAATGGTTAATAGATCTTGCTACACCAAAAATTGAACTCTTTCCATGAATATTAATTATACCAAGTTTAATATCTACCACCAAGTGCATTTAACTTGACTCATCCTCTGCTATTCATACTAGATCAAAACCAGTTGTTCATTTTTGCATGCCTAGTGAAGTGATGGAGAAGTGAAATGATTTTAGGCCAATTTTTAGATCTCAAAGATTTATAAAGTGTTGAAATGAGTTTATGGGAGTTTAAGGTTCACTATAGGATCATTCCACACATGCCAGACTTTTGTAAAATCCATACAACCAACTAAAATTACCCAAACTACCACTTTTCTTCTTGTTTTGATGTTACTCCTACAATTTTTAGTTATAAATTGACATTTATAATAATTTTATAACATGAAGGAAGTTAAGGAACACCTAAAACACTTATATACCAAATTAAACCATACAAATCTCATAAATGAATTGTTAGTTAAGCTATTCATATAAACCTCATGGGTCAAATGAAATATAAGAATTGATCAAAACTTCAACAAGGTATACGTAGGGTGATTACAACTAGAATATTTCATTTGGAGTCACCATTGGTGCTAGCTTACTTACTTCCAAAATCTAATTAGAGGAAAGACACACCAACAATCATTCCACTCTCTTGGACCTTGGTCCCATCAGGCATGCCAGAACTATTATCACAAATATTGTACCCTAGAGGAGGTTTTTCAAGCCTACTCTAATATTTGGGCAACATTGGAATACCTTTAATCCTATGGGTTGCCTATAGTAGAGGTATAACTCTAAGTTTAAGGGCTAGGTCCCTAGATTGACCTTTAAGTGCTTATCACCTACATTAATTGATTTCTTGTAGGAAAAGACATAGAAGTATGCATAAAATTAAGATATTATAATGGGGTAATACACCATAAGGATTTCCAAAAGATCTTCATACTTATTTCACTAAGAAATAATACCTACAACACTAGCTTCATAGTCCTAGAATACTCTAACATTAGTATTTCAATATGGAGGTGATATGCATGAAAACTATCTAAGGTAAGTGAACCATAGATTAGTTGTAGACACTAAGGCTACTTTTACACTTGAAAATAGACCCATAAATTTTACAACACTACATATGACATTCTAGAGTGAAATAACTTGCATCAAACATGGAAGGATTGAGAGAAAGCAAGCATAGATGAAAATCACTTCACTACTCACACACTTTGACAAGATGATATATGAAATCAAAACTAGATTGCATGTATTATTCAAAGGGAAAGTACAACATCAAACTATAAATGCTTCACCATACATGGTTTGGAATTAGTATACAAGAACCAAAATGGTTAGCACTTATTGAATGTGAGAGAGGAGAGAGAGAAGTGGTGTTCAAGAGTCACAAGAATAAGTGTTAAACTGAGAGAGAGAGAGAGAGAGAGAGAGAGAGAGAGAGAGAGAGAGAGAGAGAGTTAAGTTTATAGGATAATGGATTATGAAATAGACCATTAAAGGTCTCTTTGGATAAATTTCCCTTAGAATCATAAAACTCCCCAAAATTGGTATATAGGTCTCGTAGTTGGCTTGTTCTTAACCCCCCATCATAGTGCACATGTGGTAATTGTTCCTTGTCTACTTTTAAGAACTCAAGAGAAGCCAATGATGATGGTAGTTTCAAGAAGCCAAATGAGAGACCTTTATGCCAAGTTTGGGTAGTTTTGATTCTTCTAAGGGACATTTATCCAAAGATACCTTGCATTCTCTATTTCATAGTCCATTCTCTTGAAAACATAACTCTCTCTCTCTCTCTCTCTCTCTCTCTCTCTCTCTCTCTCTCTCAGATTGAAACCTATTTTTGTGACTGTTGAACTCTACTTCCCTCTCTTTCCTCTCTCAAATTCTATAAGAGCTAGCCATTTTAGCTCTTGTATACTAATTCCAAACCATAATGACAAAGCCTTAATAGTTTGATTTTGTACTTTATATTTAAATAAGACATGCAATTTGGTTTTGAGTTCATATATCATCTTGTCAAAGTGTGTGAAGATATGTATAGTGAATAGTCAAGTGATTTTCATCTGTCCTTGATTTATCTCAATCCTTCCATGTTTGAGGCAAGTTGTTCCACTCTATCAGTTCATATGAAGTTTTGTCAACTGTATCCATCCATTTTAAAGTGTACAAGTAGATTTAGTTTCTAAAATTGATCTATGGTTCACCTACATTGGATATTTTTCATGCATATCACCTCCATATTAAAATACTAATGTTAGAGTATTCTAGGACTATGAAGCTAGTGTTATAGTTCTTGTTTATTAGTGAAATAAGTATGATGATCTTATATAAATCCTTATGGTGTATCACCCCCTTATAATATCTCACTTTTATGAATACTTCTATCTCTTTTCCCATAAGAAATCAATTAGTATAGGTGATAAGCACTTAAATGTCAATCTAGGGAGCTAGCCCTAAAACCTAGAGGTCTACCTCTAATATCGATAACCCACAAGCCTAAAGGTTTTCCAATGTTACCCAAATCTTAGAGTAGGCTTGAAAAACCTCCTCTAGGGTGCAAGATTTGGTGATAACAGGTACAACATCTAACTATCCTAAGTAAATTTATCTCTAATTTTGAATAATATGCTCAAATCCATTTTAGTATAGTCCTTATTGCTTATGATCAATGGTGAGATACATTGAGTAATCCTTTGAAGATAAGGAAGGTCATTTCTCCCAAAATTCTAAAATGTTGTTTCACGAGATCTAGAGCTATCATAAGATGGATACAAAAATTTAGGAAAACATATGGAAAAGAATGGATTGGTATGAGGTATAAGCCACCTTTGATTCTCATCTATATGCCCTCATGGTATAATACAACAACTCAGGGAGAAGAATATTTTTAAATATCAAATACCTAGGTTAGATAATATAAAGGTTACATTAGCCCAACATAAATACACTTGGATACATATTATGACACTTATGACATCAACAATATGAGATATTGTGTCTAGTAGAGAATAGAGGAAACATTAGCTTGTAAGAGGAATTACAAAAAGTTAAGTGTGTGTTAAATTATGAGCCCATAAAATGGCTCATTATATAAAATTAATTACCTCATTCTTCCCCTAAAAGTATTCCTTTTAAGTGGATTTAGATGTGCATAATATAACTCATTACTAATTCAAACTATAAAATGGGTATTTTACCTTAGATATTCCATGTGTAAGTTATTTTTACATATTAAACCCACTTTGTTCTAACATTTTCTTGGGAAAGACACCAGTTTTATATGTACAAGTCATAAAAATATACTATAGTCAAAGATACTACTTTTTGGTAATAGAAAACTCTTTAATACCATCTTCAAAGATGCCCAAACTTGTTCTAGAGAATTCCAAAAAGCTTGGCAAAGAACTCCTAAGGATTTTTCATTGATACAAGACATACACACTTCATAAGAATCAATCTAGTATTTGTTTGGGAATAATTATAGTAGTCATATATAAAATTTCAAAAAATAGTAATATATTTTTATCCATGGTATTTAAGGAAGTTTCTTATGAGTGAATATAAGTACTAAGTTCTGATCTATTAAGTTTCCTAAGATCATATGGTTAGAACTGATAGAGAAGTTATAAAAAAAAGTAGTTTAGGAATCATATAAGGAACTGAATCCACTATTTTCCATTGATTTTCCTTCAAATGTGGAAAGAATGGTGTTATGTTACTATTTTAGAATAAGACAAGAACTTAGTAACGAAATGATCTTATTAATTTTTTTAATATTTATTTAAAAATATGTTTTAATATGTGGTGATATATAAACATCCATTTTGATTATAAATGTAAGTGATGAATATAATATTAAGGATTGAATAGCTTGAATATCATTATTATCATCATTGTGAGAATTTTTTAGAAGTAATGATAAATTGATTCCATGAAGTTTCCACAAATATAAGAGTGTTTTAATCCTATTATAATGAAGAGAAAGGTACCACTCAACCAAAGAAGTAATATATATTTTTTATATTTATATGTTTATTTCATATTGTTGTATGTTTTAAAGTTGTCATCTATTTGTTTATGCAAAGTGTTTTGATCTGTGTTTTCACTTGTAGGATTATATGTCAAAGTGAGTGTTTCAAGAAACCTTAAGTTTTATAATTTCCCTTCCAAATCATTTCAATTACAAATTATTTATATTTATATAAAATATATTAGTTGTGTGATTTTATTTCATGTAATTTACATTTATGCAAAGTAGACTAAAAGTGTGTTCTAATTTTATGCAATTAAAATTCCAGCAATATTGTTACCATTCCAATTAATTTAAATTCAATAAATGTGTTTATTCTCACAAGTTATATCTTAGGTTTCAATTCAAGAAATTAGATTAGAGAATAGAATTAGATTATAAACAAAACACCCCAAATAGATAGTTACTAGTTATCATTTGGCATACCTTACTACTGACCAACATTAGACACTACGTGGATGGACATGACACATTTATCTAAATGAATAGGACACAATGAACCTCATCATAACTGATAATAATAAGTTCAATAGTTAAATGGTCAAGGCTAATAAAACATTAAAATTAACATGAAATAAATGGATAAAATAATGGTAATGCATATATAAAAGAAGAACCATGTGAAGTCTAGAAATTAGAATAATATGATCATTCTTAATAAAGTGTCCTAAATCATAGTCATATATTTGATGATGTGATTATTTTTTATTTGATAGGGTAAAAATGCTTTTGAAATCAGATCTAAGAACCATGAGGGTGAGGGTTTTGACAACTAGACCCACATTTAGGAACATAAAAGAGGGTGAAGGATCCCCCTAACTACCAAGTGCAGCATCAAGGGTTTGACTCCCCTAACCAACAATAAGATAAGTAGAGGTATCCCCAACCTTGGTGACACTAGAGAAAATGATGGTTTTAAGGATTCCCAAAACCAAGATTTTTAAGGATCTTATAACCTGTGAGTACAAAAAAGAGGGTTTGAAGGCTCCCTCAACCTTTAACAAGTGGAGTAAAGGTCCCATGACCAAGGCAAGATATGAGGGTTTTAAGGCTCCCTCAAGCTTTAACAAATAGATTAAAGGTCTCTAACCAAGGCTAGATATGAGGTTTTTAAGGCTCCCTCAACCTTTAACAAGCAGAGTAAAGGTCTCTTGACTAAGGCAAGTTGAAAGCACAAGAAGTAAAGATACCCATGACCTTGGAAAGAATAGAGAACATGAGGGTTTTAAGGATTCCCACAACTAGGGGTTTTAAGCTCCCATAACCTAAGAGTACAAAAAAGGGGTTTAAAGGTTCCTCCAACCTTAAACAAGTGGAGTGAAGGTCCCATGATAGAGTCAAAACTAGATTACAAGTGAAGTAAAAGTCCTAAAGACTAAAGTAAGATAATAACCAGGTGTTTTAAGGTCCTGTAACCTAAATTACACAAAGAGATTGCTAAAAAAAGTGGAACTTGAGTGGTGGTCTCACATCATCATGTCTTTATTGAAAGTGCTACCCACTAAAGGATCCCCCAAGGAGGGAGGTATTTTTCCACCAGGGTCTTGCACACAGCCTTCATAAAATCAAGTTACATTGAAAGGGTTTATCTTCCCTCTAAGATTCATAACTTGGTAAAGCAAATTTGCACCTCCTCCATATGTCAAAGTTACAGTGAGTGGGTTTATCTTCCCACTAAGATTCACAACATAGCAAAGCAAAATAAGAAGAAAACTACCTAGCCTAAATTTAATAGGCCAAGGAGGTCTTCTACCTCCTGAGTCATTTGTATAGCTTCTACATAGCTAAGTCATCATAAAAGGACTGAACATTCTACTAATATTCTCAATGAAGAAAAGTAGTGAGGGTTTTAAATTACCCACAATGAATGGTTTTAAGGATATTATAACCTTAAGAACATAAAGGTACTTCAAAATTGTAAATTTGAAATGGATGACACCCTTCTCCATGAGGTTCTTGAGGTTCCTAAGGATTCTGAGGATTGACGATGTGATTGTTAATATGAAAAATCATATGAATAGATTTGTGTACATAATCAATAAATGTATACCTTATATAGCTAATCAGTAAGATAATATGATGCATGTAAAGGCACTTATATATATATATATATATATATAATGTGATTGGTTAAAATGGTTTTATTATGTAACTATACAAAAACAAAAAAAACTTTCAACCATGGGAGAGTTTCAAATGTAATCACATGCTTATCTAGTTATATTATCCCACCTCTTACCAAATACAGGTAAACCATGAAAGACACGTTTGATAACATCGATGCATAATTTTTTAATGCATGTATATAGCTATGAATTCTATCATATGACCAAGATAAAGGATTTTTTTTTTTTTTTGTATTTTATGAATATTTTTTAAAGGATTAAAAAACATTATGTGGAATCTAAATATGTTCAAAGTGATGTAGGAACTCTAGATATTTGATAGGAATTCTTGAAACTAAATTGATAATTTTTTTCATTAGTCTATATCTTCCATTGCACTATTTATTTATTAATGTTATGTTACATATAACCTCTCTCTCTCTCTCTGTGTGTGTGTGTGTGTGTGTGTGTGTGTGTGTGTGTGTGTGTGTGTGTGTGTGTGTGTGCGCGTGCGTGTGTGTGTGTGTGTGTGTGTGTGTGTGTGTGTGTGTGTGTGTGTGTGTGTGTGTGTGTGCGTGTGTGTGTGTGTGTGTGTGTGTGTGTGTGTGTTTGTGTGTGTGTGTGTGTGTGTGTGTAACATAGCATTAATAATATATATATTCTCCTTTCTCTAGGTTAAAAACAATACTCAAAACTCAAAGAAACCTATGAATTTTTAGGGGCCTGTGTTTTGGATTAGTTGGGTTTATAAGAACCATCTAATTACAAAACCCCAAGTAGTTAGAAATTATTGAAAACAAGGAATTTATTAATTTAAACACTTATAGTGATATAAGAAACCTTAGATCATGGACCAAATTTGTTTTAAAATAATTATTATCTTTAGATAATGATACATGTTTTAATAATTGTTTGATCTTTATAAAATTCTTGAGTGATAAATTGTTTCTTTACAAATGAGTGATATATATTGTGTGTCTCTATAATCTTAAAATAACTACAATGCTTGTGTATTTATAAACAACTTAAATGTATATTAGGACCTTATCTATGCTAAATTTGCATCAAAATGACCAAAAAGTGAAAAATATGGGACAAAGGAGATGGGTGTGCCCTAACTTAGAAAGACCAAAAAGGCATACTTAGGAGCATTGGTGGTGCTCTAAACATACCAAGGAGCATTGGGGGTACTCTGGACAATGATCCAAAAAACATGAACATACAAAAATAGGAGAGAGAAATAGGGATAAAAGATAGAGGAGGACATGGATAAAAAATACAAACACAAAAATATTACCTAATTTAAACCAATTATTGAAAAACATACAAGCACTTAAATCATGAAATTTTAAAAATATAAAAGTATCACATGACTATTTTAATTTTATACACAAATAAATCACTTTGATTTGTATTTATAGAAAGTGAATTTTAGAATCAATGTCATCACTCACATTCCCATGTATCATTTATAGCTCTAAAATGTGGTTTTTTTACATTGTAATAATTTTAGGAGAGAAGATAAAGGAGCTTGAAAATATGTTATTAAAATGGTGCTTCAACATAGGAGCTAAATTTGATGATTTCACACATAGATCTACATTTAGACCCATAAAATATAATCAATATTTTTGGTAGACTATATTAGATTCAAGGTAAAATTTTGGACAAACTATCAAAAAAATTAAAA
>JARHVA010000046.1:0-205000 GCA_037957365.1 Torreya grandis
ACCCTATTTATTATTCTTACCCTTTAACAAAGTTTTAGGTTCTAAATCTACTCTTATATCATTATTCTAGGCCAAATTTGGTCACTATTTAGGTTTATTAGGTCTCGTAGGACACTGTCTCAAACATACACCTTCTAAACCATACGTATCCATATTGAAAAAATTTAAAACCATAAAATAAATTAAAGCACATGAATCACCATATTTTCACAAAATTTCATGGATTTTCATTGATTTAATATTCCAAAAAATAAAATTTTGTCATGAAACCCTAATACAAGGTTTATGCCTAACTGTGTAGGCATAAGAAAGTTTGTATTGAAATTCTAAACTCCTAATAAGATTTAATGCCACTATGAAGATTTTTTAATGTCTATATAAATACTATGCTCCTTTACCAACATTTTTAATCCAAATATGAGGCTATTGTCTACTCCTTTGCCATGATATTGTGTCTAACTATGTGCACTATATAAGATTGTATACACCTGAGAAGAGATAGAATGACATTCTAAGTTTAGTGTAAGGTTCCTTACCTTTGTGAAGACTTAATAAACCCTATACTATCACTTTATTCTTCTTTCAATCATCAAACACCTCTTTTGATACTCTATTTACTTCTTTTGCAAATGTCTAGGTTGACTGTGTATTGACACACTATTATATTTAGGTATGTGATAATCCTTGTCAATACCCTATTGAGGATAGCCAAGTAACTATAATAAATAATTTAAAAATAATATATCAATCCTACCAAAACATAAGGGGTACAGGGATGAGTTCTTTGTACATGCTTATTGTAACATTCAATCACTATTACTGTTAACACACAGGAACAGGGTATAACATAGTTTATAACTTGAACTTCTCAAAAGGATTTGAAAATACATTAGTACATACCTATAGCACCATAATAGAACAAATAAAAACTTACCAAAGACACAAATATCATCATATATTTTTTTTCATTACACCTTCATTCATTCACAATCAAATTACATTGTATAGATATATGAAATACAAGGTCTGCCAACAAATTTGTCTTCAAATAAAGAATTAACTATTAATGTTTTTAGGGTTCATCAACTTTACACACTTTGAATCAAACCCATAAAACTCTGACTACCATAAACATTTACAAGTCCTTTATTCCTTATAATTGATCTGACTAATTCTTAACCTCCTAACAATCACTAGTAACCAATTTCGGACCTTGGAAGATATGCAAAGGTTGATATTATGTATAAGTGGGTATTATGACTCATGTATAGACATATATTATATTCAAGAAGTCAAATAAATCCTTGACACTTTAATTTTCCTTCAAATGACTCCTAAAATACCTAAACTTAGACAAACCATTCAAAAATTCAAACTTATTAAATTTGGCAAGAAAATGCCAAAGAGATTCAAATTTGACAACAATCTAATATCTAATATTGACTCCTACAGACCTCCTATGACCAAAATGACTTAAAAAAGACTCAAACATGTGAAATAGACCAAAATTTGGTGATGTTCTTACATCATTACCCCTTACCTATAGGATTTTTTCACCTAAGCTTACATTATATGATGGTAAGGGAAATCCCAATCAACACCTTCAATCCTTTCACACAACATGTTTGGACTATGCATCTAATGACAAATTATTGACTAGGTTATTTCCACAAAGTCTCAAATAATTCTTTTTTCTATGGTTATATGACCTCCCTTTTCAATTGGTCAATGTTTTCAATCCTTTGGCTGACCATTTCTTAACACACTTTTCAATCAACATCAGTGATAATATGTCTTATGCTTACATTAAAAGACTTATATAAGGCCCCAATGAGCCTATCATTAATATGTGCTCCATTATAAGACTATGATCTCTAAAATGACAAATGCAATGGTTGATACTAAGTTACAATATATAGTGAAACAAATCTTACTCCCACTCTAATATTCCATTATGTTTAAATGATTCTAATCCTTTGATAACTAATGCCATATGGTCAAAGACCATGAAGTAAGCCCCTTACTATGAATAATATAAAATATGGGTCCAACTATTGGAGATGTGGAAACATAATGCCTCATTTTATTTTAATGAAAATCTTGAAACTTGTAGTTGTTACGAGTAGCTTGTATAAGAAACCTACAATTGCTATGGGTAGCCTATAGATGAAACCTACAGTGGCTACAGTAGCCTATAGAAGAAACTTACAGTTGCTACAAGTAACTTGTAGGTGAAAACCTACATTTTTTATGGCCAAACTGTAGGTGAAGACTATAGTTGTTACAGGTAGCATGTAGATGAAACTTATAGTTATTATAGGTAACCTGTAAGTGAAGACTGTAGTTGCTATGGGCAACCTGAAAATAGAAACCCTATAACTTGATTGGTGTTATGGGATTCTATATATAAGTGATGTTATAAATTGATAGGAATAGTTTAATGTCAAAGTTTAGTCCTAATGTTGTGGATCAATATAAGCACTGTGTGGTCATGGTTACATTGTCCATGAATCTATGTTGGTAGGGTCATGAAGGTCTGTATTAATATGCTCTTGTAGGCATTGATTAAATGTAGGGGAAACTAGAGGATGGTCAGATGATGATTTATCAATAGCCCATGCATCACTGCCATAGTCATATGACTATTTAAAGTAGTTTGTTTTTTAATACCTGTATTATATTGTAACTACAATAAGTTAGAACAGATTGTGTACTTCCTTATTCTACAAGGAAGTTGTAACATATTGTAACTACAGGAAGTTAGAATAGATTTTGTACTTCCTTATTCTGCAAGGAAGTTGTAACAAATTATAACTACAGAAAGTTAGAATAGATTTTATACTTCCTTATTTTTAGTGATCATCCCTTTAAAAGTGGGAAAAGAGGTAGAATAATTATGTAGATGTGAATTGTAGATGAAAATGAATGGAGTTGAGTACTAATTGACAAAAACATAATATTATCTTTAGATAAAGGTGTTGTTAGAGTGCTCTGATACAGAGATTGAAGGGTAGGAAGTACTAGGCACTTGTATAAATTCCTTTGAAAGTTTGAATAGTTGAGTTTCTTGGTGGACGTAGCCCAATATTTCGGAGAACCATGTTAAATATTGTGTCAGTATTTTTGTATGTTGTTTTTCAATATCTCTTATATCTCTATTTTCTGCATGTATTTATTATTCTATATTTATTTGTTTAACTTGCAAGTACACATTTAGATTATTTTTAATCTATGGGTTACAAATTAGATTTCTATACAGATTTATAAACTCAATTATTCTAATCTAAGAAATTGAGTAATAATGTATGTAGTAAAATATTGAAACTTTATGTATTTAACCCAACACCAACTCTTCAGCCACATCTTCTAAAATGTTTTATAATAAACCAAATTTAAAATCAAAAGTGAATGACACCAAGAATGATGCAAAAACAACATTTAACACAATCTCATACCCTCCTAATCAGATTATTTCTTAATCTTTAAAGGAGGAATATTCATAATTATTAGATCCTCCTTGCAAGATACTACAAAATTTACTTGAGTACAATTTTATATCTCACCCTCCCCAGAAAGAGGTTGATATGAGTAGGCCTCAATCTAAGGGATTAAATAATAATGTATGTTGTGATTTTCATACAAGTTTAAGACCTTCAACTAATAAATGTTTTAGTTTAAGACATAAGATATAACATCTGATAGATAGCAACATTTTTGAGATTAATTCATCTACAAATGAGTCGAGGACATAGTCTAATGGGAATGTGAATTTAAATTTATTTTATGATCTATTTCATAACCATGTGGCATAAGATTCCACCTCTAATCCAATGGTGCATATTAATTACAATGCACATCCTCCTTATTATGCTTCCAGGACTAAAGAGAAACATCTATTGGATGGTATTATTAGCACACTTCATACTATATAAATACATAGACCTACTATCACATTTGATGAAATGAGATTATTGATGATGACTTAATTTATGCATAATTGTTTGTGTGTGCCTACATTGATTCACAACTTATACATTGTGTCATGGTCAATAAAATTTCAAGTAAAAACATATGCACTATGACATTCCTTTCTATTCTTGGATACACATAAAATGACTTGATGGATACAACATAGATAGTCAACAGATTTTATAGATAAAAATAAAACCCTCTTAGGAAAATTTTACTATTTATTGAGGTATGGAATACATTAATTGTTAGTCTCTTCTTAGTTATACTTAATAAAAATGCATTTGACATGTTTTTAATTTGTCCTAGATACATAAGCTCATAGTAGTACCATTGTGAGTCGAAAAAAGTGTGAAGTATATATATAAAATTAGGGAAGTTATAGTTTTAAGTATTCCATATGAGTATCCTATTTAGTTATATACATTTCCTCCTCCACCCCAACCCCCATTTTTGCTATTATATAACCTATATCATTTGATTTTATGCATGTAATTTAGACAATAGTAATTTATTTCCTTAGGATACTGATACTTTAGTATCCATTACATTAGAGGCATATCCTATTTTAGAAGACATTGACTACTCCAACACATCCTAAACTATTTATACATGTTACTAAGTGTGTTACACAAAAACATATACTCATTCTTATATTATACATGAAAATACACAACATACTATGATTTATATAGTTACATAACATGTGCAAAATCAAAGGGTCGATGATGACCAAGATGGATGTGTTATAGTATAGATCATTTATTCAATTCTAATACAAATGTAGGTGTTACTATTCACCCATGATGGGTAACATTTTCAATAACTAACCCATGAAATACATCAGAACATCACATTGACATGATCATTGGTTAACATGATTCATAACTCAAAATTAAAAAAATTAAAAAATGCAAGAACATTAAAATAATTTATAAATACAAAATAAATTCAAACTAAGACCTATGCATTACATGTATTACTTGTTTACATAATTTATCACTTATGAAAGATTATATATCTAATTTTTGTATACACATGCATTTCATGGTACACATGAGAGAAATGCATAACACACAAGTTTCACATGACACAAGCATTCATATGTAGAACTTTCCTATAGATAAGAGCTAAGTTTCATACATTAGATTTCACAAGGGGAATATTGGTGCATCTTTACATAGGTTAATATTCCTATGAACATTTCCATTGATCATATTGAGTTATTTTATGTTGATCACACATGGCTTATTATTACTCATACTACTTAGAGTGTTATTTCTCTAGATGCTATATTTTTTATATACGGCGATGATATACATTGATTGTGTAGATTAGCCTTGTTTTTTCTTTGCATTTTTGATGTTGTTGTGTGTTATAAGTTATGATCATTGATTTTGTATTATATTATGTGACTCTCAGTATGTGTGACTATGTTTATTTGTGTGACATTAAGTGTTTTATATGCAACTCTTTGCTCTATCTCTATATGATATCATGTGTGTTTCTATGGTTGTTTATGTGCGGCATGGCTATGAATTGTGAATGACTCAATTAAGCTTATGATGCTATGATCCATATCACATTTTTTTCTTCTTGGGCATGATGTTATGATATATATCATTCATATTTATTTCTCAATTTTTTAGGCTCATTGTTGTGTTGAGTATATTCTATGTATCTCATTACTATATTTATCTTGACATGACACTTGCATGCCTTATGTTTTTCATATATACTTATAAAATAGAATCTTACTATGGTGACATTATCTAATCATGTTATTACATGATTTCACATGCTTACATCATTTTATACATAACATGGTATTTATCTCTCTTTTCTTTTGAGAGGAATAATTTGAAAACTACATTCCTCAACTTAAAATTATGGCATACACAATGGGATTGTCTTAGAGACTAAGTCCTTTACATAAATATATTCAGATTTTGGGCATATAAAATTCATATTCTGGGCACAAATACTTTATATTAATAAATTTTTACACAACTAATTACAAGGTTTACAAATATTATGAAAGATTTAACATAGATTGGGGACATATGCAGGGCATATGTCAAATATTTTATAATATTATGAGACATTTCAAATATTTTATGAGATTATTATATAAATTATGGGTTTCAGTTTATACATGTTATTAGATTTAGGGAATATGCATAATATTTGGTTATACTACTTAGATTACATAAGTTATTATAGTGAAGGCATATGTGAGGCATTCTAAATAATTATTTACTCAAGTTTTACTTAGATTCTCATATTGAATCATACAATCTATCTGTGGTGAATGATTTAAATAAACTTACTTAGATTTGTATATTTTCAAAAAAATTATAACCCATGGGGGGTCCCATTATCTATAAAAAATTATAATTATTAATGTCATTGAGGTTATATATGACTTAACTTCTAATAAATTATCCATCTATAATGAGGGTTGGGGCACAGTCAACTCAACCCATGGTTTCAACATTGGCATCTCCAAGGGGTATAATCACTACATTCTCTATTGTCTCCTAAAGATAACTTATCCACATGAATATAGGTGTATTCATTCCTTATTATTTTAATTTCAAATATATGAAATGTTTTTAATTTAGTTTTTATATCCAAGGTGAAAACTGATTTGCAATTGTTTCATTATAAGTTTTGCATGGAACAAGCGCAACATTCAATGCTCCCAAAATATATGTACCATATTTACAATTAGATACCACCTTCTATCCTTTTACTCTAGAATTTATACTAATATAATAAAATGGGGGAAATTTAGATACTCATATTTGGTATTAGGCACTAGACAATTTTAGTTTTCACTGAGCTTTGGTATACATGACTTAGTGCACATAATCAACTCTTGCTCACACTCTCTCCTAACCATTCTCTTATATATGGGAATAACCTTCATAAATTTATATTATTGATACATAATAATTTATTATTCTCTTCCTATATATCTTATTATCATATTAAAACTATCTCCTAATCTTAAATCATTATTTCCTACTCTTTGGATTGTTTCAGCCATAGTCAAATGGATCTAGTTGTTAGAGCCATATGACTTTGCTGAACTCATTCCCATGCCCTTTAATGGATATTTATCCAAACTAAAATCCTTCTTTATGGATCATATTGTATTTTTCACTTGTAATTTTAGAGGTAAATTACCTAAATAATCATTTATATAATACAACCTAGCCTAAGCCTATCCCTATCTAGCACTTATCTAGAACTTACTTAGCAAGCACCTATATATCACTAGAAAACATCTACACATGTATAGTAACTAACCTAAAGCTTCCAAATATTAAAAATCACAAAGAGTGGGCCCTGAGCTACGTTTGAATACCATTACAAGGTCAAAATCATAGGTTTTCAAGTGTTAAAATCCATACATAGGATTACACAGCATGTTAATATTACACTAATTGCACACACTTAACTAGGTGGGAGAACTACAAGTAGTTTGAGATATCTTAATATTATTAGAATGTAGGAAATCCTTATCCACTCAATTAGGTATGTTTGAGGTCAGCTAAACCCATCAAATTAAACCCTTTTTCTAGGTCACATTCATCTCAAGCATGCAAGCTAGGGTTTTGACACAGAGAAGAAAAAAATGCTCACACAAGTCTAAATAAATATTCATATACATGAGTTGTTTATAGGCATCATCAAAATGATCCAAACTATCATAAATTTACATGGGTCATTTGGATTGATCTAGTATATTGTAGACAAATATGGCCACCACAAGCATCCATCAAGTACCAAAATTATCCCAGCAAGTTTCATAATTTATTTTTTTATCCTAGTCAACACAAGTCCCCTATAGAACCTTTTTGATGATTATACAATACCAAAAACTTGCATAGATCCCAAAAAAGCTAAGAAACATATTATTCTAGGTCATTTGCATAAATAAAAAGTTTAAATAAATTAATATTTATTTGTTTTTATAATTAGATTTTCTTAATTTAGACATTATAAAATTTGATCAGATTCAATGTTTTGGCTTATTTAGACTATCAAATTCAAAATTAGTTAGAACAAGTATTAATGGTTGGTGGCTTGTATGAGAAGCTACTAAAAGGTTCATAGAATCTAGTCAATACAGCCTTATGGTTTACCTTATTTTGGATTAATGAACATAAACAAGCATAAAACTTTGAATAATTCAAATTTCACAATGTACATTAACAATAATACAAAAATGAATGTTGCCTCTAATTTATTGCATATGTTAAATATATAAATGATCACACATCAAAGGGATAAGAATTATTTAACTTGTTATAACTCAGTTTTGATTTCTATATTTTGTTAAAACATTAAATACATTTTTTAATAGCTTTGTATAAGCTTGAATTAGGTACAAGTTATTAAATCTACATAAGATGCCTTCAAAATATTTAAAATGCCTATGAATTTTTGAAGCTATCTAATTCTGATAGAATCATTCAAGGTGTATGAGTCAATTTATTCTTGTTCAATCATATGCACCTAAGTCTATATATATATATATATATATATATATATATATATATATATATATATATATATATATATATTCTATGTTTGATCACCCTTTGACCTATGAAAATTATCTTGTATTCTCTTTCCTTTTTCCAAACCTTGTCTTTGTACTTTTGTTCAATGACACTTGCAAAATGGTTCTTGGATTGTGTTAGAATAACCTTAACCAAACTATAATAACCACATGAGCATTGTCTATATTATCAATACTATGAAGAGGGCTCCAACTACATGCATTTCTCCCTTTAACATGAATGCGTGCCAAATCATGTGAATTCAAGTCTAAGTGATAATTTGTGTAGGTCCTCCTTTGATACAAGCATACAAAATATATATTTCCCTTTTCAAACTTTAGATTTTGTAATGAACAATAAACTAAGAGTTGTGTGCACTTTGTATGCAATTTTATAATAATGAATGTTTATCCCTAAATGCATATAATTGGATTTGTATATAAAAGTTTCTCAATTTTTAATTGAGTAATTAGTGACATGAAAAACCTGACTAAGGAATGACCAAACATGTAGAATAAATGGTCCAAAAGGAAACGTGCCCAAAACAAATTTAAAAATGTCTTTAGGACATTTTCTTAATTTTTGGATGCCTACATTTTATTAAGTCATCCATGAATTATGGATTCATCTAGAAGCCAAGGAAAAATAAGGATAGGTTAAAAAAGGTATCCTTATGATAAATAAAAATAACCCTATAAAGAGTAATACAATCTACTGCATAGTCAATTTAAAATAAAGAAGATACGAGACTAAAATGAAGCACTAATAAGTTACCTATTCACAACTAAGGATCTATATATGTAAAGTCACTTAAAATCATTTCAACAAGGATTTTACCAAATTTGGGTATCGACAAATGCCCCCCTTTAATATAGTATTTTAGTATAGCTGTAATTATTGATTTAATGGGGTAAAGAGAATGCAACTTTGCATTGGTGATTTTGAACTTAAAATTTTCATTTCCCTAATGTTCCATAATGTCCTTATGTTCTTTCAATAAATAATGTATGTAATTAGATAAATTATTTTTAAAATAAAGTGTATTCATAATAAGACATTAAGATATATTCAATAAACTACTACACCTGTATGATATGGTATTATGTCACTCGTGGAGTATGCTCATGTTGTAAAGAGTGGAGATGCCATGGATCCTCAAGTGACCCAATCTATGTGGGGAAATGTGGATATTTTTTGGGTCCTCAAGTGACATAAATACATGTGGAGGAAGGTGTTCTTAGTCTTTTTCACTTCTTATCTAGATAAATGAACAAGCTTTCAATTTGTTTTGGGAGAAATGCTCGACTATTGAGTAATATAGAACCTCATCTGAACTTACATATTTAATTGATATTAAACCTTAAGATGAAAAGAGGATCCTATATTAGGCTTATGTAAGGATGAATAAAATTCTATATATGGAATTATAGATTCAAAATGTTGTCTTTGGTATCTTCAATATCACATCAATGCCAAGTTTTAAAATATAAAAACATGTAATAGTGTGTGAATGAACAATGTCCATCCAACAGATCTAACCCTATCAGTCCCAACATAGAAAGCATCCATGCCCCCAATCCGATCCAATCAATGCCAACATGTGATATAGAATGACATAATTTATCATTCAATCTGATCATTCTGATAGTCTAAAAAATATTGAAATATGTAACATGTGTGACATATGCATTGCATATATATATATATAGGCATATATATATATATATATAGGCATATGCAGTGCATATGTCATATATATTTAATATGTATTATAATAATATAATATAAGACTACAACAAGAATATATAGACTACAATACATATTAAATATATATGACATATGCACTACATATGCCAATATATATATAATCTACCAATATTTAATATGTATACAAACCAATATGAAATTTGTAATAATATAAGAATATGTAACAATCTAAACGTATCTAACTAAATGAAGAAAGCCCAATGTATTCCCCTACATTGATATGAGGAGTCAGGCTATCAAATTGATCATGTCAAAATATGTGATCATCATGAAAGTTTATGCAACAATGTGTGATTCTTTTCAAGTGACCAAGTAATGTAACCATCTAATGTGATTAAAAAAATTGTTAGTTGTTTGTAAATTTGTCAATTATTAAATTTTATAGGTTCCTTGAGATATGCATAATTCAGCATGTATATTGTAGTTTGATCTTGGTATTTTTCCACCAATGGGTACATGATTAGGGTAAGAAATAATTTTCATAATTTTATTTATTTATAAAAAAAATATTAATAATTTTCATGTGTAATATTGATTATATTTTAATATAAGTATGAATTTTCCTCTATTCAATAGGATTGGGGGAAAAGTGAGTATAAAGAGAATGTGTTAGATATAGGTTCATAAAAATTTTGTCTTAGAAACTATCATAAATGAGCACTAAAATTGTATTATTGTGTGTTCCAATGACTCTAGTAGAGATTTAAATTGATGTGTAGGTTTCAAGATATCACATATAAAGTTTTTATAGATGTTAATTGGAACTTTGATTTTTTGTAACTTATAGCATAAATTCACATTATATAAATAGGTTGACCATTTCTTATTTGACAATTCATTTGAACATTATTTGGTTGCAATTTTATCTCTAAGGTTCAAAATGCATTTGTGACAGGATGTTATTCTGATGTGATTCAAGTGACTGGAGAGTGCCTTGCAAGACCAATAGCCTTTAGCCCTATAAAGTTAGAAAAATAAGTCTCGTTTTTTATTAGTTTTTAGTAATTTGATTTTTTTTACTATTGTAAAATCATCAACTTTTAGGAAATTTTAAAAAGGTTTAGAATTTTTTCAAAAGTGTCATACTTTTGACAAAGGTGACCATCTCTTTATGAATCCATATAGGATTATGATAGAGGTGTTTGATATAGGGGTATATCTGATGATAAAATATTTTAAGACAAATAAAATTTGAGTTATTATATTTTGATTTATTAAATTTCATTTTTGTACTAGATATCTAGTTGATATGATCATGTATGTTGTGTATTTGTATAATGATATGCATATGTGAGATTTTTGTATAGGTTGCGTTATGAAGATGTTGCACGGGTTAGCCATTATAATTGTCAAGCAGTAGATACTTGACATATATGGGTTAGTCCATGTTATTTTTCTTGGTCATATGTCATATGATATGTATTTTATGACTAGATTAGCCAAGAAGTGGAATATAGATAATTTTACCTTTTAGCTTCCTACAAAAGATATTATAGTGAATTTTGAGGATGTCGAGTATATCCTAATATTTAAAGTGGTGGTAACTTGTGTAGTTATAGGGGGTGTAGAGGTTCATATCCCATTTAAACATGATCATTTATATATGACTTGTTATGCCCAAGTGGTATGGTATAGGGAAGGTGATGCTACTATTTTTTTGGAAGAGGTTATATTTTTTAATGTTTTATGGCTATGAAAAATATTGTTTTTCTCTTTTTCCATATTTTATAGCTATGGATGGAGATGGTGTGGTGATATTATATCATATGCACCAAATTTTACATGATATAAAGGAGTATGGTATTAGATATTATTAGGAGCGCACGGTGTAAGCCCACTTATACAATGATTTATATCCATTTACCTAAGAGGATTATAGTGTATGTTTGGACTCAAAATGTGGTTACATGTATGGGCTTACAAACATATCATTGTCACATGACTAATTGGGATTCCTCATGTAGTTTGGTCCCATCCATAGATATACATTGAGAGGTGGGTTGATATTACCTATATTGGTCAAACCACTATAGAATATTTGATTCTACTTGACCGATTGGCCACAAATATGATCATATGGATGTCATATACAGGTTTCATACATTGTATTGAGGATGGTAAATAGCTATGGCATGTGAGTTATCATTTGGTTACATAAGGGTTTCTTAGAAATTTTAAGAGGTTTGTTAAGAACCTGTGGAAGCACAATTGCTTACCATATACAAGCAACTTAAGATGCAAAATTAACCAGAAGTAACAAGTAACTAGAAATCAGAAACAACACAGAATATGAGAGACAATACACAACTTGTATTAATACTCATCCAGAAAAGAATACAATAAATAGATGCCACACTCTTCGACCTTACAGAGGCTTCCCACACCTCAAGTGTACAGTACTTCTTTCCTCAAAGCTCTCTCTCTTAGGGTCCCAACACACAACTCAAACACAGAGTTGGTGTTCACCTCCAACCAGTCAGTATCCACTACTACTAGTACACCAGTGCTCCACGCACTCCACAAGTGCTCCACGCACTCCAAGTACTCAATTGTACTTCAAGTAGATCTCCCCTAAACTGCAACAACCTGCAACCCATTGATCTTACTTATGGAAGGAACTGCCTTGCCTTCCCCTTTGCTCTCTTTCTGAGTACACACCGTAATCTAAGTAGATCCTACCTGATCTTGCTCCCTGTTGTGTTGTTGTCCTCCTTGATCTTGCACACCTGCAAATCAATCTAGTTCTGCACACCTGCAAACCTAGATCCTGCACACATATACTCCTGCAGATCAATGATCTTACTTACCATGTAGATATCCAAATGTGGCCTTACACACCTGCTGACCAAGATCCTACATACATGAAGAACCCCTTTGATTCTCCAAAACCAACACCCACACTTGGCACTGTTGTGGAACTAGGAGGAACACCCTTGCTCACTTCACACACAGAAGGAGCTAACTTTGATCAACTCAAACTAGAACACTTTACAATACAGCCTATGAGTCTCTTAAATAGATCTCATGCAAACACTAATTAGACATCTAATTATAATAATTAGATCCACAGCTCAAGACTATAATTGGCCTCTCAACATGCAAACACCCAGTTCGTTAACTAACTGTCTGTGAACTGGCAATTTTGAACCGCATAGGCGACCAACATCAGTCCCTGTCAGGCTGGAGATGATTGACGTCAGCTGATACCTGACCGATGTCAGTTGCCTTTCCCACTGTATATGACCGATGTCAGCTGATCAGATCGACGTTGGTTGCCCTGTAACTTAGCAACCTCTCAACAACCTCCTCCATGTCTGCAACAGTGAACCTTTTAGCTCCACAACCTAACAAGGTTCTAATACTAGCATGTGACTGAACACCTTGGGATTAGACAAGATGTTCCACCAATGACACATGCATGAACATAGACCCATAATATTTCCCAATATCTTGATGATAGAGATTGTCCTAAGGATGTTTATTTAGCACCATACCTATAAGGGAAGTTGGTCTTTTGATGGTGATAGATGATATTGATGATGTAGGATGTATCATAGAGTATACATGATTGTAGAAGAAAAATATATGGCCTTTATTATTTCTTATTGTAGCTTGAGATATAGAGTTACACCTCAGGCTTAGGGTGGAGACAGTGAAGGACAAGGTCATGCAATAAGGTAACATGGTACATTTATTGTGGATAGATGTAATTATACATGTGTATTAGTGTTGGTATTGGATTATAGTTTATTTAGAAGTTTATAATGTTTTATGAAAATTTTATGTGGATTTGTAGGGGATGTCTACCAGATAACAATCATTGATGTGTCTATTCATACCTTGACAAGGTACATCTCAAATGATGTAGTGGGAGGAAAATTACTTGAGTGAGTAGGTGACATTTCAATTTTATATGCACCTTTGTTTGATCATGTTTCCATTTCTACTACAACCTACATTCCTATAGGTAGAGAGCATGATGATATCATGACATAGTTTGGTATGTATCAAATTCCTCCACTAAGTACAAGTGTAGTGACTTAGACAAAAGCAAAATTGTATAGTTTGTACAACTACAGATAGAGTATAGTAGATTACAATATAAGCATGGTAGGATTTAAGCTAGATTAGTTTTTTAGAGGATCCAAAGAGACATAGTAGGTCTCTATATTTAGTTCCTTATGTATATAGTTGTGTTTCATATTCTATAGGTCCTAAGTCTACGAATGATAAGGATTATATCTAAATATAGGCACAACATTCTCCCATTATTGATTGATAATGTTGTTTTTGTAAATGCTTATTTGAGATATATATGATGTTATTGTTCATGTTCTATGTTTTATTTGCACATTTAAGTTATGAGATGATGTGATATTTTTTTGAATTAATTTATATATTTTAATTTTTTTTTTAGTTACTTATATGGAAATGCATAGAATAATATGGCATTTAAGCACAACACATGTATGTAGAATAACTAACCCATGGAATCCCAAAAAATGGTCATATGAGTTATGTAAATATTATCTAACCAACCATTCAAAATGATGTTTTAATATACTCATAAAAATAAATATCTAATATTGGTTGATGAATTTATCCCATGATTATTTTTAATGGTTATGTTTTATGGTCTATGTGATAGATTCAAGGTTTAAGGTGATTTGGAATTATTTAGAATGGTTTACTTGTTCCATTCTTTGATCCTTAATTATTTGATTCATCTTTGGTACCCACACTTGTCTAATATAAGATGCAACAATGTTCTTATTTGTATTTTTTTTATATCTTTAATAAGTAAACAATCTTGAAAAGTGAATGAAATAGTCATTTTATAATTATCAAAATTTATTCCCACTTATTGTAACCATGAGTATCCCAAAGTCACTCCTTGTGTAATAACCTTATTCACATATAATAATGTGTCTATTATCTTAAGTCCAAGATGAATTAGTATAGTAACATGCCCCATGGCATTCTCATAAGTGTGTGTATGTCATAAATCTTAGTCATTGTGTCCCAAATCCTTAAAAAATCTAATTATGCACATACTACATTATTCCATGTCATCTAAAACAATGATTTCTCTAAATTTACCTCTAATAATGGATTGAATGACCATTGGATCCTCTAGACTAATATCCTAGGATGGATTGATCCTTGTAGATTGTGATCTAGAAAAATATATTCTTCTAGTGGTACCTTTCATAGAGGTCTGAGGGAAATTAGCTCTTTTATAGGAACGTCATGGGATATCTCAACTTTCATGGAATGAGTAGTAGAATAAATTATAAAGGGGGATCTTGTTGACCTATTTTCAACTATATCAAATGCAATAATCCATCTATCCATAAGTTGTTCAATATTTTATAATTGTGCATAACAATTATTATCCCTATGTCCATTGATATGATTATAATTGCAAAATGGTCTTTCACCCACTCATTCAAGGTGATGGGGAGGATGATAATAATTATGATAAAGCATAATCAATTTATTATCAAGTAGAATCTACAAAATAAAACTTGATCAATCTTTTAAACTATCAAATTAAATTTCCTGATTCTTTTTTGTAATAGGTGCACTCATATTAGAATTTTTATTTTAAAGCATATTATTTAAATTTTGCCTTTTATTGAGGATATAATTGGAATTTTTGCTATAAAATTTGATGTATTTGGTTCAACTTCCTTATGTTGAACTAATTTTTTAGGTGAATATGCTATCTTATCACTTGAAATTGTTGACTTTTGTAAATCACAAGTGAGTTCACAGGCATAAGTCAAAATATCATTGTAATTTTTTTCAAAATAAGGATAAGAGTTGTAAAGTGATCTTTCATTAAGTGGAGACATAATACCCATGATAAAGATAAATTAATTTTCCATATTTGATGTTTGATACATTAAATAAGGTAATGTATTATTAAATCATAAAATTTAATCTTCAATAAGTTCATCACAACTTTGTTGTAAGCTTTGAAGGTGTTCCAATCTGAATTTAGTAACCTTATTCTTATTAAAGTTGGATAAGAAAACTTCCTCTAACTTATTAAAGTAACGTGAAGATCCATTGGGTATACCAATCAAATGGTTCTCATTCCAATATTGTGTAGAGTATTTAATAATATTCTTCCATCATTTGAGAATTTCCTAAAATAAATTACATATTTAGTCTAGTGATCTCCATGGCCAACAAATAATTGAAACATAGGCATCAAAACTAATTTTGGATAATTGTAATTAAGTATGATATTTTTTACAAATTATCTTAATATGAAATTATTTTTCATATTATCATCACATGATTTAGATTCTAAAGTGAGAAATAACTTGATTTTAAAGCTCACCTATGGAATGCATCGTGGAGATGATATAGCTCACAAGGATAATAATGGTTTTTAAATATTGATTCATTGGTTTTAACTCACCATCTATCCTAAACATGAGTGTAATAGTTTCATCACAAACATTTTCATCATTGCATTTATTGGAATCACATGCCATGGAAACATCATTATATAATTTGAAATCACTTTCTATGAAAACATCATTATATAATTTGGAATAACTTTTTATTGAAACATCATTGCATAAATTTGAATCACACTCTATGGAAACATTATTACATAAATTGGAATCACATTTAATGGAAACATTGCTTCATAACTTAGAATCTCAATTTATGGAAACATATTTTCATAACTTTGAATTATCATCACATTTTTGTTATAAAGAAAGGATAACAATAAAATAACATTATTTTTAAGTAAAAGTATCATCTAGAGTTGAAAAAAAAACATCACATTTCATTTCAAAAGAAGAAGTAATACTATTACCATTAATTTATATATAATAAGGAGAAAAATCACAATTCATTTCTATAGAAGAGAGAGAAACATCACATTATTTTTCAATAATATCATTTTTCATTTCAAAATAGGAATGAATAACATAATGTTTCACTTTAAGAGGAAAACTAGTATTGCATCCTAGCTAAGAAAAAGGAATATCATTATTTTATGTATCACTAGAAGCACCATTTCAAGGTAAAACATCATGAAAATCTATGTGTGTATTATCTATGCATAGCTCTAGTATATCTTCTTTCTTAAGTGAAATTATAGAAACATCAAGAAGTGTATTATTCAAATTTTTATTACTTTCTTCTTGTTCTAATGTATGATTAAGAGAGTGCATATAAGTAGTAAGAGAGTGTATTTCAACATTATCTTGTTCTTGTTCCACTTAATTAGATATATCACTAACATACCAATATTATTCGTAATAATATTCATATTCATATCCTTCACAAACATATTCTTCATATACATAATTATCATTATTAATCACACAAGCTTGAGCATTAGTTCATTCATTAGTATACACATAAGGTATAAAATATGAAATATGTATGATGATGGATACTACATGGTTACTCATTTTGAACTTACCATACCCTAAGAAAGTGAGAAGCATAAGAATAAATCTTACTCATAATATGAAAGAAAACATAGGAAGCTAGGGTTTAAGTATGGAAACCTTCGGCTTAAAGTCACTTATGAAGGGGAAATAAGTCAAATCTAAATAGATAAATATGAAACCCTAGTGACATAAGAAAGAAACCCTAAGGGAACATAGGGTTTTACAAGGTTCTAGATAGAAAAGCAAGTTCACCAATATATTTTACCTTATTTTGGATTAATGAACCTAAACAAGCATAAAAGTTTGAATAATTCAAATTACATAATGTATATCAACAATCATAAAAAATTTAATGCTACCTATAATTTACTATGATAAATATATAAATGATCAAACATCTAAGGGATAACAAGTATTTGGCTTTTTATAGCTCAGTTGTAATTTTTGTATTATGTGACATTAGTTAGATACATTTTCTAATAGATATTTGCTAGCTCAAATCAGCAAAAAATTGGTAAAAACTACAAAGTATGCCTCTTAAATATTTAACATGCCCATGGAATTCAAATCTCATCTAATTCTGATAGAATCATATGAGGTGGCTATGTCAATCTATTCATGTTCAATCCTGCGTGCATGCATCTAGAGATGTATTATATGTGTTTGACCACCCTCGGACCTATGTAGATGATATTTTATTATCTCTTTTTTCCAAACCCTAAATTTTTAATTTTGATCAAAAAGAATTTCAAAATGGTTAGGGATTAGGTGGGACAGACCTCAACCAATCTACGATGACTAGTTGAACATTGCCTACATTTACAGTACTTATAAGAGGTCTCAAACCATATGTAGTTCTCCCTTTGATGTGAATGTGTGCCAAATCATGTGGATATAAGTCTAAGTGTTATTTCACATAGGCCCTCCTTTGATACAAACATGAAAAAAAGATATTGACCTTTATAAACTTCAAATTTTACAATGAATAATAAGCTAAGAGTAGTGTGCACTTCATATGTAATTTTGTAACAATGAATACTTTTCCATAAATTACTCAAAGGGGATTTGTATATATAGGGTTCTCAATTTTAAATTGGATAACTAGTGGCATGTGAAAGATAACCAAAGAATTACCAAACATGTCTAATAAACAGTCCAAAGGAAATGTGCCCAAAACATATTTGAAAAAGTCTCTAGAATGTTTATGGAATTTATGGATGCCTATGTTAAATAAAGTCATCCATGAATTCCATATTTGTATAAAAGCCAAGGAAAACCCTATATAGGTATAACAAGACTAGGGATCCTTGTGGAAAATAAAAATAAAATTAGAAAGAGTAAAATAGAGTGCTAAATAATCAAGTAAAATCTAAGACAAATGCACCAATAAGTTCCATATTCATAATTAAGGATATATATATATATATATATATATATATATATATATATATATATATATATATATATATATATATATATATATATATATGTAAAGTCACATAAAATAATTGCATAAATAAGGTTTGTAACAAATTTTGGTGCACTTTGCAGGTAGCTTATGTAGGAAGCTACTCAATTGTTATAAATAAAGGGTATTCCCTCTCTATGTAAATCAATTTTCATATTAATTCAATCATAAGTGATATTTTCACATATTTTGAATAAGTCTTTCCTACATTATTTATCCATTGGATTTTCATGTGCAATCCACATTTTGGGTGTGCAAGTTTCCCCAATTGTTATTTTTTATTTCATTCCTCTTTGTTTTCAAATAGGCTAAAGGTGGTATCAAGTGGTCACAAAAGAATATAAATATATCTTCATCATCTTAAAACTTATTCTTTATAGTATGAGGATTATCATTCAATAGATGATGATTTCTCGTCTTCCATTTATTATGCATGATTTTATAGAAATTTTATTCTAAAAAACACAACTAACATTAGGAGTGAATGGAGGTGATATTTTTTATTGCCTTGTTATAGTGGTTGATATTTATTTGGCTAAATAATATATTGATCCACATGACATAATTTGAGTATCTACATCAGAATTCAGTGAATGATTTCATCAAGATGAGCCATCGTCAAATACTTTACCCATACATGTGTTATCATGTTCTCATTTTAAAATAAAGGGTGGGAAAAATTAAAGAATAAAAATATGCCTGGGTGAGCTTTGATTTGGTCCTCAAAATTTGGAGACAAAGCTTCCAAAGGGGGAGGACATGTTCATTTTTTATCAATATTTGAATTCATACAACCAACAAAGAACTCGATCTATTTTTTAGCCTTCAAATCTTTCCCTTATCAAGTTAGAGTCCTTTAGACTCGAGACATTAATCCTTCTCCCATTTGTTTAGAGGTTGATCCTCTCATAAAGCATGGTTAAAAATAACTATGTGAAATCATGGAGGGTTGTCACATATTACTCTATACCATTAGTATTTACATTGGGCATCAGTATTCCCATAAGACCCATAGGAATTCAATATATAGTGATAGAGTTAACATTAATTTGATCATGTCTACCAATTATAGTATGATTCAACCTTATTCACATTCTCATTCTTGAAGGTAAAATTATCATTGATATATTCTAATAGATCATGAACATTCAAACAGGGATCATGGCTCACATTGTACAACCTTGTCCAATCCTCCAACTACTTCTTATGAGGTTTCTGTTGACTTTTTAAGTCACCCCCTGATTGTTTCAAGGCTTACAAAGAGATATCACACTTGTGATGACCCAAGCACTTTAATTAAAAGGTGTGTAGGTGCTTCCCATATGCACTCAAATCTGAGATAGAGGTACAAGTCTGGATAAGATTAAAAGGATGATTCATGATTAATAAAGGTTCCCAATGTGCACTTGCATGTAGGATTTTTTAGTGTACAGGTCAAAAGGCACACATGTTTAAGGATACAGGACCCTTGAGTTCTAAAAGGCCAAAGTAGAGGAAATGCATGAGGAGTAGTTATATGTCATAAAGAATGCACTGAAGACCTTCAGCTTTCATGTATAATCTTATTCAAGGACCTCCATGTGCCTATTCAATGTAGTTTCACACTCATGCATAGGATCCTACATCTATGCCTTCCATTGTGCAAGATGCCACCTTATTTTCATTTTTGCCATGTGGTGGCCTAACACTCATTCTACACAATGAGATTCTTGATTTGCTTAGGATAAGTGCTAGCCTTCCAATGTCACAACCATATTTCCTCCATCCAAAAAATCTAAAGGACTCCTTCGAGATCCCATTGAAGTGATGCATGGAATTCTTGTATTGCCATACCCAAGATCAATCAGGAAGTGCCACATATTGAGTAGTTACTGGATATAATGAAGATTGTTGGATGTGGTTGAGAAAAGCTCAAGACATTGTTAGAATGATTAAATGTAAAAGTGACTATTGGACATCAAGACTTAAGTACACATCACTCTCTAATTCTGTCAGGGAAATATTTCATTCCCCTATGCATGTGTATCCCAAGAAGATCTTGCCACCAACTCTAAATCCAATTAGCCTACTAGAATTTAGGAATTAGTGGTGAAACACTGCAAGTGAAAAACTGCAAGTGAATTTAAATTTATACCCACTACCCAAAGTGGTGCATGTATTGTAAAATAGGCTTGATTCACTATAAAATACTAGTTTTCCATTGTGAAAGGGTTGACATTTTCTTTGGTAGCCTCATGCTACCAAATTTTTCCCTCCATGAGCACTTGTATTAGCTAAACCTTGTAAATTAATGAGAATTAAGTTCACCTCCTTTTTTTATTTTGATGATCTATGTGTTATTTATGTTTTTTGATTTCTTTTTGTGGGTAATGTTTGCCCCTCTCATTATCATTCATCCCCAGCACCTCCTCATTGAACTCAAAATTAATTTATAGGTCATTTTTTATGTACACTCGGGTTTATGTTGATGTTGTTTGTGGACCATTTGTCATCCCTCTCAATATTACATAATGTTCTCATGCCTCTATGCAAAACACTTATGCATTTAGAGTGACTTGATAGAAATTGTGTGATATTGTCTTGTTCTCAAAGGTTTGCACTATGTTTCTAATAATAGGAGTGCTCACTCTATCCTAGGTGCATCACCTTTTACTTTCATCATTTATTACCTTATCCCTCCCTTTTCCTCTCAAATATCATAATTTTAGATTAGCGATAGTTTACCTTTTTGCTCTTTAGGCTTGTGCACTAGTCTTAAACTAGGTGTGCTTAGAATACAAGGAAGTCGGCCTACTCTAGAGGCTCATTCTAAGGATCATAAGGGTCCCACACCTTAGGGACATTCCCATCATTATGACAAGATAGCTGATGCTCATATGCATATTTGCATGATAATACTTCCATGCCCAATGCCTTAAACTCTTACACCTTACACAAGGCCTTCACACTAAGCACCTCACCACCAAGCTTCCCCATGTCATGGAGCATCCATGGGTGTCCATTTCAAATGAAAATAGTTTCTTGCATGCCCGATGGGACTAAGTTGAATAAAATTTAAGGAATAGGTGTTACCCTTAGTTATCAAGTGTTGAAGACACTCCATAAAGCACCTAACAACTCTAAATCACCAAAATCTACTAGTTTAAGCAGTCTGAGTGCTTAAAGATATGTCTTTCTACCCCCCATTCCATGAAAATTTTTCATTCACACCTTCCCATTTCTCATATCAAGCTCATACAAGCACCTATAGCCTTTCCTTAGTTTAACAGCTATAGCATCCCCCTTATGCTTCTAATCAGCCCTGCGTAAACTACCTTACTCCCAATAAATATTATTGTCCTCCTAATTAGCCTCAAAATAGCATCAATGATATACACCTTTATTTTCAAAGATAGATGATGGAGATCGAAAGAGAGTATGAGTATGATAAATTAAGAGAGGAGCTTGTTCATCAAGCTTACACTCATCATGAGGTGATGAATCAGCATAGATATGAAGAAGAGTGCTTGGATAGGAAAATCAAAGATAAAGAAGAGTAGATGCATTGGTTGATTACATAGATTCAAAAAATTAATGTATAGCCAGATGCCCCCACTCCTTCCTTTCCTAGATTCAAACAGGTTCCCCCTACACTTGCAAGCCAACTTATAGGACATAAATCTTTCATGCTCAAAGTCCCTAGATTCAAGTAAGATAGATTAAATATGCCTTAAATTCAATCCCCTACTTTCAAAGTACCAATCTTTATAAATCCTACACCGACACCAATTTAAGATCTTATGCCTCTACTAGCTCAAGAACCCATCCTTCCTTAGGAGCCTCAAGTGCAGTCATAGCAGCCTTATTAGACCATATGTCTTGACTTCATAATGCCCAAACCTATAAATCCCCCAACCTTTATGTCAATTGAACCTCTTGTCCTCCCACCATCTCCCTTTTCAAAGGAGGACTAGTTATATGGAAGGCAAGTGTAGACCATTCAGATGAGGAGGATACTTCGAGTGAATATGACAAGGAGATCATCATTGGTAGTCCCTTATGCACCATCACACTAAAAAAATCAACCCTGATACAAGAAGAAGATAGGTACACTCAAATGGATCAATAGGTTGATGAGCAAATGATTGAAGTGGTGGTAGAAGAGGAAGACCTTAATGAGGAAGAGTCAAATGCACCACTCCATAGTACATTCAAAGGCTTGGACCTAACCTCTCTTGGGTGAATGAGATTTCATTTGGCACTATAAATGAGAACCTCAAAGAATAATCTAACCTTTAAAAGGAGTGCATGATCAAAGAGAGTGACTATGATCACCCCAAGGTGAGCTTGTAGTTACAGTTGTAGATGTAGGAGGAGGACTCTTTCTGGGATGAGCTAGAGGAATTATGCATAGGCATGTTTGAAAAAATAATATCCCCTCAAGATTATACCCATGCCCAACACTATACTAATGACCATGTTCAATTGTATATCATAGATAGTTAGGGTGTGCACATAGAGGAGGTTACAACCACGCAGATGGTGGAGACCCATAGGGAGTAAAATATACACATAGGTTTGGATGAGTCATCTCAGGACTTATTCAAAATAAAGGAGAAATATTAGCTAGTCAAACCTGAAGTGCCATGAGAAAATGCAAAAAAATCTATGGTGATGAGTGTTATCAATCCTTTTGTGCCCAGGCATGTCATAAAATGGTTTATAAGAGGCATGTTAGACTTGTTAGGTTGTGGAGCTAAAAGCTTCACTGATGCAAACATGGAGGAGGTTGTTGAGGTGCAGAGCAATTAACATTGGTCAGACCAACCGACGTCAGTCATATTCAGAGCACAGGTTTGCTGACATTAGTCATAGATCGACTGACATCGGTCACCTCCAAATAGACAGGGACTGATGTCAGTCGCCTGTGCAGTTCTGAACTGTGAGTTTCACGGACAGTTTGTTAATGAACCAATTGTTTGCATGTTAAAGGCTAATTTTAGTCTTGAAGCTATGGATCTACTTATTGTAATTGGATGTCTAATTATTATTTACATGAGATCTATTTAAGAGACCCATGGGCTGTATTGTAAAGTGTGCTAGTTGAGTAAGAGCAAGGTGTGTTCCTCTTAGTGCCATAGTGTCAGGTGTGTATGATCAGGTAGATCTGCGGGACAGCAAGATCTGGTAGAGATCCACAGGGGTGCTGGTATGGTAGAATCATAAGGACTTGGTGAGGTAAGGACAAGGGTTCTATCTGAGTGAGTAAGATCAGTTGATCTACAGGTGTGTGTGTGTGCGAGATCTAGGTTTGTAGGTGTGCAAAACCAAGTTGATATATAGGTGGTAGTAAGATTAGGGAGATTAGCAACATAATAGGTAGCAAGATTAGGTGAGATCTACTTGGAGTACATTGTGTACTTGGAGTACGGTATGTACTCAGTCATGGAGTATGTGGAGTACTTGTGTACTGGCAGTAGTGATACTGACTAGTGGTACTAGCAGTAGTGATACTGACTAGTTGGAGGTGAACACCAACTCTATGTTTGAGTTGTGTGTTGGGACCATAATTGAGAGAGTGAACTCTTGAAAGTGAATTACTGTACACTTGGTGTGGGAAGCCTGTAAGGTGTGGAAGAGTGTGGCGTCTCTTCATTGTAATTCTTTTCTAGAAGAGTATTAATACAATTGGGTATTGTCTCTCATATTTTGTGTTATTTTTGAATTCTAGTTACTTGTTACTTATGGTTAAATTTCGCATTTAGTTGCTTGTACATGGTAATCAATTGTGATTTTGGGTCCTAACAAAGTGGTATCAGAGTAGTTTATTGTTCTAGATTCTTGACAAGTGGTATCAGAGCTAAGATTGCAGGGAGCAGGTTTGTGTTTGATTACAGGTCACTCTCAGGGGTTTCTGATTGAGTGGGAGTATAGTAATGGTAGAAGAAAGTACACTAAGAATGGAGGAATTCAAAGGCATGAATGGTCAATTATGGTGTTATAGAAAGAAAGAGCAGGTAAAGAAAAATTGTTGGTTGGTAGAAGATCAACATGAAAGAACTGAAGAAGCAGATGTTGCAGGTGTTGTTGCACAGGATGCTCTAGGATGTTCCTTGGATAAAGTAGAATCTTGTTTTATAGATTATGTTGCCTCTTTCCATGCAGCCCCAAAGAGAGTATTTTTCCATGTTAAGGTCCATGGAGACTTTGGAAAGATTTATTTAGGGGTTGGTGTGCCTTGTCAAAGTTTTGGCAAAGGGGAAGTGTAGCTAAAATTGTAGATGACCAACACATGGGTGTTGAAGGAGGTCATGTAGGTCCCAGTCTTGAATATGTGGCTAATTTCTTCAAGAAATTTGGGTGATGAAAGATGCACATAAACTCTCACAGTGGATGCACTTGAATTAGCAGGTGGTAAGAAAGTAGGTATCCTTTATCTATCTACTTATATTACTGATTCTTCTTCTGTTGCGAAGATGTGGCTTTGTAGGCTTGGTCACATGAGCAAGAAGGAGATGCATGTTCTTAAGAGGAAGTCAGATGTCTTTGACAGACTTAAGAACTAGAAAGCCTTGGTGTTCATGGAGGAGATGATGGAAAGAGATCAGTGGATGGGGTTGAGTATCTTTGAGCAGGGCAATTTAGACAGGGTTTTGATCTAAAGTGAGATCACAGGTAAAAAGTCATCACTCACAGGCGAACACAGTTACCAACGTCGATCAAGAGGAACCGGCGTCGAACAGACAGGTGCCAATGTTGGTCATGTGCAGACCAAAGCTAGTGGTGTCAAGTAGGGTAAGACTGACGTCAGTCAGGAAATTGATGTTGGTGACAAGTAGACACCGACGTCAATCAAAAAATTGGCATTGGTAGTCAGGATAGTCACATGGAACTGACATCGATCGGATGCAGACTATGTGGTGACCGAGGTCGGTCACTAGAACGGATTTTGGGTGGACAACAAGCTGTCAAGGAGTCTCAAATGCCCATATGGAGGACTGAAAGGGTAAGTAAGCCTCAAATTTGTTATTCCTTTTCTTTATACTTGTTGCTCACTACAGAGCAGGAAGGATCTAAGAAACAGTGGGAGCATGGCATGAATGAGGAATTTGATTCCTAGGATGTAGAACTAAATGAGAGATTTGGTAGGGTTGCCAGCTAGAAGAAAGCACTGAGAGATGAATGGATTCCTTGGTTAAAGAATAGAGAGAATGGATACATGAGACAGAAGGCTAGGTCATATGGTCTTGAGCAAGCTACAGGATAGTGGTACAGGTTTGATAGGTGGATGACAAAGCATGGCTTTAGTCAATGTCATTGTAACCATTGTGGTTTCTTTACCAGGTTGGATAATGGTCGCTACATTATCCTATTAATGTATGTGGATGATGTGCTTGTTGCAGGTGCATACATATAGGGATTTGGTGAGCTAAGGGTAAAGTTAGTTTAGTGGTTTGCCATGAAGGATTTGGGAGTAGCAAAATTCTTTGGCATGAGTAATCCTAGAGACAGGGAAGATCACAAGTTGATGTTGTCACAGGATGATTGTGTGAAGGTAGTGCAGGATGCAAAATCAACAAGTGCACCTATGGATGGATAGTTCACAGAATAGGGTCCCCAATCACATGATGAGGTTGAGTACATGTGTACTCCCTGATATTGCCTCAATAGTGGGAGATGTTAGCAGGTTTGTAGTCAATCTAGGAAGGAAGCATTAGAAAGCCGTTCAGTGGGTTCTCAGGTATCTGATAGGGACTAGTAGTAGGTCGACATGCTATGTAGCGTCAGGGACTTCAGATTTGGTAGGTTACTTAGATGATAGGAGTTACACCATAGGATGTGTGGCGGTTGGTCTTCAAGATTGATCTTGAAGAGGGATACATGCTAGGAAATAGATTAGATGATGTACAGGTATAGGTACAGTGTAGCTATTTATCTCCAAGTGGGAGATTGTTAGGTTGTGGAGCTAAAAGCTTCACTGATGCAAACATGGAGGAGGTTGTTGAGGTGTAGAGCAACTGACGTCGGTTAGGCCAACTGATGTCGATCATATTCAGAGCACAGGGCTACCGACATCGGTCATAGATCGGCCGATGTTGGTCACCTCTAGACAGATAGAGACTGACGTTGGTCGCCTGTGCGGTTGTGAACTGTGAGTTTCACAGATAGTTTGTTAACGAACTAGTTGTTTACATGTTAAAGGCTAATTTTAGTCTTGAAGTTGTAGATCTAGTTATTGTAATTGGATGTCTAATTATTATTTGCATGAGATCTATTTAAGAGACTCATGCGCTGTATTGCAAAGTGTGTTAGTTGAGTAAGAGCAAGGCTAGCTCCTTCAGAGTAAAGAGAGAAAGGTGTGTTCCTCCTAGTGCCACAGTTGCAGGTGTGTATGATCAGGTAGATCTATGAGACAGCAAGATCTGATAGAGATCCATAGGGGTGCTGGTATGGTAGAATCATAAGAACTTGGTGAGGCAAGGACAAGGGTTCTATCTGAGTGAGTAAGATCGGTTGATCTGCAGGTGTGTGTGTGTGCAAGATCTAGGTTTGCAGGTGTGCAGAACCAAGTTGATCTACAGGTGGCAGCAAGATCAAGGAGATCAAAAAAACAACAGGTAGCAAGATCAGGTGAGATCTACTTGGAGTATGTTGTGTACTTGGAGTACGGTGTGTACTCAATCATGGAGTAGTTGTGTACTGGTAGTAGTGATACTAACTGGTGGTACTGGCAATATTGATACTGACTAGTTGGAGGTGAACACCAACTCTATGTTTGAGTTGTGTGTTGGGACTGTAATTGAGAGAGTGAACTCTTGAAAGTCAATTATTGTACACTTAGTGTGGGAAGCCTATAAGGTGTGGAAGAGTGTGGCGTCTCTTCATTGTAATTCTTTTCTGGAAGAGTATTAATACAATCAAGTATTGTCTCTCATATTCTGTGTTATTTTTGAATTCTAGTTACTTTTTACTTCTGGTTAAATTTTGCATTTAGTTGCTTGTACATGGTAATCAATTATGCTTCCAGGTCCTAACAAGACTTGGATCAATAACTATGAGATGAGAAAAGGTAACCCACTAGAGCCATGAGCTACCTAAGCACCATATATAGGCATCCCACACTTTAGAAGGATTTATCTATGAAAATAGCATGGCTAAGCACCAATAAATATATGAAGGATTGGTTTGACATCAAAAACATTAACCATCTAAGAGAAAGACTTTTGCACAACATGACGGAGTCATTCATCAAAGGGGAGCCCGGGTAGACAAACTTCCTTAAGCACCTCCTTCAAGATAAATAGATGCCACCGCACTTCCACCCATCACATATCAATAATAGGATGGTTCACAATGCAAAGGACCTAAGAGGTTCTTGTTTTGATCTAGGAGGATGAAGACCCATGTTTATAGTTTATATATAGTAGATTATATTAGCTTGCATTACATTTTCCTAAGTGCTTGTGTGTACATTGTATAGTCTTAGTTTAGTTTTATTTTCCCTTAAGTACATTTTGCACATTTTTTGCTTGTCCTTTTCCATTTTATTTTGTTGAGGGCATAACTCAATTCAATTTATTCAGGTATAAGCCAAGCAAGTTGTAGCTTTAATGACTATGTGCCCAATGGATTAATTTAAAGGCCATTAGATTCTTTCTTAGTAGGCAAACAGCTCATAGAGGTCATTATAAATGTTAAATTTTTAATTCACCCCCTAATTTACATAAGGCTTCCCAAGGCTTACAAAAAGATAACACACCTATGATGACCCAAACATTTCAAGAAAATGGTGCACAGGCACTTCCCATCTACACTCAAGCCTGAGATAGAGGTGTAAGTCTACACAAGAGTAAGAGGATGGTTCATGCTCATTAAAGGTTCCTAATACACACTTTTGCATAGGATTTTGTGGCATGTAGGGCAAAATTCACACATGTTTAAGGATGTAGGACCCCTAAGTTCTAAAAGGCCAAAGTAGAGGAAACATGCTAATAATAGTTATAGGTCATAAAGAATGCATCAAAGATCTTAAACTTTCATACACAATATTATTCAAGGACCTATCTTAGCCTATCCAATATAATTTCATGATCATGTGAAATATCCTACATCAGCACAATTTTATTACATAGGATGTAATCTTATTTTTTCCATTATCATGTGGTGTCCCAGTACTCATTCTATACAATGAGATTCTTGATTCATCCAAGATAAGTGTCAACCTTCCATGTGTCACAACCACACTGCCTCCATCCAAAATCTCCAAAGGACTCCTTTGAGAGCCTACCAAAGTGACATGTGGCATTCCTATAGCACTACACCCAAGATCGATTAGGAAGCACCACATGTTGAGTAGTTATTAGATAGAATGAAGACTGTTGAAGGTGATTGAGAAAATATTGAGGTGATATCAGAACGATTAAATGTAGAAGTAGCTATTAGACATTGAGACTTAAATGCATGCCACCCTCTAACTCTATTAGGGAAACATTTCATTCTCATATACATGTATATCCCAATAGGATCCTGCCACCAACTCTAGATCCAATCAACCTATCAAAATTTGAGAGTTAGTGACAAAGCACCATAAGTGAATTTAAAGTTATACCCACCACCCCAAGTGGTGCATTTATTGTCAAATAGGCTTGATTCACTATAAAATCCTAGATTTCCATTGTAAAAAGGTTGACATTTTCTTTAGTTAGCCTCATGTTACCAAAATTTTCCCTTTATGAGCACTTGTATTGGCTAAACCTTGTAAATTAATGAGAATTAAGTTCACCTCCTTTCATTATTTTAATGATATATGTGCCATTTGTGTTTGTTGATTTCTGTATGTGTGTAATGTTTTCCCCTCTCATTGTCATTCATCCCTAGCACCTCCTCATTAAACTCAGAACTCACTTCTAGGTCATGTTATATATACACTTGGGTCTATGTTGATGTTGTCTATGGACTATTTATTATCCCTCTCAGTTTTGCATTATATTCCCACACCTCTATGTGAAACACTTATGCATTTGGAGTGACTTGGTAGAAACTATGTGATATTATTGTATTCTTAAAGGTTTGTACTATGTTTACGGCACTAAGAGTGTTCATTCTATTCTAGGCACATTGCCTTTTACTTTTAGCATATCTTACCTTCTCCCTCCCTTTTCCTCTCAAATATCCTAGGTTTAGATTAGCGATAGTTTACCTTTCTTTTCTTTAGGCATGTGCAATGGTCTTAAACTAGGTGCACTTCAAATATAAGGAATCTATCCTACTCTGGAGGCTCATCCCAAGGAGCGCAAGGGTCCCATGCCTTGGGGACATTCCCATCATTAAAATGAGACAATCGATGCTCGTGTGTGTAGTTGCATGATACTAATTTCATGTCTGGTGCCTTAGACTCTTACACCCTATGCAAGGCCTTCATGCTCAACACGCCACCATTAATCTTCCCTACATTGTGGAGCATCCATGGGTGTATGTTTTGAATGACAATAATTTCAACTAGTCATAATGATTTTAAGCACCCTTTGAGGCCCAAGGATACTTGGGACACCTATTATGTCTATCAAAATTTTCACCCTAATCCTCATCCCCATTTTAGGCCACCTTTATCTAGGTGACACTTTGAGGATCCACTTCATCATGCCACTCACTATGTTTGCACATTTATTTATGCTCCCTCAGATGCTCAGTTGTTGAATTCATCCAAGGAACTCTCCTCTAGGTTTTCCTCAGCCATATCATGTGTATGTAGACTCATATTATCATAGGAAAATTGTTTATACCTAAAAATACCATGTAGGTGGTCATCATATCTCAACCATTAGTTGTTTTTATGAATATTTTCATATGATTCCTCTATCCCCTCATGTGTGAGCAATTCCCCTTTTTATTCCTCTATATGAAATTCCAAAGTTCAACTAAAACCATTATGTTGGTCCTTTAGAACATATTATTACCTTCATGATGGTGTGTATGGATTGAGAACATGATGATGAGATGATGCTTAAGCTATTCACTTATACCCTACAAGGCAAGGCCTTGGATTTGTTTTAAAATTTGTCACCAAATTTTCTCTTTATCTTTCAGCTCCAATTAGATGATATCATCTAATTTTTTGATATTTCTAGACCATTTATTCTTGTTATCCACTCACTCAACTCTATTATGCAATCTAAGATTGAGTCAAAATTTGAATTTTTCCATTGATGGAATTCAAGTTTCCACTCTTGTAGGATAAGGTACACTAAAGATCAACTCTTTAACATGTTTGCTTGAGCTTTGAGGCACAAGGTTCACCTTCAGATTTGTTGTCACCAAATCTTGAACCCTTTAGAAGAGGGTGTTCAAGCCTCTTCTAAATTTGGGCTAAATGGGAACACTTCCAGGTATGTGGGTGTATTTATAATGGAAGTGAGCCTCTAAATTTAAGGGCTAGATCCGTAGATGTATCTTTAAATGCTCACACCTAATTAACTAATCACTTATGGGGGTAAAGTTAGAAGTTACATGAAATGAACCTAATCTAAAATAAGGGAATGATATACCAATATGTATTCTATATGACCATCATACTTTCTTCCACTTAAGTAACAAGGCACACAAACTAAAGTCTAAGTCCTAAGGATTCTAACATGAGTATTTTAATATAGAGGTGAGATGTATGAGAGATATCTAAGGTAAGTGAACCATAGGCTAGCTATAGTCACTAAGGCTCATTGTACACTTAAAAGATAGGCTCATGCACTTAACAACACTTGAGATGACCTGCTAGAGTAGGATATATTGCAAAAACATGAAAGGATAAGGGAAGAAAGGATAGAGAATAATCACTTTGCATCACCATACATCACTTGCACACTTAGACAATTGTTCAAGAACTAAAAATATGATGACATTCTATCAAGGATTCATGATACATGGAGTGTAATTATTTTACAATAGCTCAAGATCTATACTTATATAATTTGGGAGAGAGAAGCGGAAATAAGAAGCCCAAAAGGGAATCAATTTAGTTCAACCTCATTTGAACTATGGTTGCAACTACTTATACAATGATGTTTCTTAAAGTTTCTTGATTGATTTGAGATACTTCAAGTAGTTGCACAATTACATTATTTTTAATTTATTATCCCTAATGGTTGAAATGGTACGATCAAGTTATTCTGAGTTGGGTCATATAATTAATATATTTTCAATCCACAGATTGATTTTTTAGGGCTTTATTTTGATGTTAAACCACTCCAAACTAGTTTTTCATGATGTGTACATTGGAGAGAAGAGGTCCCTTTCATGCAGTTGGTCTTGGAGATGAAACCATTGGAGCTTATGTGTATGCCTTCATGGCATCCATCAAAATTCTAGCTCTTATTCCAACTAGATCATGTTCAAACTGATCTCCATGCTTACGGGTCTACTATAGATAGAAAACTAATCTAAGGTCATTGGTTTTCCCATAGTCCTTCTATTAAAATAGACCCATAAGCCATATAGCATCTTCTAGACCCCATTGGGTTTAAAAATACCCACTATATCTCTACAAGAGATAAGAGTTCATTGTATATGGATCCTTCTTTATAAATGGTGAACCAGTCACAAGAACAAACCCTGTAAGCTAAAAAAATGTCAAATCAGAGGTCTGCACTAAGCTCCAATGATAATCCCTTTATATTATTCATACTTGATCTATTAATTAGGCCACTCTGTGGCATTTGAACCAGCTTCAATGGTGTTGGGATGACCCTATAAAACCCTATTGTCCATGGTCTAAAGTCTTTCAACCCTCGTCAAAGACCTTGGACTCGCCTCTGCTCTAATTGGTTGTTGAAATCTAATTCAACTCATTAACACATTGACTTATTTCACTCCATTTATTTTGATCAGTATGAATTTCCAAGAACCATCGATGCTCTACTAGTTGAATGTGTCCTTAACACTTGTCACGCTTGTTGCTAGATCTGAAAGTATGATTGAATACAAATTATTAGATCAATTAGGACCCACTATTTGAAAGCCAATAACTAGTTCATGATCTTAAAATTGATGTCCTCACTCCCATCAAATGATGTTCACATGACCATCATTGACGATTTTGAAACTATCAAATTTATGCTCAATAGGATATGTCTTGCTCTATCTTAAAGTTGACATCCCATTGACCATCATTCGATATCCCTGTGAGCATATCTAACATCCCACAAACCATCAAATTTAGGCTCATATGGATTTTTTCAATGGATTTAATTTTAAGTTAGCACAAACTTATGCTTTTTGACCAACTTTTTAGATTTATATCTTCAAGCATGAGAACCGTGGAGGAACCAAACTTTTAGGAGATGTTCTTGATGCCAAAAAGAATGAACCCAATTGATTCACTAGTCCTAAGAGCTTCCCAAGTTAAGATATTAAGTGCTCAAGTTGGCTAGTCCAATCTGCTCCTGCATGACATCTTGGCGATGGTCAAGCTCATTTGGTTAAGTATGGGAAAGTTAGTTAAATATAATTGAGGAGCCAACTTTGATCATGTATAACTTAATTTGTGCCTTGATGGAGGATCTAGAACTCAATGCATAGTAACTAGGGACCAATATGAATAAACCCATGTGACTAATTTACCCTATAACTATTGCACATGTGAGATATGGCCTTTTCAAGATGTCCAATTGGTTTTGTTTGAACTTCTTTGAAAATGGATAAGTATGGGAAAAACAATGGAATTTTGCTGAGAGGCCAACTTTAGATCTCCATAACTTCTGATGCACTTTGGTAGAGGACCTAAAACTTGGTGCATATAAACTTAAAACAAATGTGAACAAACTGATATGACCAATTTTCCCTGACTTGTCCACAAGTGGTAATGGTGGCATCAGCAAAGTGCCTACTCATAAATTCTACCACAAGACCCAAAATACCTAAATGAACATAATGAAGATCCAGATGAATACCAAGAACTTCCCAAGTTATTACAAGTACTCTTAACACCCTATAGGGTCTCTAAAACACTCTAATTCTAATTTTGGTGACTTGATCCATGTTCTAATTGCATTGGTCACCATGGAGACCTGCCACTCGCATATATGACCCTAGAATGGTCCCTTAGACACCAAATGACACAAGGACCAAACGAGACTATAACTAAACTAGAATGGCATAGGAAATGACCTAAATGAAGATACAACATACCCTATTTCATTATAAAAATCACCTATATAAGATTCTGACTATAGGGAGTTGACCCATTTTTGCTTGTGGGAAAAAATGGTCAACATGTTTCATGATTTCCTAAGGGTGGTATGCGTGTTATGCGATGACCAGTTGCCTAATCCTATCCATTGGGATATGGATTCACAATTATATAGGATGGACATGTAAACTACCTTTGAACAACATGCAAAACACAAAAAATAATAGGAATAAAACACAAAGCAAGGAACTAAGCAAAACATATTGTGATTCAAAAGCACTTATTGAAACACAACACATACAACAAAAGAAACACACACATAATGTAATATTTAAAAAATTTACCTCTAGAGGTGAAACATATAATAATACCTCAACTAGGGTCAAATACGGTTCTCCTATCATCTTTATCACTCCATGAAGGTAACCTAGCATGAAGATCATGCTCATCACCAATCACTTACATATGTAGGTGATCAAGAATCCTATCACCTTTAAATGTTCTTAGGTCTATAAGTGAACTATATAGGACCTTCATGGATGATATTTATTTCTCTCTAAGAACCTTGGTTGAAATTATAATCCTTTTGATTATTGTCATATCTGATATACATTCCTCATAATGCAAAATAGGGATGAAGATAATTATTCTAACCTTTCTATCTCCTTACACAGGATATACTTGATGCTTGGGAGTATCAATTTTTTATTCTTTATGATCCAACCCACCTAAACATGGTTCAATGCTAGATGGATCTCCTAACTATCCTTTAGGTATAATAATTTTTGCCTTGACCTCACTAGGTCCCTCTAAAACTTTAGGCTCTTGAATAGCATATTGATGTCCATCTTCTTTAACAACATGCCCTTTAATTTAATTATTTATAGAACACCTAAGAGCCTACTCATTATTTTTATAAAAAAACACATCATACATGCATTTCTTATGGGAAGAAAGAATATTACTAATCTTGTCAAAGTCTTGACATATGGCCTCAAATCTTATCCATAAGTCATCTTCTTCCTTTTCATTAGTGTCACCATCTAGAGCATATGTATCAATATCAGGAATGAAAACATAATTATTACCACTATGGTATTCAATTAGGATCATCAACTTATGATCACCATACTCATGAATCATATAGTTTCACTCATTATCATGAAAATGTTTGACACTTACCTTAGTTCCTTTAAATGGTTGCTCGTGCATAATGTAAATCTAAAGGTTAGTATACTCAGAGTATGAATAAGGATCTTGTTCATATGAATCTACACCATACTAGTCCAAGAATAAATCAATAATTCCTTCAAGTTTATAAGCTCCCCCATCCACAATAGGCTCCCCCATCCACAATAGGCTCCTTCTTATCATGAACCATGTAATTCAAGTTAGAACTTGCTTCAATGTAAGGATTAATATGAAATCTAGCAAGAGGTTGAGTTTTAATTATCACCTTGGTCCCATACCTTATCCTAAAATCCAAGAAATACCATTCAACTAAGAGATAGATACTTATCTTGGCTTTGAATTCCCTTGACAAATAGATGGTAAAATGAGTTGGGAGGTCAACAACAACTACATCTTGAAGGATGGGAAAGCTAGGATAATCATGCAAAAAAACCTTCATGCCTTATATCAACCCTATGGTCTTAGCAGGTGTACCATCTAGTTGGATCAATCCTTTACTATGAGTCTCATACTTTAGGCCCAGCTTGTCAGCTACAACTTTTTGCATGACATAATTAGAGGCTCCACTATCAACCATGCAATTATGAACCAATTTATCACCCATTATGAGACTGAGTTAAAATAGTGGAGACTTCTTAGTCCTAGTATATGGTTCAATAATAGTGTTAGGATAATTTTCAAGGATAACATGACTGATAAATTGATTTAAAGATGGACTAGTAGGAATAGTAGATAATTACTTTTGTAACAATTTTTTTTGCCAGGAATATGAAGGATATCCCACAAGGAGATAGTTGCTTTGGAACTTTTCAAGGAATCTAATATGTTTAGAGAATTAATACTCACCTTTTCTTGTGTCTTTAGAGGTAATTTTTTTTTTTGTAACTTTAGGAATAGATGTACCTTGAACAGACCTTACCACATTTTGACTTGCTAGAGCTATAAGATCCCTTGGAACTGCCACAGAAGCCTTTGGAACTATCACACTTAAAATTATGTCTTATTGCTTTGTAATAGGATTAGATGATCTTGTAGGCATGCTACTACCACATCATGGATCCTTCCTGTTATTCCTCATATTATTTGCAATAGAGGATCCTTGATTTAGCACAAAAGTGTCTTCAACCAGAAAATTGGTGAAGATCTCTCCTTGAGGTTGTCAACCCTCATTAACTTGCATCATCACCTCATATTAATTTTATAAGAGGTGAGTAACTACCTATTAAGCCACTAGATCTTGTTCTCTATTCTGATTAGCCCCCATGAATTGGTTTTTCTACCAATCTTCTCCCTATACTAGAATGTTATGAATTGGTACCATCTCCTTTACATTAGTGGTAGAGTTAAGATTATATATATTAGCAAGCCTATTGGGATTAGGCTACCATTGGCCTCTCCCTCTTCCATATTGTTGACCATACTATTGTTGATAGGGGTAAGGTTTCTAATAAGCACCTTGTTTCACATTATCTTGTTATTTTAAGCCTCTAAGGCTAGGAACTTTGATTTCCAATCAACATTATTTTTTGCTTACCTAGGATCTACCTTAGTTTTGGTATTAGCATTAGGAACTTGGGCTACCTCTAGAGTACTAGTAGAAGAATGAGACAAAGGAGGCACAGACACATTAGGTGTCAATATTCTAGCTTGGATGAGATTATTTTCAGCTGTGATAGAGAGTTCATATGCTTCAGAGAGGGTGGATCCTCCCATAGATTGAAGCATGATAGCTATTTTAGTCCCAATGGCTCTTAAGTAAGTAGGGAACACAAAACTAGCAGGTGGTATCATAGGAGGAGTCAACCTATGCCAAGTCTTCTGAAACCTCATGTTGAATTCATGCATTATTTCTTTGGGTCCCCTCTTTATCACATTAACCTAATGTATGAGGGAAGCATGGTCACTTTCATTACCAAATCTAGAAATCAGTGACACTCCAAACTCATCCCATGTTATGATGCATCCACATTCTAGAGTCATATACCAATCAATATCCTTACCTTTAAGGGACATGGTAAGGAGCCTAATGTAAATGTTCTCTCAAACAATATTTTGGAAGCTACAAAAGTTAGAAACATCTCTAATGTACTCACTAGGTGTGATATGACTTTCACCATTGAAGGTGGGCATACCTTTTATGGCATTAGGAGGGATTCCATCATAAGTATGAAGTTGGATTGGATTATCAATGTTGAATTTAGGGAAAGCATGAGGTATGCCATGTCTTCTACTTTAAGATCTTCAACTTCTTCATCCTCTTCTTTTCCCTCCTCTCTAGAAAAATCTACTAATTCTTCAAAGGGTAGATTTGGCTGTAGATACTAAATTACAAGAGGGATATTAAGATGAATAGGTGGATTAATAGGATTTGATGGTCTATCAGAGGATGACCTAGTGAGGACCATGAATTATGGGGGCAAGTTTATAACAAAATAATGGTCTAAAACTAGATTTACTTGAAGCAGTCACCAAATGTTGAGTAGAACACCAATTTATAGTTGGTGCTCATCAATATCAACATTCATCTTGATAATTTATCTTGAAGACAATGGGGTCCCACCTAGCATGCCATAACTATTGTCACCAAATCTTACACCCTTTGGAAGAGGGTGTTCAATCCTTTTCTATATTTTGGAAACATGAGAACACTTATAGGTATGTGGGTCTACCTATAATGGAAGTGAGCCTCTAGATTTAAGGGATAACTCCATGGATGTATCTTGAAATGCTCACACCTGATTAACTGATCACTTATGAGGAAAAAGAATTATAAGTTGCATAAAATAAACCTAATCTAAAAAAGGGGTGATACACCAAGATGTATTCCATATGACCATCATACTTTCATTTACTTAAGAAACAAGGCACATAAACTAACTTCCAATTCTTATGGATTATAACATGAGTATTTTAATATGGAGGTAAGATGTGTGAGAGATATCCAAGGTAAGTGAACCATATGCTAGTTTGAGGCACTAAGGCTCATTGTACACTTAAAATATAGGATCATGCACTTGAAAACACTTCATATGACCTGTTAAAGCAGGAACTCTTGCACAAACATGAAAGGATAAGGGAAGAAAGGATAGAGAATAATCACTTTGCACCATCATATATCATTTTCGCACTTAGATAATTATTAGAGAGCTAAAAATTAGATTTGCATTAATGTTCAAAGGTAAATTATGATGTTCTAGTATGGATTTTCCATACGTGGAGTGGAACTATTTTATAATAGCTCAAGAGATATAATTATAGCATTTTAGAGAGAGGGGGAAACAAGAAGCCTAAAAGGGAATCAATTCAGTTCAACTTTATTTGAATCATGGTTGCAACTGATTCTACAATGATGCTCCTTCAAGCTTCTTAATTGATCTAAGATACTTCACGTCATTACATAGTTACATTATTCTTTCATTTATTCTCCCTAATGGTTGCAATAGTAGGATCAAGTTATTCTAAGTTAGGTCTTGGAATCAATGCAGTCGCAATCCTAGGATCGATCTATTAGGGCTTTTTACTGATGCTAAATTGCTCAAAACTGATTTTTTGTGACATGTACAGTGGAGAGAAGAGGTCCCTTTCATGCAGTTGGTCCTAGAGATGAAACCATTAGAGCCTATATGTATGCCTTTATGTCATCCATAGAAATGCTAGCTATTATTCTAATTAGATCATGTTTGAACTAATCTCTATGCTTATGGGTCTACTATAGCTGCAAAACTAATCCAAGGTCATTGGTTTTTCCATAGTCCTTATATTAAAATAGACTGATAGACCATATAGCACTTTATATACCCCATTGGGTTTAAAAAGACCCACTTTATCTTTTTAAGATTTAAGAGTTCATTATGTATGTATCCTTCTTTAGAAATGGTGAACCAATTATAAGAACAAACCCTACAAGCCAAAAAAATGCTAAACCAAAGGTCTGCACTAAGCTCTAATGGTAGTCCCTTTATATTATTCATACTTGATTATATCAGTTTGACTATTTTATGGTGTTTGAACCAGCTTCAATGGCATCAAGTAGATCCTGTAAAACCCTACTATTTGTGGTCAAATATATCCTCTCAACCCTCATCGAAGACCCTGGGCTCGCCTTTGCTCTGATTAGTTGTTAAAATCTTACTCATCTTATTAACACATTAACTCATTTCACTTCTTTGATTTCAATTAGTATGAATGCTTGAGAACCGTTGATTTTTACTAATTGAATGCATCCTTGACACTTTTGATGCACACATTCACCCTTGATATTTGATAACCCTTTAACCTCCACTCATTGGTATATTTAAAAGTATGATCAAATGTGGACCATTAGATCAATTAGGACCCACTATTTAAAAGCCAATGAATAGTACATGATATTAAAATTGATGTCCTCACTCCCATCAAATGATGTTTATGTGACCATCATTGAGGTCAAGTGACCATCAAATTTAAGCTCAATAGGATCTATCTTGCTCTATCTTAAATTTGACGCCCTTTCGACATCCCCAAAGACATATCTGGCATCTTACAGATTATCAAATTTAGGCTTGTATGGATTTTGTAGTGGTTTTGATTTGACATTAGTGAGAACATCTTATGCTTTTTGACCAAATTTTTATATTTATATCTTGAAGTGCAAGAATCATGGAGGCACTAAACTTTCAGGAGATGTTTTTGATGCCAAAAGGAATGAACCTATCTGATCCACTGGTCTTGAGGGCTTCCAAAGTGAATATATTAAGTGCTCAAGTTGGCTGGTCTAATTTGCTCCTACATGATGTTCTAGCGACAATCAAGCTTATTTGGTTAAGTATGGGAAACTTAGTGAAATCTAATTGAAGAGACAACTTTGATCATGTATAACTTCATTTGTGCTTCAATGAAGGATCTAGAACTTGGTGCATAGCAACTAGGGACCAAAATGAACAAACCCATGTGACCACTTTCCCCTAAAACTATCACACATGTGAGATATAGCCTTGTTAAGATGCACACTTGGCTCTGTTTGAACTTCTTTGAAAATGGCTATGGGAAAAATAGTGAAATTTGGCTGAGAGGCCAACTTTGGATCTCCATAACTTTTGATACACTTTGGTAGAGGACTAAAAACTTGGTGCATATAAACTTAGCATAAATGTGAAAAAAAATCATATGACCAATTTTTCTTGACTCATCCACACATGGCAATGGTGACATCATCAAAGTGCCTACTCATAAATTCTGCCACAAGACCCAAAAGGCCTAGATGAACACAATGAAGAACTAGATGAACACTAGGAGCTTTCCAAGTCATTTCAATCACTCTTAACATCCCATAGGGTCTTTATAACACTCTCCATCTGCTCTTACATTAGTGACCCGATTTATGCTCTAACTATATTGATCACTATAGAGACTTGCCACTTGCATATATGACTCTAGAATGGTCCCTTAGACACCAAATGACACAAGGACCAAGCCAGACTGTAGCTAAATTATAATGGCATAGGAAATGACATCAATAAAGCTAAAACATAACCTATGGCATTATAAAAATCCCCTATGCAAGATTCTGACTATAAGGGGTTGACCCATTTTTTCCTGTGGGAAATAATGGTCAACAAGATTCTCAAGAGTGAGCCTACCTCTTATGATGATGATATTATTATGTATAAGAATATAAAAATATTTGTGAATTAGGTTGGTATCTAACCTCCTCCTAACTAGAAGATATCTTTCCATCACAAATCAAAATTTTAGTGTGATCGGTGATGGCATGAATACTTATTCCTTAGATATAAAAGACAAACAATTTTTGGCAATTGTTGTCATAATTGATGTTATATGTGCATTGATTTCATCAAAGGTAATGACAAAGTGGTGATGTTATGATGATGATGAATTTGAACCTAAAGTTGTGTAAGGAGGGATTTGGATGCATATAAACTAAGGTAAGTATTTTTTGAGGATTATCATATTGTATCTATCATGTTGATGTGGTTTCAAGTCAAGAAGAGAAGACAAGTATGTGAATAGTGTGTTGGCATAGGCTTGGTAGTCTAGTATGTAAGCATGGGTCTTTAGTATATGATTGTATATGAAGTTAATGAATGTTATATATGATTATATCATATTTAAAAGGTCATATGTAGTGTCAAGAGTGATTAAAATGCTTATGGGAATGCATGGTGTTCATCTGGTTCTTCATTATATTCATCTAGGCATAGTTGGTTCTATGGTAGAAAAATTTGAGTAGGCATATTGATGACATCATATTTCACATATATGAAGGTTAAAAGAGTATATTTATATATGGATGGATTCCCCTATGTCAGGATATCATATGGTTAAAATTTTAGGTAATGAGATTGAGCGTAGCTAAAGATATATAGGTGCAAATTTGGCCTCTCAAACTAAAGTTCACTATGTGTCTATACTTAGCTAGACCTTCACTGCATTCATGCAGACATATATGATCCATAAATTTTGTGAATTTATTTAAGGTAATTATAAATTCAACAATGGGTAAAAAATTTTATGGTGATGTTGTCTATAGTTCCAAGAATGTACCCTGAAGATTTGGAGTCTTGAAGTGTTTTATAGCTCAAGATATAAATCTTTAAAGTTGTACTTGTAGACTATGATGGGCCAGAGACCGTCAAGATAAACTACTTTGAATTATAAGTCCATATATTAATTAGATATAATGTTACATGTTAATTCATATATATTTATCTAATGATGCACATAAAATTCAATATGTCAAAGAATGAATGCACTAGTGGCATGTGTCACATTCATGGAGCTTAGATAGAAGATCAACGATGAGCTTATAATCATACAGTCAAAAGATAAATGATGCACATTAAATTAAATGAGTCAAATGTGTATAATTCATGTAGGGCTTCCAAGTGGCACAATCATGGGAGTTTAGAACTTATATCAATGGTGAGCGTTGTTAGATAAAGATCAAGCTAATCCATAGAGATTGATGGAGCACGTCTGTTCTAAATTATTAGGAAGTAGTGAGATGATGACAAGTGCTTGATGTTTAAAAGTAAATTAAAGGTAAATATTAGGCTAATTTGAAATGAGATAAATGGTGTATAGTCCTTCAATATATGAGATGGCATGAGATGATTACAAAGTGTTCGATGTTTAACTATGATCGTTGGCATTTAAATTTAGCAAAGGGAAAAACCAGTCTACAGTGTTTGAGCCATAACTTTTGATATAGGCTGAATTCAAAGGTGAAATAAAAATAAAAGTTGTATAGGAATTTAAGGCACATATATATAACCTAGTTATAAGGTTTGATTATTTATAAAATCAATTTTATTGAGCTATAAATTTGACTGTGTGTTTGACCATGGTTTGTAAGTGACCTAAGATGGATATTTGAGTTGTTCTAATGGTATTTGGATGTTTCAAGGGGAATTAGCTATTGGAGAGTGTTATATAATCCTTGAGGATGATTTATATGTATTTTGGATGTTTTACCAATCCATATTTAGTATGAAAAAATGCTTAGAATTTGATTATTTGTTCATTCATGGTGTTCTTGTGTACAAGGCTAATGTTTGAATAGATTAAACATACACAAAGGTGTGTAATGACTATAATAATTTGAGGATGTCTAAGAGGTCATGTGGAATTGACCTAGGCATTGACAAGTGGTATTGAGTTTCTAAATTACTTGATGAAGTGATAAATGGTTTAATAGGTCTCTATGAGATCTATAAGGGCTACTGAGGCTTATTTGAAAGGTGTAGCTACTTAAGTGTGACCCATAGTTGTTATGGCCAACCCGTGTGGTTGGTATTAAGATATTTTAAATGTCTTAAGGGCTAAGACAAGTATTATGGCTGACCTAGAATATATTAATCATGAAGGCTCTATAAAAGGTGAAATCAAAGGTGATGATTTTAAGACTTGAGTAAAGGGGGCTCTAAGTGGAGGAAGAGTATTGAGTTGAGAGGCGAAGGAGAGTAAGGGTTCCTAGTGGATGGATTGAAGAAAAATGCAAGTTTATGACTATTTATGACCTATAGGTCATATTTTTGATGTCAAAAATAGTTCTCTTGTAGGTTTGAAGACTTGTGAAAGAGAGGCATGTGTAAGATTTGAAGAGCGAAGGAAAGAAGAAAGGGTGTGTGCCCAGTGGATGGGTTGTAGAGTAGAGCAGGTTGATGACTATGTGTATGAGTTGTAGGTTGTATTTTTGATGTTAAAAATAGTTATATTGTAGGTTTGTAAATTGGGGAGAGAAGATAATGGTCAGAAAGACTTGACCATCCTAGAGGTAGGTGTTCCTCATGGAATAGGTGTTTCACTAAAGTTTGGTCAGAAGGACTTGACCATCCTAGGGGTAGGTGCTCCTTATGGAACATGTGTTTCAATAAAGTATAGTTATAAGGAATTCACCATCCTAATGGTAGGTGTTTTTTATATAATAGGTGTTTCACTTAAGACTAGACATAAAGACTTGACCATCCTAGGGGGAGGTGTTCCTTATAGAATGGGCAATCCACTAAAGTCTCATGTTTGTTATACCTTATAGGACAAGTAGTCCATGTGTTTTCAAGATTGAAATTGGGTTTTATTCTTCATGAGGGTTTCCCACATTAGATGTTGTGTTATGATGTGCTTCTCTTATTCATGATTTATATGTGGTCTCCTTTTTTTGATGGTAATATAGTTGCATATGCTTGTTGTGTTGATTCATGAATGTCAATGAATGAATGATAAGTGATCTAAAAGTGAAATATTGATTGAATTTTTTAACCCCCCCCCCCTCTTAGTCATCTTGCACCTCCAATAATTGGTATCAAATTAGGTCCTTTGGAGGAAGCTTAACAGCTTGAAGGAGATCCTAAGTAGCACAAGATGGCTAAATAGTTGAAGAAAGAGAATCAACAGTGGAAGGTTGTGATCAAGGAAATTGAAGAATAAATATGTAATTTAAAGAAATATGACAAAGAGGATGAGAAAGTTATCAATAATCTCAAGGTTCATCTAGAAGATGCCAAGGCAAGTTTGATTTCAAAAGAGGAAAGTTGTTCAAAAGAAAAGGACATCATGTATGATGAAGAAGTTTACCATGACAATGGAGAAGAATAAGTGTTCTATGATAGTGAGGAAGAAAAACTGGATCTAAAAGTTGTGCTCATAAAGAGGAATCACAAGATGAGGTATCTAATCAAAGGTCTTGAATCACATGTCAATTATCTTGAGGGAAGTTTTTTAGGTAAGACCAAGAGAGATGAGAATAAGTAATAAGATCTAATTGTATCTTGAAGATAAAACATGTAAATTGAAGGATGACATGGCTAAATAAGCCAAAGAGGATAAGGAGGTCACCAAAGATCTCAGAGGTCAAATATAGGTTTCAAATGGTAGCCTAAAATCAAAAGAAGAAGAGTGAAGATATCTCAAGACTCAATTAGAAGGAGTTAATACCAAGGTGAGTTCAAATAAGGTGAGCATAATGAGTTAAAGACTAATCTTGATTCCTTAAGAGTAGAGCATGAATAACTCATAGATAAGTTGGACAAGCTGGAAAAGAAACATGTAAATCCTGAGTAAGTTAAGAAGAATGCAAGCTTTGAAATCAATGCAATAAGGTTTGTTAGAAAACCAAATGCTTCAAGGTATGCTAGTTTATTCCATGGTCATTGTTATACATGTAATAAGTATGGTCATAGAGCTAAGGACTGTAGAAGGAAGTTAGTCAAGTATGGACATTCATAGAGCTATGATAGAAGGAGTTTTTGGCCAAAGATTGATCACAATTCAAATCTATCAAAAGGTATGAATGATGTTATTTGTTGCATCTTTTATAAGAAAGGTCATATTTATAGACTTTGTCTTGGTAAATTAGATAAGCCCTCAAGTCATCTGAAGAAGGGAGAGACTCCTAGAAAGCATATCAAAAGTCAAAACATGAGTGGAGACCTAAGGCAATGAAGGCTAGTCTTATTGAGTTCAAGGATTAGAATTTTGATACTGTAGAAAAGGAATCAGTTTTGGAGGTATATTAAGAGCGATAAGGAAGCTTGATATCAATCCAAATGAAGAAGGTGGATGATCTAATTATCAAGTTAGATATACCATTCAAGGCCAAAGAAAATATAAAAGAAGGATCTCAATTTGGTGGCTTATATGTTGTAGTTGAATAATTTGTAGGTAAGGAGTACCATGATTTTCAAGAGTTCATGTTGTCTGCTTTCAAACAGGAGAAGGTGTTAATTGAAGAGATATTCTAAGAACCTATGTTTTCATCATGCATTACCAAGGAAGCCAAATAAGATGGATGCTAAGCAAGTTGTTTCAATTAAGAAAAGGAAGAATAAGAAGAAGGTTCTTCAGTCATGTGATGAGGAGTGGTATTCTCCTCTGTTCTAGGTCCTTATGAAGTAGAAATGTCTTTGTTTTGCTTCATGAAGACATTTCTCAATTTGAAGAAGCATGTGGTCTTTTAAGAGTGTTTTCAGTCTGTAGGGTTAGATTGAAGGTTTCCTAGTGGCAAAGGAGGATTTATGAGTTATTAAGATGATCCTCTTTCATAGAAAGGTTTGTTGACCTTATTTTAGCATGCTCCATCTGGTTTTTGGTTTGAAGGTATGTTGAAGTCAAATTGGAAATTTTTGAGTGCTCTCGATTTTTTTAGTTTTGGTTTAAGGGCAAGTAGGCCTAAAATGGGTTATAGGATGTATGGGTTCCTAAAATTATGGAATCTCAAAAAATTTTCTAGAAGTGTTTGATGGTTGTCTCTAGGTGTGCAAGAAGTTTTAGAGGTGAGCGTTGACCAGAAGGAGGTTTGTTAACCTTATTTGTTTTGAGATTCTAGAGTTTTGGGCTATGCTATAAAAGTGGTTTTCATTATGATTTGAGGTCTAAGGATTATTAATAGGTTTAATGGGCCAAATTGGTTATCAAATCAATAATCATAGAGATTTTAGGGTTTGTGGTTTTCAAATTATTCAAGTTTTTGTCAAGATGGAGGCCTAATTGGGTAGAAGGTTTATGAAGGAAGTATGTTGTATAGGATAATATAGGTGATACAAATTGGTTTTATTGAGGGGGAATATGATATTGATCTAGATATGAAGTTTTAGGTCTTGAATATGTGTCTACTGAAAGTTATGGGCTCTACAAGCTCTAGGAAGGGCTACAAGGAGTCTAGACAAGCCTAGTGTGAAGAATAGTGTTTTTTGATTAATTTCTCAAAAATAACATGGTATGAGTGTTTCAATGTAACTTATATGGTTTATTTATAAAATATTTCATTTTTAGTGTGTGGCTTGAAGATCTGTTGGTATCCTTGGAGGTGGATTACAAGTGAGAGTATGAAAGCAGAATGGTGTTGTTTAAAGACCCAAAGCCGTATAGTGTTTTGAGTTTGATATTTTCATGTTGTTGAAGCCATGAATGTGTTCTCAAAAAAAATTTAGGTGATATTTGGTTATTAAGATCAAGGGAGATTCTTTCAGGTTGGCATAAGGAGGAGCATGGAGTTAGGGGGAGCTAACTCAGATGGCTTGATAAGTTTGCATGATCAAACGGGGAGCTAGATTATTCAGTTTGTTAGGTATAAGGATCAAGAAGGATTATAATAGAGGTGATTTTTGTATTCTTAGTGGCATGAATTTATGTTGGTATTCCTTGAGGTGGATTTAGAGAGAAGGATAGTAATCCTGTGTGGTGGTTCTTTATGGTGTGTGAAGATCTAAAGATGCTCAAGAGGTGCACTAGCTTAGAGATCTTAGGGGGAATCCCTCTCATTGTTCTCAAGTTGAGATCAATCAATTTATAGTGTTCATGTGTGTTTACTCCTCATTTATATTAGTGCATGATCAAATAAGAGTGTTTTCATGGTGCATGGTTGAGAAGTACAAGGTGGTATGCACAGAGTTAGGGGGAGCTAACTCAGATAGCTTGAGTGACTTGTGGATCCATGCATGATGTTAGGAGAAACATTTATGAGATGTTTTAGTCATTGAGAAAATGTGTTGAATCTTTATGTATAATCAAAGGGATATTTTGATTTCTATAGGCTAACAGGTCCAAGGATCAGTAAAGCCCAAGTTCATATTGGTGCATGTCAAAAGGGGGAGCAATTTTTTCATATGAGGTATGTAAGTATATTGAGCACCTATAAGTTTATTTGAATACATTCATGATGTTAAGAAGAGATTTGGGGTTGTTTAGTCCTCATTGTCATTAATTTCAAAGGGGGAGAAGGAAAATAAGAGGTTTCCATTAATGAGAAAGGGGGAGATTGTTGGCAAGTGTTGTCATTGATGTCATATGTGCATTAATGTCAAAGGTAATGACAAAGTGGTGATGCCATGATGATGATGAGTTTGATCATGAAGTTGTGCAAGGTAGGATTTGGATGCATATGATCTAATTGTTTAAGGCTTATCATATTATATCTAGCATGTTGATGTGGTTTCAGGTCAAGAAGAGAAGATAAGCATGTAAACAGTGTGTTGGCATAGGCTTGGTAGCCTAGTATGTAAGGATGTATCTTTAAAATATGCTTGGATAAGAAGTTGATAATTATTATAAATGATGATATCATGTTTAAAATGTCCTATGGGGTGTCAATATTTCTTAAAATGATTATGAGAATGCATGGTGTTCATTCGGTTCTTCATTATGTTCATCTAGGCATAGTTAGTTTTGTGGCAGAAAAATCTGAGTAGGTATATTGATGAAATCATATTTCATATGCATGAAGGTTATAGGATCAGCTTGATATATGGATGGATTTCCATATGTGAGGAGATCATATGGTTCATATTTCATGTCATGAGGTTGAGTTTAGCTAAAGATATGTGGGTTTAAAATTGGCCTCTCAGACTGAAGTTCATTATGTTTCTATACTTAGCTAGACTATCACTACATGTCATGCAGATATGTATGATCTAAAAAGTTTGTGCATTTATTTTAGGTACTTATAAAGTTAACAGTGGGAAAAAAATTTCATGGTGATGTTATCTATAGTGCCAATAATATACCCTAAATATTTGGAGTCATGAAGTGTTTTCTAACTCGAGATATAAATCTTCAAAGTTACACTTGCAGACTGTGATGGGCCAAAGACCATCAAAATAAACTACATTGAACTATGAGTTCATCTAGTATATAGATCTAATGGTGCACATTTAATTCATATATATTGATCTAATGATGCATGTAAAATTCAATATGTCAAAGAATGAATGCACTAGTGGCGTGTCACATTCACGAAGCTTGGACAGAAGATCAACGATGAGCATATGATCATGCAGTTAGAAGAACAATGACATAAATTAAATTCAATTAGTCAAATGTGTAGAAAGCATGTAAGGATACCAAGTGGCATAGTCATAAAATTTTGGAGCTTAGATCAATGGTGAGTGTTGTTAGATAAAGATCAAGCTAATCTATAAAGATCGATGGAGCGCATTTGTTTCAAATTGCCAAGAAGTAGTGAGATGCTGACAAGTGATCAATGTTTAACAGTAAATCAAAGGTAAATATCAGGCTAATTTTGAGGGAGATCGATGATGCATATTTACTCAAGCTATGAGAGGGCACAAGATGATGATAAAGTGTTCTATGTTTAACTGTGATAGTTGGCATTTAAGTTTAGCAAAGGGAAAAACTAGTTTGTAGTGTTTGAGCCATAACTTTATATAGGATGAATTTGAAGGTATAGTAAAAATAAGCATTGTAGAGGACTTAAATGTGCATCCAAAGAACATAGTTATAAGGTCTTAATGTTTTTACATAAAAGTTATTGAGATCCAAAGTTTATTGTGTGTTTGACCATGGTCTGTAAGTGACCCGAGATGGATATTTGATGTCAGGGAAGTCCAAGAACAAACACACCTCTGTTCTGATTCCTCTTGTTGGATCTTGCTCCTCAAAAAGAGCATAGTATGATTACCAAATATAAGAAATTATAAATGCGGAAATAACCAGAAACACAAATAGCTAGAATTCACCAATAACACAGAATATGAGAGACAATACACTATCTTGTATTAACACTTTACAGAAAAGAATACAACAAAGAGCCGCCACACTCTTTCACCTTACAGAGGTTTGCCACACCTCAAGTGTATAGTAATTCTTCTCACACAACACTCTCCTACACAAAAAAAGGGTCCCAACAACCAACTCACAAACAGAATTGGTGTTCACCTCTCCAACTGGTCAGTAATAACCCTGCCAGTTCACCAAGCACTCAAAAGTACTTCAAGTTGATCTCCCATGAACCTGCAACCTGTAATTCAATAGACCATACTCACATGTAGATCCCCTATGAGCTTGCAACAACCTGCAACTCAATGATCTTACAATGGAAGCAACTTACATGCCTTCCTTTCTATCTCATACCTTAATTACAATACATGCCAATGGGTCTATAAATAGATCCCTAACTCAAACACTAACTTAGACTCTTAATTTAGACAATTATCCTCGCAACCAAAGACTCTAACTGGCCTTTACATGCAAACACTTCGTTCACTTAACTAACTGTCTGTGTAACGAGCAGTTCTGGAACACACAGGCGACCGACGTCGGTCCCTGCTAGTCTGGTTCTGCCGACGTCGGCCGACTCCCTGTCGTCGCCAGTGGCCTTCTGCACTGGGTCACGACCGACGTCGGTCCTGCTACCGATGTCGGTGCTCCTGGATCTCAGCAACCTTCTTGTTCCACCTGTTTGCAAAGAGTTGAAGCTTTTAGCTCCACAATTCAACAATCTCTCACTTGGAGATAAATAGCTGCAACCTGTACTTAGTCTAGTTTGTTCCCTTGGCTTTGTATCCCTCCTCAAGACCACTCTTGAAGACCAACCACCACAAACCTGTAGTGTAAAACCTGTCATCCAAATCACCTGCCACATCCGCATCTACAACCATGTAGAAATTAACCTGAACCTGCATAGCATGTGCACCTATTGCTGGTCCCTATAAGAATCCACTGAACTGTCCAATGGTTCTCTTCCGGATTGGCTTCAACTTGTGACAACTCTCACTGCTTGGGAAAACTCAGGTTTAGTACATACCATGCACTCAACCTCATTATGTGAATCAAGACACCTATTCATAGAACTGTCCAACCATCGGCGTGCTAACCGATTTCACACAATCATCCTCAAACAAAGTCAACATATGACCTACCATGTCTCTAAAACACACTCATGCCAAAGAATCTTGCTGCTCCCAGATTCTCCATGACAAACACCTGAACTAGCTTTACCTTTAGTTCAACAATACCTGTATATGTAACCTTGCAACAAGCACATCATACAGAAATAGGATAGTGTAGCTAATACTATCCAACCTGGTAAAGAGAAACACAATGATCAAATCTCCATTGCCCTGCAGCTAATGCAAGACCATATATCCTGATCTTCCATCTCACGTATCCATTTCCGCTCTTCTTTATCCTGAACATCCATTTGTCTCTCAGTGCTTACTTCTAGCTGGCCACTCTACCCAAAACACCTATTTGGTTCTCCTCCAAGGAATCACATCCTCATCCATGCCTAGCTCCCACTGTTTCCTGAATCTACCTATTCTGCTTCTTCAACAACTTCTTGGTCCTATGCCATAAGTGAGCAACAAGTAGTGTAAAGAAGGGAAATGACGAATTTAAGAACTTACTTGCACCTTCAGTCCTCCATATGGGTGCTTGAGACTCCATGACAGCTTGTTGTCCACCCAAAATTCATCTCAATAACCGATGCCGGTCACATCTCAGTCTGCAAACAACCGAAGTCAGTTTTTTGTGACTGCCACCTTGCCGACGTCAGTTTCCCATGGCCGACGTCGGTCAATATCTGCCCTGAGTCACCGACGTCAGTCTGCACATAGCCGACGTCGGTCCCTGTTTGGACGCTGACGCCGGTTTTTATGTCGACGTTGGTCTTTGTGTTTTTCTTGTGAGACCTGACTTTTTCCTGTGAGCTCTTTTTGGATCAAATCCTTGTCCAAATCACCCTTGCTCTACTCATAATTCTTCTGCATCTTGTGCTGAACTCTATCCGTCACCTTCTCCTTAAAAACCAAGGCTTTCTTATTCTTGTCACTAACATCGGGTTCCTCAAGAAACGTTACCTTCTTCTTCTGCATGCAGAAACCACGATCCATACCTTCCAAATCCGAAAGCATATCCTTTGACTCAAGAACAAGCATCTCCTTCTTGTCTATGTGACCAAGCCTATCAAGCCACATCTCTGAATCTACAGCTGAAGTAGAAAACCCAGAAAGAGAATCAGTAGTACAAGTAGATAGATAAAGCGTACCTACTTTCTTACCTCTAGCTACAACAAGTGTACCCTTGGTAACCTTCCAAGAGTCCGCTGTGAGAGTTACTGTGCAACCCTCATCACCCAAACTTCTAACAGAAATTAAATTCTGCTCCAAAACTGGGACATGCATGACTTCTTTTAACACCCATGTGTTACCTGACTGCAGTTTCAGCTTCACTTTCCCTTTGCCAAAAATCTGACAAGGCTTACCATTCCCTACATAAATTTCTCCAAAATCTCCCTGGACATACTCATGAAAAAATTCCCTATGTGGGGATGCATGAAAAGAGACACCAGAATCTAAAACCCAAGATTCTACTTTATCTAAAGAACATACCAGAGCATCCTGTGTAGCATAATCTGCAACGTCTGCTTCTTCTTCATGTTCTTCATGCTGATCTGTACCTGATCTGCAATCTCTCTTTAAGTGCCCTTGCTTTCCACACTTTCAGCAGGTTATTCTGCCATACCTGGACTTGGATCTTCTTCCTGTCTTGGACCTAGATCTCCCATGCTCTATCTTTTCTCTTTGCCTTCCTCTGCCTTCAACACTCAAAGCATTTCCTGATGATTCACCTGTGCTATTCCTATGTATCTCTTCATTCAAGATCACACTTACAACATCATCCACTTTTAAGACTTTTGAAGGAGACACAGTATTAGAAACTGCCATTACCAAACCTTCCCAACTTTCAGGTAATGAACACAAGATTAAGAGAGCTCTAATTTCATCATCAAATACAATATTGACTGAACTTAACTAGTTTACCAAACCATGGAAATCACTAAGATGGCTATGAACAGATCCACCTTCCAACATTTGCAAATTAAATAAACACTTCATAAGAAATACCTTATTAGAAGCTGAGGGTTTTTCATATAAATTTGCCAAAGATTCCATCAACTCCACCGTTGTCTTACACTGTGATAACCTGGAAATCACAGATGATGCAAGACTCAATCTAATAGATCTCAGAGCCTTTTGATCAAGAACCTCCCATTCTTCATCTTTCATATCAGAGGGTTTGCAAGTAACCCCTCCCAACGGTAAGTACAAATCTTTTTGATACAGATAATCCTCAATCTGCATCCTCCATAATTGGTAGTTCTTGCCATTAAACTTTTCCATCCGTAGCTTACTGTCTTCTGTCATTGCTCAACTCCCACTCAAATAGAAACCCTGTGAGTACCTGTAATCAAAACACACTAACCAGATCTAATCCAATCTGTTAATATCCCAACCAAAAGCTCTGATACCACTTGTCAGGGAAGTCCAAGAACAAACACACCTCTGTTCTGATTCCTCTTGTTGGATCTTGCTCCTCAGAAAGAGCACAGTATGATTACCAAATATAAGCAATTATAAATGCGGAAATAACCAGAAACACAAATAGCTAGAATTCACCAATAGCACAGAATATGAGAGACAATACACTATCTTGTATTAACACTTTACAGAAAAGAATACAACAAAGAGCCACCACACTCTTTTACCTTACAGAGGTTTGCCACACCTCAAGTGTACAGTAATTCTTCTCACACAACACTCTCCTACACAAAAAAGGGTCCCAATAACCAACTCACAAACAGAATTGGTGTTCACCTCTCCAACTGGTCAGTAATAACCCTGCCAGTTCACCAAGCACTCAAAAGTACTTCAAGTTGATCTCCCATGAACCTGCAACCTGCAATTCAACAGACCATACTCACATGTAGATCCCCTATGAGCTTCCAACAACCTGCAACTCAATGATCTTACAATGGAAGCAACTTACATGCCTTCCTTTCTATCTCATACCTTAATTACAATACATGTCAATGGGTATATAAATAGATCCCTAACTCAAACACTAACTTAGACTCTTAATTTAGACAATTATCCTCGCAACCAAAGACTCTATCTGGCCTTTACATGCAAACACTTCATTCACTTAACTAACTGTCCATGTAACGAGTAGTTCTGGAGCACACAGGCGACCGATGTCGGTCCCTGCTAGTCTGGTTCTGCCGACATCGACCGACTCCCTGCCGTCGCCGGTGGCCTTCTGCACTGGGTCACGACCGACGTTGGTCCTGCTACTGACGCCGGTGCTCCTGGATCTTAGCAACCTTCTTGTTCCACCTGTTTGCAAAGAGTTGAAGCTTTTAGCTCCACAACTCAACAATCTCCCACTTGGAGATAAATAGCTGCAACCTGTACCTGTACTTAGTCTAGTTTGTTCCCTTGGCTTTGTATCCCTCCTCAAGACCACTCTTGAAGACCAACCACCAAAAACTTGTAGTGTAAAACCTGTCATCCAAATCACCTACCACATCCACATCTACAACCATGTAGAAATTAACCTGAACCTGCATAGCATGTGCACCTGTTGCTATTCCCTGTAAGAATCCACTGAACTGTCCTCCAATGGTTCTCTTCTAGATTGGCTCCAACTTGTGACAACTCCCACTGCTTGGGAAAACTCAGGTTTAGTACATACCATGCACTCAACCTCATTATGTGAATCAAGACACCTGTTCATAGAACTGTCCAACCATCGGCGTGCTAACCGATTTCACACAATCATCCTGAAACAAAGTCAACATATGACCTACCATGTCTCTAAAACACACTCATGCCAAAGAATTTTCCTGCTCCCAGATTCTCCATGACAAACACCTAAACTAGCTTTACCTTTAGTTCAGCAATACCTGTATATGTAACCCTGCAACAAGCACATCATACAGAAATAGGATAGTGTAGCTAATACTATCCAACCTGGTAAAGAGAAACACAATGATCAAACCTCCATTACCCTGTAGCTAATGCAAGACCATATATCCTGATCTTCCATCTCACGTATCCATTTCCGCTCTTCTTTATCCTGAACATCCATTCGTCTCTCAGTGCTTACTTCTAGCTGGCCACTCTACCCAAAACACTTGTTTGGTTCTTTTCCAAGGAATTACATCCTCATCCATGCTTAGCTCCCACTGTTTCCTAGATCTACCTATTCTGCTTCTTCAACAACTTCCTGGTCCTATGCCATAAGTGAGCAACAAGTAGTGTAAAGAAGGGAAATGATGAATTTAAGAACTTACTTGCACCTTCAATCCTCCATATGGGCGCTTGAGACTCCATGATAGCTTGCTGTCCACCCAAAATTCATCTCAGTAACCAATGCCAGTCACATCTCAGTCTGTAGACGATCGAAGTCAATTTTCTACGACTACCACCTTGCCGACGTCGATTTCCCATGGCCGACGCCGGTCAATATCTGCCCTGAGTCACCGACGTCGATCTGCACATAGCCGACGTCGGTCCTTGTCTGGACGCCGACGCTGGTTTTTATGCCGACGTCGGTCTCTGTGTTTTTCTTGTGAGACCTGACTTTTTCTCGCGAGCTCTTTTGGATCAAATCCTTGTCCAAATCACCCTTGCTATGCTCAGAATTCTTCTACATCTTGTGCTGAACTCTATCCGTCACCTTCTCCTTAAAAACTAAGGCTTTCCTATTCTTGTCACTAACATCGGGTTCCTCAAGAAACGTTACCTTCTTCTTCTGCATGTAGAAACTACGATCCATACCTTTCAAATCTGAAAGCATATCCTTTGACTCAAGAACAAGCATCTCCTTCTTGTCTATGTGACCAAGCCTATCAAGCCACATCTCTGAATCTACAGCTGAAGTAGAAAACCCAGAAAGAGAATCAATAGTACAAGTAGATAGATAAAGCGTACCTACTTTCTTACCTCTAGCTACAACAAGTGTACCCTTGGTAACCTTCCAAGAGTCCGCTGTGAGAGTTATTGTGCAACCCTCATCACCCAAACTTTTAACAAAAATTAAATTCCGCTCCAGAACTGGGACATGCATGACTTCTTTTAACACCCATGTGTTACCTGACTGCAGTTTCAACTTCACTTTCTCTTTGCCAACAATCTGACAAGGCTTACCATCCCCTACATAAATTTCTCCAAAATCTCCCTGGACATACTCATGAAAAAATTCCCTATGTGGGGATGCATGAAAAGAGGCACCAGAATCTAAAACCCAAGATTCTACTTTATCCAAAGAACATAACAGAACATCTCGTGCAGCATAATCTGCAACGTCTGCTTCTTCTTCATGTTCTTCATGTTGATATGTACCTGATCTGCAATCTCTCTTTAAGTGCCCTTGCTTTCCACACTTCCAGCATGTTATTCTGCCATACCTGGACTTGGATCTTCTTCCTGTCTTGGACCTAGATCTCCCATGCTCTATCTTTTTTCTTTGCCTTCCTCTGCCTTCAACACTTAAAGCATTTTTTGATGATTCACCTGTGCTATTCCTGCGTATCTCTTCATTCAAGATCACACTTACAACATCATCCACTTTTAAGACTTTTGAAGGAGACACAATATTAGAAATTGCCATTACCAAACCTTCCCAACTTTCAGGTAATGAACACAAGATTAAGAGAGCTCTAATTTTATCATCAAATACAATATTGACTGAACTTAACTGGTTTACCAAACCATGGAAATCACTAAGATGGCTATGAACAGATCCACCTTCCAACATTTGCAAATTAAATAAACGCTTCATAAGAAATACCTTATTAGAAGCTGAGGGTTTTTCATATAAATTTGCCAAAGATTCCATCAACTCCACCGTTGTCTTACACTGTGATAACCTGGAAATCACAGATGATGCAAGACTCAATCTAATAGATCCCAGAGCCTTCCGATCAAGAACCTCCCATTCTTCATCTTTCATATTTGAGGGTTTGCAAGTAACCCCTCCCAACGGTAAGTACAAATCTTTTTGATACAGATAATCTTCAATCTGCATCCTCCATAATTGGTAGTTCTTGCCATTAAACTTTTCCATCCATAGCTTACTGTCTTCTGTCATTTCTCAACTCCCACTCAAACAGAAACCCTGTGAGTACCTATAATCAAAACACACTAACCAGATCTAATCCAATCTGTTAGTATCCCAACCAAAAGCTCTGATACCACTTGTCAGGGAAGTCCAAGAACAAACACACCTCTGTTCTGATTCCTCTTGTTGGATCTTGCTCCTCAGAAAGAGCACAGTATGATTACCAAAATAAGCAATTATAAATGCGAAAATAACCAGAAACACAAATAGCTAGAATTCACCAATAGCACAGAATATGAGAGACAATACACTATCTTGTATTAACACTTTACAGAAAAGAATACAACAAAGAGCCGCCACACTCTTTCACCTTACAGAGGTTTGCCACACCTCAAGTGTACAGTAATTCTTCTCACACAACACTCTCCTACACAAAAAAAGGGTCCCAACAACCAACTCACAAACAGAATTGGTGTTCACCTCTCCAACTGGTCAGTAATAACCCTGCCAGTTCACCAAGCACTCAAAAGTACTTCAAGTTGATCTCCCATGAACCTGCAACCTGCAATTCAACAGACCATACTCACATGTAGATCCCCTATGAGCTTGCAACAACCTGCAACTCAATGATCTTACAATGGAAGCAACTTACATGCCTTCCTTTCTATCTCATACCTTAATTACAATACATGCCAATGGGTCTATAAATAGATCCCTAACTCAAACACTAACTTAGACTCTTAATTTAGACAATTATCCTCGCAACCAAAGACTCTAACTGGCCTTTACATGCAAACACTTCATTCACTTAACTAACTGTCTGTGTAACGAGCAGTTCTGGAACACACAGGCGACCGACGTCGGTCCCTGCTAGTCTGGTTCTGCCGACGTCGGCCGACTCCCTGCCGTCGCCAGTGGCCTTCTGCACTGGGTCACGACCGACGTCGGTCCTGCTGCTGACGCCGGTGCTCCTGGATCTCAGCAACCTTCTTGTTCCACCTGTTTGCAAAGAGTTGAAGCTTTTAGCTCCACAACTCAACATTTGAGTTGTTCTAATGGTATTTGGATGTTTCAAGGGGACTTAGATATTAGAGAGTGTTATTGTTATAGACTCCCTAAGGATGATATGTATGGATTTTAGAGTTTTACCAATCCATATTCAGTATGAACAAATGCTTATAATTTGACTATTTATTCATTCATGGTGTTCTGGTGTACAAGGCTAATGTTTGAGTAGATTGAGCATGGACAAAGTTGTGTAATGATGACTATAATCATTTGAGGATGTCTAAGAGGTCATGTGGAATGGACTTATGCATTTTTAAGTGGTATTTTATTTTTAAATTACTTGATGAAGTGTGAAATTGGTGAATAGGTCTCCATGAGACCTACAGGGGCTTCTAAGGCCTATTTGAAAGGCGTATTTGCTTAAGTGTGACCCATAATTGATATGGTCGACCTATGTGGATGGTATTGAGCTATGTTAGATGTATTAAGGGATAAGATAAGTATTATGGAAAACCTATAAGATATTAATCATGAAGGATCTATAAAAGGTGAAATCAAAGGTGATGATTTTGAGACTTGAGTGAAGGGGGCTCTAAGTGGAAGAAGAGTATTGAGTTGAGAGGTGGAGTGTAAGGGTGCCTAATGGATGGATTAAAGAAAGATCAGGTTGATGACTATTTGTATGACATATAGGTCATATTTCTCATGTCAAAAACAATGCTCTTTTAGGTTTGAATACTTGTGAAAGAGAGGCATGTGTAAGATTTGAAGAGCAAAGAAAAGAAGAAAGGGTGTGTGCCTAGTGGATGGGTTGTAGAGCAGAGCAGGTTGATGACTGTGTGTATGACTTGTAGGTTATATGTATAATGTAAAAGATATTCATATTATAGGTATGAATATTGGGAAGAGAAGCGAATGGTCAGAAGGACTTGACCATCCTAAGGGCAGGTGTTCCTTGTGGAACAAGTGTTTCACTAGACTTTAGTCAAAAGGACTTGACCATCCTAGGGGCGGGTGCTCCTTGTGGAATAGGTGTTTCACTAAAGTTTGGTCAAAAGGACTTGACCATCCTAGGGGTAGGTTTTCCTTGTGAAACATGTATTTCACTAAAGTCTATTTAGAAGGACTTGACCATCCTAGGGGTAGGTGCTCCTTGTAGAATAGGTGTTTCACTAAAGACTGGTCAGAAGGACTTGACCATCTTAGAAGCAAGTGCTCCTTGTGGAATGGGTGTTCCACTAAAGTTTCATGTTTGTAATACCTTATAGGATAAGTAGTCCATGTGTTTGCAGACTTGAGAGTGGGTTTTATTCCCCATGAGGGTTTCCCACATTAGATGTTGTGTTATGATGTGCTTCTCTTATTCATGCTTTGTATGTGGTCTCCTTGCTTTGATGGTAATCTAGTTGCATATGCTTGTTGTGTTGATTCGTGAATGTCAATGACTGAATGATAAGTGATCTGAAAGTGAAAGATTGGTTGACTGATCCACCCCCTCCTCTCAGTCATCTCGTACCTCCAACAACAATTTTGAGAGGTCAATACCCAAAGTAATAAGGATTCTAAAAAGGTTAAAGACAGGAAATAGAATGAGTATCCCTACAATCTAAGTAATACAAGAAGCATCAGATGAAGGGCAAATTTAGAAAGGAATGTGTCACCAAGCAATTTTGTGTTAATGCCTATCCTCTTCTTTTTCCTCACCATAAGTTGGATGTATTCAAGGAGCCTCTTCCTAATTATGACAAGGAGGAGAATTCGAAGGGAAATTCCTATCATTCACCTTCTCATTCTTTCACTTCTTCAGGGCATACGTCTTTGGCTTCGTCGAGGATAAATTCAAGTGACATGGTTACAAGCTCATTTCCACCATAAAAATTGATGAGTCTAGTTATGAGTGGTGTTTCAACACACACTCAGATCAGGTTAACTAGCCTATTGGATAGACTAGTGATGTTATACCTCTTGGTCAAGCCTTAGGGTAACAAATCCAAAAGTTAGGTTTGAATTTTAATGTAACACATTCCTACCTAGGCCAATATTAGACCTTAATATCTCATTGAGGAGATTTAGTCCCTTTCCACTAGAAATTCCATTTGAGACCTTATTCATCTTTGCCCTGAGCAAAGGATGCTCATCTTTAACGAGCTTGGTATCCCTAGCAAGGCACCATTAAAGAGCAAGGTTGAGGTTCTCTTCAACTCACCCACTCCAGCGTATTCCCTGTCATAAATTTTTACCTTTAGTCCTTGCTTGACACTTTAGTCCTCACCAAGAGAGATTGATCCCATCTTTATATTAAGGCCTTTTTCAACACTAATTGCATTAGGTAATGCATCGTTGATGAGGGTCCTCCTCTAAACTTCATGCCTTTACAAGTGGTCAATGCACTAAGAATCAGTCAAAGTAAGTTTTATAAGTCTCACTATAACTATGTCAGTTTTAAAAACAAAATTATTTCCTAGTGGCTAATGTGAAGCTTCAGGTCAATTTTGGACCCAAGATGGTTTAAATTTAGTTTTGAGTGTTAAAACTAGTTTTATCATACAACATGATCCTTGGTTATCCTTGAATAACTAATATTCAAGTTGTTTCTTCGGATAATTCTTGTGTAGTCTAGTTCAAACATGAGTATAAGACTCATGTCATGGACATTTACCCACATCCATGGACTCAGTTGTATGCTTAAAAAAATCTCTATGATGAGGATTTGAACATTTATGATTGGATTTTTGTCGAGTCTATAGACATATACAATGATTAATATTTATTCGTCAATGATGACATGTTTGATCTTGTTGAGTATAGGACCACTTTTGATCATTCCAAAATTATACATTGCTCTCAATCCCATATAGAGATGCACGTCACTACACCCAGTGCCTCTCTTCAAAGCTTCCTAAGCCCTTAATTTTTTTTGGATTCTTCAATAGTATCCCTTCCTCTTTCAAGTATAGGTCATCTTCTAGGTCTAGATCAACCCTGGCATTCATGAGTGTAGTGAATGCATTTCCTGAAGAGTGCACTACCCATAATGACCATTTTTAGTTCCTTTATGTGTACCTAGAAGCATAGTCCATCACTGATGAGAAAAAATCTTACAAAAAGATAACAAAGGTCTTCTATAAGAACCACTTTCCTCCTCACCACTGACTCATCCTTGGAACCTCTTAGGTATTTAATAGCAATCCCTCTTACGTGATTGAGCTCTCATCTGCATGGAGCTTAATACAAATGAATCCTTGATCCCACTTATCCTTTTTTGTGATAAGGCCCTCAAACTTATGGTGGTGTGAGGTGCTTCACTCCTAAGTCTCCCCCACTCTACCCTTTGGGTGTCATAACTCTCATGGTCATAATGATGTAAGGTGTGGTTCCCTTAGGGCACTGCCATTTTTTGTGTGGTATGTGTGATCACCCTTGTGAGATAAGGTTCCTTTTCTATTGAACTTCTCAAGGAGACTTACCCTTTCCCTTTCTCAAATACATGACTTTGGAGCTTGGGAGAAACCAACACACTATTTCTTCTTATTTCCATTCCCTCTTGGTGGGCCCTCTCTTTCTTTGAATTTTTTATTTGTTTAATAGCCTTGAAAACTCTTATCTATGGGTTTTGGCTTGTTCCATAAGTAATGGTGGAATTAGTTTCACCTTTTGAGGCTTGCACGTCCCCTTTTAGTTGTTGTCGACTTTTAGAGCTCAAGTTGCACTAGTTTTGGCACTCTTTTGGATCCATGTAACTCTCCCTTTGGTGGACTCATCCATTTTGAATTTCACCATGGTTGACAATTGGTTTGCTAGACCTTGTCCCTACACCATTTCGAGTGTCAATGGCTTAGGTTACCCTTCGAGTTGTCATAGGACTTGGCGCAACTTTTTTTTCATGTCACTTTAAGTTTGCCTATCCCTTGGCTACCTCTATCATTGGATAGATTTGAGGATAGTCTCATCTTGGATCTATCCTCTATATAACTTATTTGAGTTCTTGGGCCTTTTTCAGCCTTTGTCCTCTTTAGGGACACCTTTAGGTTAAAGTATTTTATTTGATTCCTTGTATCAATAGTCACATTGCTTTGTTGAAGTTAATCATTCCTAATCTTCTAAGGCCCCCTCTTTTCCTCTGCTCTTATAGTTTAGTGTATAGTGGTTTTCAATCTTTGGGATCTTGGTCTCACCTTTCTTGGTCGAGATTAGTTCCTCGTATCTTTGTATTGCCTCCTTTTGAACTTTTACAGAGGTGCCTTTTCAAGGTTTGTATTTTCCTTATGATTGTGACTTTGCCTTGTTATTAGAATCTCTTTGTGTAGCTTCCCTATTATCCCTGTTGTTAATATATTCTTTGTCACCCACCTACCTTTTCCTTGACTCTCATCATGTTTCATTAATCAATGGTGATTCATACTGTTGGTGGTAGTCAAAACAACCTAAGACCCATGGCCATTGTTTGGATTATTGATAACTCTTAGGGTCACGAGATTGTTGTGGGTAACCGGTTTCTTTCTAACAAGTGAAACTAACAATGTAGCTGAGTATCACATAATTACTGGAGCCCTCATTGATGTTAATGGGTTGGGAACATCCTATGTGAAATTGTTCTTTAACACACTCTTGGTCATTTCTCAGCGCATTGGTGTTTGGAATGTCCTTAGCACTAAGTTGCTTCCCCTCTTCAAGGTAACTCATGACTTGATTTCCCACTTTGAAGACATATAATTCTTACATTCCTCCATCAAAGGATACCAAAGTTGATGCTTTAGTGAATGCAATCTCAGACCACCTTAGATCATGAGCCTTCTTTGTCCCCTTGTAAGTGTTGAGGCATGAGTTTGGAATTGTACCTTGTAGATCACGACTGATGACAATTCATCAGTAGTTGCTCATCACATGAAAGTGTTGTTATATTTTTTGTTCCTCTCACATTTTATATGGCTTCTAGGTAGTTTTTAGCCTTTGTTCTCAAGGACCTTGACTGCTCATGCCTCGGGGGCATATGTAATGCTTATTTTTCATATTCCTTCCAATGATTATGACTCAGCACCCTTATGCCACCTATTGCATCCTTAGATGACAAGTATGCCCAAGAATGACCCCCACGGGGGGAACAATTTGATTATCCCTATGTTTACCTCTCTACAACCAAGCTTGAAGCTTTTAGAAAACTACGGCCAGGGCACATGTGTTCAAAAAAATCCACAACCTGACCATTACTTCTTTTTTGCCTTCTATTTTTCAACTGTTTGAGCCCAAAAAGGGTCATACCCATATCTTTTTGCCTTGGGATTTGCATGGGTAACTTATAAGGGGATTCTTGAGGCCTCTATTATCTCCAATTAGTCATTTCTACATGATTTCAAACCCTATTCTTGATCTGATACTATCTTGATCATCCTCACATGATTTCAAAGATTTAAAGGTAGTTTTAGTACTTATCGATCCTTTTCTCACCGACTTGCTATTAAACATCTCATTACTTGCTCTGTTATTGTGTTATTCCTTTGGTTTGTTTTGGATTGACACATTTATTTTGCACTCACTACCACTGATTACCGACCCACTGCGACACCATTGACACTGCGCATTTAATCTTCAATCATCATTCTTCCTCTGTTTCTCACGACTCAAACTACCTAATGGAAGAACAACCCAACTCCGAAACAAGAAAATTAACCAATCAAAATACGATCCAAAAAATTACAAATAACGAAATATATTTTCACAAACTACACCCGCCCCAAAAGAGAGGGAAAGATCATCCTTGAGCAACATTCCTCCTCCATTTGGGCAAGAAATAATATAAATGAGCCCCCACACGAATCCACTTATAACTGACCTCTAGAACCTTGTACAACCCAATGATGGGGTCGTCCTTTAATTTAAAATGTCCCTAGAGAAAGAGTTTATTCCAGAAATATTTTATTGAAAACATTATCCAATAGAAGATGGGAAAGCCGTGGTGGGGCCGTACAAGGTGGGCGGCTGCACCAAAAAAGCAAAGCGATGAGTTGTCCTTCGCAAGTTTTAAGTACTAAACAAAACATGGAAAACTTCGGGCGGAATTTAAGTTGAGGTCAACGACGCGTAATGATGACGCCGACAGCGACCCGCCATTCCCTGCGGGCCACGCGTTGACATATGACTGGCGGGGCGGGTCCCACGGGGCGCACGCTTTCTGACATCATCGCCGGCAATCCATGACGCGTGCGTGCGTGTTTATATCCACGCGGCACGCCCGTTATCATTCGGCACCCGCCAGCTGTCTGTGTTTTGACATATTATCGGACGCGGGTCGAACCCCGGCAACGGCCACTGTCCACAGCAGCCTTACAGCGTTTTTATCCAAAGTGCTACTGCTCCCTAAAGCGAAAGGGGAACATCCCCAGATTCTGAGTGGGGAACTCATGCTCAATTGTAATGATATAATAATTTATAACAATGTGGAGAAAAAGATGGGATCCAGGTCAATTGAGTCATCATGTGTTCTATGAATGGAGTCGTTTGATGTAAATGTAGATCAGGGAAATTAGGATTGCATTATGCAACGTGGCAATCCAACAAAAATATGGATGCACGCAAGTGGGTCAAAATTCTCACCATTTTGAAGGTTTTGGGAATTGGGTTATAAGTTAAGTGTGATTGATGGAAGTTATGAGTTTAAAAGTGCGTTGGAGGTCTAACGGAGCACGTCCGTACGCGATTTCAAGTAGGGAAGACTATTGTCCTTCAGGGCCAACAAAAGTTCGTCCGTGTCTTGATAGGGTTGACTTTTTTTACTGTTTTTATATAGAATGGTGCCACATATGTATTTGCGATACGGTTTTCAGACACTGAGCATGAATCGATTTGTTTGAGGTGACGCTGGTCCAAATACCATGTGCACAGACAAAGGGGAAAAGCACGCTCACCAAGGTCATCTCCAACGCACTCAACACAGTGATTTTTCCTCGTGCATGGAGGATAGGAGAATCATAAGTCGTCGTCATTGAATTTAACGATCGACGGTCAAACAATTGGCATGTTTAGCACTTATGCACGTGCGTGAGTGTTAAAACATCCACAATTAAACTGAACATTCGATGACGTGCAATCGTCGCAGAAACCCCATGATCGAGTGCACTTGAGGTGGAGTAGTATTGGGATAGTTACTCTACGTATTTCGTATTTTTACGTCTGTGCGAATGTTAAGCCATTCACAATGAAACCAAATATTTGGCAACGTGTCGATAATTTACTTTCAGCGGTGATTCGCTATGAAAAAAACTCTAAATACAATACATTTATAAGTGATTTATCAAGGAGATCCGATGCTCCACCCCTATAAGTATTACTTAAATACATTAAATGTTGATTCGACCATTCATACTTATAAAAGACAATTTTTTATGAACTACTAGTCATTAAATATGAATCGACATAAATTGATTCGAAACTGTACAATTAAAATCCGAAATCATACCCATAATTTGATGCCCCTTTATAACCACTTAAATATATCTACACGGAGTTATTATTATTAATTGTTGTGTAAACTTTACCCTCATGTCGTTTAGTGCTTTGATGTGAGTTTTGTACGTACTTTGTATCCTTGAAATTTCTTTCTTTATGTGATCAAAACTCTATTGAAATATACAAAGTCATAACAGCCAATAGGCTAGTCTTTGTGAATGTAGGCCATATAAAATATCAATGTTTTTATTCATGTCGATACCATGAAAATAACGTGTGTCACTTCAAGTAACATATTCTTGGAATATATAAACATCACACACGAATCTTATGGTTGGGGGACTTGACAATGTACCAAAAAAATATTGTACAAGTTAATTTATGGGTGACATTTTGTGTGAAATGTTCAATTTTTATTTTTTTAAAATTTTGTAAGGTCAATTTTAACATAAATTTTATGAGATATTAGCTATTTAATGGGTTGAAGTGTTTCGTTTAGAAAAGTTTATGAAAAGAACAAGAATTTAGAGAATTCAATTTCAACAAGGACTTTGAACCAAACTTGTTTGGTGACTTTAAAACCCTGTTTTCGATGTGACAAAATCATCAAGGTGTTATCTATAGACCAACAAGGCTTGCACATGCGATAACTCCTTAAAAGAAAAACATTTGGTAAGTTTGTGAATCCCTCTCAACTTAATCCTATTGGGTTTCAAGTGGTGCTTAACCCAAGTTTGGAGAGTGTCATACACCCTGCCAACTGCAGCAACAGTTGTGTTTGGCTGGTTAAGAGCCATGTTCCTCTAATTATTCCTCAGAGTCAAGTTTCTCCAATTATTTCTATGAAAATCATTAGTTCAAGTGTTGTGACTTCCTCAACAAATCTTCCACCCTCCAAATGTTCTTGTAGCCTGCCTCACGATAGTGGTGATTCACTAAAGGGAGATAATTGGGACAAGCGCCACTCCATTTTGTTGAAATGTATCTTACCAAACCAACGTCCTTTTTTAAGCAACAAGTTTGCAACATTGAATACCAATGAAGAATATGCAGATGGCTAAGGAGAATTACACATGGAGGATTCTTCATCATGAATATTTTTTCATGGGACGTCTGCAGTGTCAAAAAGTGCACTTGAAAATTATTATGTGGTTTGGATGTTAGTAGTTTGGTGCCTTAGATATTGTTTATTTGCAAGGAGTTAACGTTACATGATTTATTTTGTAGACTTCTCTAAAGTGTATCTAGTGAGATGCCATGTAATACTCTACTTCACACAAGGATAGATGTGGCAATGCAAGTATATTTATTTCCCCAAATTTTTCCCCTTAAGTTATTACCTCAAAGGACTACCCATCACATCATATGGGTTAACTTTGACATTGATCGTTGGTTTCTTGGGCTCATTAATGTCTTTGTGACTAATTATAGCTCAAAAAGAGTGTCATCATGGCATTGGTTTGTTGATAACTTATCTTTTTCCCAATTGGCTTATCCATGGAGACTTTAATATGATTAAATCCCTTGAGGATAAGTAATCCCTCTACCATGCGGTGGCATGTTGGGGAGCATGAAACATGTTTTTTATTTTAAAAATCATTGGGATTTTTAGACCCCACTCTTTTGGTGGTAGTCATTAAGCCAAAATCGTTGGTTTACATGGTCTAACTTTCAGGCCGAATTTGATCATGTTCTCAAAAGGCTTTCTCAACTCTATTTATAATGTTAGTTTTGTGGTCGCCCAAGCAAGAACCTTAACACTAATAATATCACACTCTTATATGACACCTACTTTCAACTCAATGGTAATGTTGATGTTAATTATATCCAACTCACCTCAAATTGAGTTGGTAAAACATACAACATCGACTAGGTTACTTACAATCATTCCATTCCTATATGGGACAACTCTTCAAGGGCTCTTGTAGGTTTCACCAATCATTTTCAGTTCATCATCAAACCAAATGCCATGAATGATTTTAGCTCAAGTGGAGGGTTGGATTTCTTTATGGCACCGTTAGATTTCAAGGCCCCAAAACTTAGTGTAGGCAAATGGCTTGGTTTGTTCAGTATAACCACCATATATAATATAACAAATCACATTGTTATCATAGAGCTTGGCGCTAGTATATTGATTTCCCAAAAAATTCCCCTTCGATTGTTACCTCAAAGGAAGACCCATCACATCATGTAATATGGGCCAACTTTGACATTGATGGTCGGTCTCTTGGGCTCATTAATGTCTTTATGGCTAATAATGGCCCTAAAAGAATGTCATTATGGCATTGGTTGGCCAATAACTTGGCTCTTTCCACCTATCTCATCTATGGAGACTTCAATATGATTGAACTAACTGAGGACAAGGAATCCCTCTACTGATGTGGTGGTGTGTTAGGGAGCGTGAAACATAATTTTAATTTAAAAATAGTTGGGTTTGTTAGACCTCACTCTTTTGGTGGCAATAATTAAGCACACATCCTTAGTTTATGTGGTCTAACTTTTAGGCCAAATTTAATTATGTTCTCAAAAGGATGGACTATGTTATGTTTACCAAATAACACATGTTCACTTTTCACATTTTTGGCAAGCAAGTTGTCACCATCCACACAAATATTATTCTATCTGACCATAATCCCATCATTTTTAGCCTAGATGGGGAGGTGGCTTGAGAAAAATCCCCTTCATTCATTTTTTCATGAACACATTAATCCTCACTAATGAGGGTATCATTTGACTCATAACCCAGATTTAGAATCTCGTTACACATCTTCCCCATGCTTCCAATTGGATTGAGTGGTTGAATAATGCAATCACTCGTATTACCTCCTTTCTCAAGCACTATGGAAAGCAAGTGGCAAAGGTTCAAAAATGGGCCAATGGTGCCTTGGTCAAATTATTTTAGATGGTTATTTTTGACTAAATTGACCACAAGTCAAATTAGGTCAACCCCCTATATAGTTTAAACTTGTCATAAGGCCTCCTAGGGTATAAAATGTGTACCATGGTCTTAATGAGGTCAAACATTATGTTTTCAGCCTTGCCACATTTGTTTAGTGGTCTCATGTCATTCTAAGGTCACATTTTGAGTCATTTAATGAAGTAGTATAGTTTATACAAGAGGACAAGTGTTTCAAGAAGATATTAAACATCCTATATGTCAGGTGCATGTCAGAGATGATAGTTTTGAACTGACAATTGTAGGTTCAACATGGAAAAGAGAAGATCATGCAGTTATAGGCAGTTAAAGGGCAATTATAAAATCAAGGACTATCCATCTGGCACATGTGAGGCTTCAAGAAGGTCCCTTCATATTCCCACAAGTCAGTTTCAAGCTTAAACTACCAAAAATCAGTCTATCTTTCGCCTTGCTTCCTTTGCAAGGTCAAACATGTTAGTCAATTTCCACATGGTATGAATAGGAGAAGGTGAGTTGGAACAAGTGCACTTGGTGGGTAGTATTACTCCCTTTGTACTTCTAATTCATGGTAATAGTCATAGGTTTGGTTATTTGTGCTTCGTGAACCATTGCTAATAAGGTTGGTGACTCTTTTCTGCCTACACATCTCCAACACCTCAGTCTTCCTTCTCTATTTGGATTGGTTTGAGCAAACCATATGGTTTACATTTTCTTCAAGAGTATGATCTTCCTTATCACAAGGTTTTTAGTCTTATTTTCACCTGTGGATATCAAGAAATGAACAAGACTATCTCATCTTGCTAGTAGAAGACTCCATTGGAGCTACGAACTAGTGTTTCACCTATTATAGTGTTAATTTCAGGTAAATGGATTTAGGACAAGAATAGAATGTTTGATTTCAACATATGAGAGTATGTCTAATCACAATTCTTCATGAAGGCTTTGGTCTCAAGAGTGTCCTTATGAAATGCAAAACCTAATATACTTGGCACAATCAAATAGTTTCATTACAGGAATCTTCAAGTCTCATGTTCAAATTTGAAAGAAGAATTAAGATATGAAAGGGACACAGTGGTGTCAAAATTATTGAGTCTAATTGAGACCTCAAACAAGTCCATGGACCCAATGAAAATTTATTAGGATAATGACAAGGTTCTAACATTGCACACAGTCCTATATCTGATGTTCACTATAGGTAGTATTCAATAGTGGTCTGAGGGCAATCCAAATGAGACAAAGAGTGTATGATGGATTGAAAATGTTTGAGACCTTCAACCAGGATTAGGAGCATAGAGAATATCAAGGTGAAAATGATGAGGCAATTATATTTAGAATAGACTTAGGTCCATGTTCATAGGTTTGGAAAGTTGTAATTGAGACAACTTACCTTAACTTCTCTGAATCGAGTTTTGCTCATACACTTAGTCTTTCCATGGTGAAGCGTCTTGAAGACTAGATGGGCCTAGTATTTTATATCTTGTATCTCAATCCTAGGGGTTACATTTGTACATGAGAAGGTAGTTGCTTGATCAAGAGGGAATGTATTTGAATGGTTTCTAACTCAGACAAGTTATGACTTGAAACACCTAGTAAACACTGTGTTGAAATGACGAAAAGCAACCCAACTTGCAGTGACCTATAGTGGTGAGTGAGAATATGGTCTCTAAGCATGAAAAGAGCTCACATAGGTGTGGAATGACACTAATGACCTCAATATCAGTCAAAGAAGGTGAATTTTAGGGTTAAGACATACACCATCACCTATAGGAGTCTTTGTTTCCCCTAAATTGCCACCTACAGTTAGAACATATAGCAAATTGGTTCTTGGTAGTAGTAGGAGCATGAAATGTAGAACAAAATGAGTCCATTCAGTTGTGAAATGGTCCCAATGATCTCAAGAGAGATCAAGGGCATGACACACAATGATTAAGCATAATAGACACCTACATGAATCCCATTTGCCTAAGGTGAATGTCTACAGTCTGCTATAGTCATAGACCAACTCATGCTAGTGAAAGGTCTTGGTTAACACACTAAAATATAGGATGGATATACATGTTGAGACCACTCTCATAGTGGATATATCAACTTTATGAGACTCTCAAAGTAAGGAAGCATAACAAAGGATATTTTCTAACTCCACACTTAGCTTGAGGGTCTAGACCCTGCAGACAATAACTAAGCTTGAGAAGTCAATTTTAGGTTTTGGAGTATTGGGGACTTTGAAAACATGACAAGACATTAAAATTTGGTGTATAAGGTCCTCATGACCTAATATAGATCCAATATCCTCAATTTGGAAAAACAAATAAGGGAGATGCCCTCTATTTTATCTTAGATAGAGGGCACTCCCAATCAAAACCACCTTACAAGTTTAGCATATGAGTATTGGAAGAATAACATGAGGAATCTTGAATCACTGTGGAGTGAGGTGGAAGGTTGGTCTAAATATAAAGGAGTTATAAGAAGCATATGTAACTGTTGGGAACATTCACAAGTGGTTATGTACCTAGATACACAGTCCAATTTTATTAGGCCTATAACTAGGTCTAATCCCTAACGATGCTCAATTTCACTTATAATACCATATGAAACTTCCAATTTAGTTGATATAATTCAATGGAAGGTAGAGAGTGTCCAAGAACCATCATTTTGTAGAGAAGCAACACCAAGTTGGTCATTTTAACCCAATTTTATTATAGGGGTACCCATAATGCAAGAGAGAGCTCGAGAGGCCATTTTCAAATGCTCATACCTATACAGATACATTGCATGGTACCTCAAGGATCTAGGGGAAGTTGATTAGGGTCATAAACTTAAGAATTGTGGAATTGGTTCAGGGTTGGACGTCTAAATTTTATGAACTATCATTAAGAAGCAAAACCTCCTAAAATCCTTACTAGAACTTGATGAAGAACAAATAGATGGAGATGTATTAAAAAGTGGTCAAATGCCCTAGAAATTGATTTGGTGTTGTCTATTACTCTCTCATGCTTCTTCCCACCCAACTGGTTTATACTATCACTTGTACAAACAAGGTAAAATTTGAGTTTTTTACAAGTTTTTGGGTGTTCTGTAGGTACAAAAGAGAATTAAAAGGTGAGATCCATTGAAGGAGGTTAATAGGGAATTATTGTAACTCCCTATATTCATTTGTCACCATAGATAAGCATGGAAATACCTCTGTTACATAGTTCACTATAGACAGTCTTGGACAGATAGTGAGATGACAAGTGATTGCCTAGTGAGAAGATGAGAAGTCTAATTTTGAATTTTTTTAAAGGTCTACTTGATGGAGTGAAGGTAAGGGGTTTATAAATATTTTTACTAATACCTCTTCCATGTATTTAATTAACTTTCAGTCACCTTGATGACAAATGTGAAGATTGAGGCCAAGAGGGCTAATAAATGACTACAAATAATGAACACAAGTGTCAAGAGGGAGGCTATTAGTTAGGGAAGCATCTAATGACTATCACACCTTGTTTCCAACCTACCTAATATATTGCATATGTCTCAAGACTTACTAGTTCAGTTTCAAGTGGTCAAGTGATTCTTCATCATGAAGGCAATTTTTAAGAGGGCTATTTGAGGACTCTACACTAGTTTGAAGAGTTTGTCATGCTTTAGATGGACACTTGTCCAAGAATACCTTCATATTTTATCCTCCATTCTTTTCTCTTGAAATGTAACTATTTTCTAAGTCTTGACACTTAGATTTGTGACCTTTCCACTTCCTTTATTCTCTTTCCGCTCACATGTTCTATGAATGCAAGTTATTTTGGCTTTTGTGGGCGAATCCACACCTTGTATGGTGAAGCCCTACTAATTTGAATACTATATTTGCATTTGAAATAAATATTTCTAATCTGGTTTTGATCTCATAAACTCCTTGCCTATGTGTGTGGAGTGGTGTATAGTGAATTTTCAAATGATATGTATCTATCCTTGCCTTCTGTTTACTCTTCCATGTTTAATCCAAGTAGTTCTCCCTCTAACAGGTCACATGAAGTGTAGTCAAGTTTATTTTTCTATCTCTAAGTGTTAGGAGTAGACATAGTGTCTACAATTTGACCTTTTTTTCACTCACCTTGAGTAGTGTAATGCATATCACCTCCATGTTTGAAATACTTATGTTAGAGCAATCTAGGATGTTAAGACTAGTGTTGTGAGTCATGTTTCATAGTATTAAAATATGGTAGTCTAGTGGAGATCATTTAGGTTTATCACCTCATTAGATTAGTTTAATTTCATGTTTCCTTCTATCCCTTTTCATCCAATCAAGCAAGTAGTGTAGGTGATAAGCTATAAAAGTCTAATATAGGGAGTTACCCTTTAAACCTAGAGGTTTACCTCTACTACAGGTAACCCACGAGACTATAGGTAATACAATGTTCCACTCAATCTAGATAAGGCTTGAACAACCATCTCTAGGGTTCAAGATTGAGTGATAATAGTTTTGGCACCCCCAGTGGGACAATTTTCTCAAGTACATATTGTCAAGGTGAATGCTAGTCTTGACAACATCAAAACTACATATGGTGTTCTACTCAGCATTTGGTGACTCCATTCAAGGTAATATCTACTTGTAGACCAAGTTTTATCATTATTTTATTCATACTTCATGGTCCTTACTAGGTCAACTACTAGTAGAGATAACAATCCTATAAACCCACTCCTTCAACCTGAACTTCCTCTTAAAGTTCAACATCTTCAAGCTTTCTTGACATTTGAAGAGCAAGAAGACTTTTCAAGCCAAGAAGATCAAAAGAGTGAAGATTAACTTGGGGAAAACATGGATAAGTAGCATGCCTTCCCAACCTTTAACACTAATAATCCCATACAACTCAATGTATATTATGATATATGTCATAATGCTAGCAAGAGTGTTCCCACATTCAATGGGGAAGGTCATGTCACCCCTAGTGAGCATATTAGGGACATATATAACTACTATAGCTATCATAATGTCATTGAAGTCAATATTGAAATTATACTACTTGCCATGTCCTTTAGAGTAAAGGCCCTTGACTAGCGTAGGACATTGTCAAAAGGATGTATCACCAGTTGGGATGATTTTGGAGAGTTATTAACTTCAAGGTTTAAAGACAAAAGTGATCACACATCACTCATTCATTATCTTAATGTAATTCAAAGAAGCCTTGATGATACTATGCATGAATTTAATGAGAGGTTATAAATAACTTGGTATAGGCTACCTCCTCCTATAAGACCACCTGTAAGCTTTGTTTTACCTATATATCTAAGGGATATTGGTATTGAGATAGTCATCATGTTGCACTCCATGGATGGTTACACCTTACCTGAAGCTTATCACCTAGCCATTAGAGCTAAGATCGGCCTAATACAAGTTGGTAAACTCCCTCCAAAAGTCTCCATGCATCTTATACCCAATATGTCTGTTGCTAATCCAAGTGTTTCTCAAATCCCAAATGCAAACACCAAGTCTACAACTGCCCCTAAGAAGGAAGAAGATACCATTAATTTGGATGCAAGGTGCAAGGCCTTACAAGATCATATTAGGCAACTAAATCTGAAATATGGAGTTAACCAAAACCTCTACCCCTATCCTCAACAAGGAAATAGGTTCTCACTATAACAATATGGTCAAGGTAGAGGACAAGGACAACCTAGCTTCAATAGGCCATCCAATGCATATAACCTAACCTATACTTCCAACACAAGATCCATGGTCCTGATTCATAGTAACATGGTCTAAGGATAGGAATGAAAAAAAGGAAAATACATGGATGCAAATGAAGGAGGGGAATAAGCTTTGGTATCTCAAGGAGGATTTACTCCTAAATTGTTAGTAGAAGACAAAAAACTCATGCAAGAAAATGAAGGATGGCAACCTCATAGAGTGATCCTTCAAATATTTTTAGTGGTAGACACATTTGTACTCAATTAAAATACTTCAGTTGTAGATAATACTATATCCAAGAGGAAGGATTTGGGATGTGTCTATGGTGTTGACACAAGTCCGAGTAATCTTCCTCCAAGGTAGCAAATTGTGAGTCCAAGTGTGATAGTCCTTACAACTTCTGCACCTATTCAAAATCAAAATGTAGGAAAGGTGACACAAGTGATCAATTTTTTCAAGCTCAAACCACCTCTTTGAATTAAATAATACAAGAAAAGGTGAGTGTTCTTGATTTGAATATTGTTGATTTTTGTAGAGTGCTAAAACTAGTCTCTCTCTTTAGGAAGTGCTTCACATGCCCAATCAAAAGGATCTTCTTCAAGAACAACCATCCTAAATCCAACTTAGTCGTCAACCATCAAGACATAGTGATGTTTCACTCACTAATTCTCCTACTCACATAGTTGAACCCCTTATAGATTTGAAAATCTTCCACCCTTTTACCTCACTCTCATTGTGGGAGACAAGTTTGTTCACAATTGCATTGTGGATAATGGGGAAAGTACCTCATTGATTCCCAGGATTATGTAGATAATTGGGTTTTAAATATGAACCATATAGTAAGGGAGTGATACAACTTAATGGGATGCTAGCTAAATCAGTGGGACAAGTCAAAGGTTTGAGATTTTTCTTACATGATTGTCCAAGTTTCCCAATCTTTCAAGATATATTAGTGGTTGATTTACCTAATCACTTTTCTATTTTCCTCTCAAGGGATTTCACATCTAAGATAGGAGGCTATCTCTCAACTGATTTGTCCTTCTTTGCCTTCAACACAAGGTATGGAACAAGGGTAACTAGTACAACTTAACCATTGGTTAAGTTTCATATTGAGCCATATGTGGAAGCAAGCTCTAATCTCAATTGTACAATTAATGATCAAGAAGAGTATACTATGGATTATAGACCATAATATAAAATTGAAGGTATATTTTAACTTTTACTAGATGAGTATGGTGCTGAAACTTATGGACATGATCCATACACTTTCATTTAGCAAACAAACCTTGGCACATACATCGTCCATGAGGAAGATGATGGACAATCTGAGGTAAGCATTGATAATTCTTTTCCACAAGCTATTAAGAGTAATTACCTCATTAATCTGCATGATGATGATGTTTTTAAAAGTATGGTGGATCAATATAATAAGGAAAATAATTACATTCTACCTGTTAGGTTATGGAGCTAAAAGCTTCACTGATGCAGACATTGGAGGAGGGTGCTGAGTGTCACAGTCGCCGGTGTCGATCAGGTGGAGACAGGAAGCTGCCGATGTCAGTCATGGATCAGCCGACATTGGTCACTCCCAGGTAGATAGGGAATGATGTCAGTCACCTGTGCAGTTTGGAACTGACATTGGTCACTCCCAAGTAGATAGGGACTGATGTCAGTCACCTGTGCGGTTTGGAACTGCCAGTTCATAGACAGTTAGTTAACGAACCAGTTGTTTGCATGTTAAAGGCCAATTATAGACTTGAAGCTGTGGATCTAATTATTGTAATTAGATGTTTAATTATTGTTTACATGATATATATATATATATATATATATATAATAGAATCATGGGCTGTATTGTAATTTGTGCTAGAGAGTAAGAGAGCAAATATTAGCTCCTTCAGAGAGAAGAGAGCATGGTGTGTTCCTCCTAGTGCCACAGTGCCAAGTATGGGTGCTGGTTTGGAGAATCAGAAGGATTCTTCATGTATGTAGGATCTTGGTCAGCAGGTGTGTAAGGCCACATTTGGAGATCTACATGGTAAGTAAGATCATTGATCTATAGGTGTATGTGTGTGCAAGGTCTAAGGTTTGTAGGTGTGCAGAACCAGGTTGATCTATGGGTGGCAGTAGGATCAAGGTGATAGAAACACAATAGGTAGCAGTATCAGGTGGGATCTACTTGGAGTATGGTCTGTACTCAGTTGGAGAGCAAAGAGGAAGGCAAGGTAGTTCTTTCCAAAGTAAGATCATTTGAGTTACAGGTTGTTGCAAGTTCATGGGAGATCTACTTAGAGTGCGTTGTGTACTCGATTGAGTATGTTTGTATACTCAGTGTACTGGCAGTATTATTACTAATTGGTTGACTGGCGGTGTTGTTACTGGCTGGTGGAGGTGAACACCAACTCTGTGTTTGAGTTGTGTGTTGGGACCGTAAGAGAGAGAGTGAGCTCTTGAAGAGATTTACTGTTTATGTCCTAGAGGTGTGGGAGCCCTAGAGGTGTGTAAGGAAGAAGAACTGTGGCAATCTTCTTTGTTGTATTTCCTTCTGGAAGAGTATTAATACAATTGGGTATTGTCTCTCATATTTTGTGTTATTTCTGAATTCTAGTTACTTGTTACTTCTAGTTTAATTTCACATGTTTAGTTGCTTGGTAATCAATGGTGCTTCCTTGGGTTCCTAACAGTTGGTATCAGAGCATGTTTGTTGTTCTAGATTCTTGACAGTTGGTATCAGAGCATGTTTGTTGTTCTAGATTCCTGATAGTTGGTATCAGAGCTAGGGTTACAGGGAGTAGGTTTGTGTTTGGTTACAAGTCACTCTCAGGGGTTTCTGATTGAGTGGGAGTATAGCAACGATAGAAGAAAGTACACTAAGAATGGAGGAATTGAAAAGCATGAATGGTCAATTACGGTGTTATGGAAAGAAAGAGCAGGTAAAGAAATATTGTTGGTTGGTAGCAGATTAGCATGAAGGAATTAAAGAAGTAGATGTTGCAGGTGTTGTTGCACAGGATGCTCTGGGATGTTTCTTGAATAAAGTAGAATCTTGTTTTATAGATTTTGTTGCCTCTTTCCATGCAGCTTGAAATAGAGTATTTTTCCATGTTAAGGTCTTTGGAGACTTTGGAAAGATTTATTTAGGGGCTGGTGTGCCTTGTCAAAGAATTGGCAAAGGGGAAGTGAAGCTGAAATTACAGGCGACCAACACATGGGTCTTGAAGGAGGTCATGCAGGTCCCAGTCTTGAAGATGTGGCTAATTTCTTTAGGAAAGTTGGGTGATGAGAGATGCACAAGAACTCTCACAGTGGATGCACTTGAATTAGCGTGTGGTAAGAAAGCAGGTACTCTTTATCTACTTGCTTGTATTACTGATTCCACTTCTGTTGCACAAGTGTGGCTTTGTAGGCTTGGTCACATAAGTGAGAAGGGAATGGATGTTCTTAAGTCATATGGTAAGAGTTCAGCTTTGGAGAGCAAAGACCGAGATTTCTGTGAGCAGTGGGATGCTACAAGAAAGGATTGTATTTATTGCAGGAAAAGGAAGACTGATGTATTTGACAAACTTAAAAACTGGAAAGCCTTGGTGTTCTTGGAGGAGATGATAGATAGAGACCAATGGATGGGGCTGGATACTTTTGAGTAGGGCAGTTTGGACATGGGATTGATTCAAAGAAAGCTCGTGGGTAAAAAGTCATCACTCACAGGCGAACACAGTTATCGGCATCAGTCAAGGGGAACCGGTGTCAAACAGATAGGTGCCGATGTCGGTCATGTGCAGACCAGAGCTAGTGGTGCTAGGCAGGGTGGCTACTGATGTCGATCAGATAATCGATGTCAGTGATTAGGTAAGACCAATGTTGGCCAGGAAATTGATGTTGGCAGAAAGGATAGTTGCATGGAACCGACGTCGGTAGGATGTAGACTATGTGGTGACCGAGGTCGGTCACTGGAATGGATTTTGGGCAGATAGCAAGCTGTCAAGGAGTCTCAAATGCCCATGTGGAGGACTAAAAGTGGTAAGTGAGCCTCAAATTCATTTTTCCTCTTTTTTATACTTGTTGCTCACTGCAGAGCAGGAAGGATCCAGGAAACAGTGAGAGCATGGCATGATTAAGATGCATAACCAAACAGGGGATTTGGTAGGGTTGCCAGCCATAAGAAAGCACTGAAAGATGAATGGATACCTTAGTTAAAGAATAGAGAGAATGTACACATGAGATGGAAGGCCAGGTCATATGGTCTTAAAGAAGCTGTAGGACAGTGGTACAGGTTTTGACAGGTGGATGACAAAGTAGGGCTTAAGTCAATGTCAGTGTAACCATTGTGTTTGTCTTACTAGGGTGGATAATGATTGCAACATTATCTTGTTACTGTATGTGGATGGTATGCTAGCTAGCAGGTTCAGACATACAAGGTTTTGCTGAGCTAAAGGTAAGGTTAGTTCAGTGGTTTGCCATGAAGGATTTGGGAGCAGCGAAATTCTTTGGCATGAGTAATCCTAGAGACAGGGAGATCACAAGTTGATGTTGTCATAGGATGATTGTGTGAAGGTAGTGCAAGATGTAGAATAGGGCAGCACACCTATAGATGGACAGGTCACAAAATAGGGTCCCCAATCACATGATGAGGTTGAGTACGTGTACTCCCTGAGTTTGCCCAAGCAGTGGGTGCTGTCAAAAAGTTTGGAGCCGATCCGGGAAAGAAGCACTGGAAGGCAGTTCAGTGGATTCTCAAGTATTTGAGAGGGACCAACAGCAGGTCGACATGCGATGTAGGGTCAAGTTATTTTCTACATGGGTTTGTAGATGTGGATGCGGCAGGTTACTTGAATGACAGGAGGTGCACCATAAGATTTGTGGTGGTTGGTCTTCAAGGTTGAGCTTGAAGATAGATACAAGCCAGAAAATAGATTAGATGGTGTACAGGTACAGGTACAGTGCAGCTATTTATTTCCAAGTGGGAGATTGTTAGGTTATGGAGCTAAAAGCTTCACTGATGCAGACATTGGAGGAGGGTGTTGAGTGTCACAGTCACCGACATCGGTCAGACCAACTGACATCAGTTAGGTGGAGATAGGAAGCTATCGATGTCAGTCATGGATCGGCCGACGTCGGTCACCCCTAGGCAGATAGGGACCAACGTCAGTCACCTGTGCAGTTTAGAACTGCCAGTTCACAGATAGTTAGTTAACGAACCAGTTGTTTGCATGTCAAAGGCCAATTATAGACTTGAAGCTGTGGATCTAATTATTGTAATTAGATGTCTAATTATTGTTTGCATGAGATCTATATAATAAACTCATGGGCTATATTGTAATTTGTGCTAGAGAGTAAGAGAGCAAATATTAGCTCCTTCAGAGAGAAGAGAGCATGGTGTGTTCCTTCTAGTGCCACAGTGCCAAGTATGGGTGTTGGTTTGGAGAATCAGAAGGATTCTTCATGCATGTAGGATCTTGGTCAGTAAGTGTGCAAGGCCACGTTTGGAGATCTGTATGGTAAGTAAGATCATTGATCTATAGGTGTATGTGTGTGCAAGGTCTAAGGTTTGCAGGTGTGCAGAACCAGGTTGATTTACAGGTGGCAGCAGGATCAAGGTGACAGCAACACAATAGGTAGTAGTATCAGGTGGGATCTACTTGGAGTACGGTTTGTACTTAGTTGGAGAGCAAATAGGAAGGCAAGGTAGTTCCTTCCAAAGTAAGATCATTTGAGTTGCAGGTTGTTGCAAGTTCATGGGAGATCTACTTTGAGTGCATTGTGTACTCGGCTGAGTATGTTTGTATACTCGGTGTACTGGCAGTATTGTTACTGACTGGTTGACTGGCAGTGTTGTTACTAGCTGGTGGAGGTGAACACCAACTCTGTGTTTGAGTTGTGTGTTGGGACCGTAAGAGAGAGAGTGAACTCTTGAAGAGATTTACTGTTTATGCCCTAGAGGTGTGGGAGCCCTAGAGGTGTGTAAGGAAGAAGAAATGTGGCAATCTTCTTTGTTGTATTTCCTTCTGGAAGAGTATTAATACAATTGGGTATTGTCTCTCATATTCTATGTTATTTCTGAATTCTAGTTACTTGTTACTTCTGGTTTAATTCTGCATGTTTAGTTGCTTGGTAATCAATGGTGCTTCCTTGGGTTCCTAACAGTTGGTATCAGAGCATGTTTGTTGTTCTAGATTCCTGACACTACCTACACAAGATGGAGGAGTCCATGAATGTAACAATCATGAAGAGGAAGATGATCTATGGCAATAGTTCTATGCCATAGTTTAAGAGTTTGAATAGTTGAGTAAGTCTACTCCCTTCCTAAAAACCATGAAATTGATAATAAGGTTGTTGATTAATATCCTAATCATGAAGGAGAGTGTCTTGTTGAACATGAAGGAGAGTGTCTTTTCAAACATGAAAGAGAGTGTCAAACTGTTGTTAAGAAATCTATAGTCATAAGAAAAAATCAATGAAGCTAAGGGAAATATTTATGTGATTGAGGGGAAATCCAAACCTCAGTTTGAAGTTGAATCACTTTGAAACATGTTGGATTAGCAGGAAGACAAGATTGATGGTTTTAGATATCAAGTGCATCATGTTCTAGAAGAATGTAAAGTTGAGGTAACCTTGATGACTCCTAAGTTTCAGTTTGGGAAGTGCCAATTGAACATGATAGAAGTCAAGCAAGTTGCAAATCCAAAAAATAATATTGGAGGGTATGATGGAGTATTCTTGAGAGCTCTAAGTGACATACTTGTATTCAAAAAAGGATGTAAAGATGGTAATTCGTTTGACCATCTACATAAGTAAGTGTTTATTGATAAGTATGATTCACATAATGGATTGCTTTATTGGAGAAGCAATGATGTAAGGGGTAATATAGTTGATCCTGGTTGAATTAATGGTGATTGTTCTTCACCTAAAGTGTTTGAGGTCTTGGACATATTAGGATAGGTGTGTTTTGCTTATGATGTGTGTGTTTTCCCTAAGTGTTTTTGATGACATGAGTGTGTTTGTTTTGGTGTGTTGTCTTGTGTGTTTATTTTCTATTATTTTGTGTGTTTTGGTGTTCTTTACAGAGGCATTTAGTGTCAAGTACAATGTATGGGTGACACCATAGCCCAATGTATAGGTGAAAGATACTAGTCTTTGGCATAGCTGGCTTACTACCCCTAAGAAATTGCCAAAATATTGACTAATTTGACCAAAAGTCAAATTAGGTCAACCCCTTATATTGTTGAAACTTGTCATAGGGCCTCCTATGGTGTAAAATGTGTACCATGGTCTTAATGAGGTCAAACATTATGTTTTCACCCTTTTCAAATTTGTTTAGTGGTCTCACATCATTCTAAGGTCACATTTTGAGTCATTTAGTGAATTAGTATGGTTTATACAAGAGGAAAAGTTTTTCAAGAGGATATTTAATATCCTATATGTTAGGTGAATGTCAGAGATGACATTTTTGAACTGACAACTGCATGTTTAACATGGAAAAGAGAATATCATGTAGTTATAGGTAGTTAAAGTGCAGTTGTATCATCAAGGACTATATAGTTAGCATGTGTGAGGCTTTAAGGGGGTTGCTTCAGATTCTCATAAACCGGTCCATCTTTCTCCTCACTTCCATTGTAAGCTCAAATAGGTCAGTCAATTTGCACATGGTACAAATAGGAGGAGGTGAGTTGAAGAAATTACACTTGGTGGGTGGTATTACTCCCTTTATACTTACAATTCATGGCAATAGTAATAGGTTTGGATGTTTGTGCTTCATGAACCATTGTTAAGAAGGTTGGTGACTCTTTTTTGGCTACACATCTCTAACACCTCTATCTTCTTTCTCTATTTGGATTGGTATGAGCAAACCAGATGGTGTACATGTTATTTAAGAGTATGATCTTCCTTCTCACAAGGTTTTTAGTATTTTTTGCTTGTGGACTCCATTGGAGTTATAAATCGGTGTTTCACCAATTGTAAATTTACTTTTAGGTAAATGGATTCAAGACAAGAATAGAATGTTTGATTCCAACATATGAAAGTGTGTCTGATCATAATTGTTCATGAAGGCTTTGGTATCAAGAATATCGTTATGAAACACAAAGCATAAGATACTTGACACAGTCAAGTAGTTTCATTACAGGCATCTTTAGGTCTCATGTTCAAACCTGAAAGAAAAATTAAGATATGAAAGGACCACAATGGTGTTGAAAGTATTGAGTATAACTAAGACCTCAAAAAAGTCCATGGACCCAATGAAAAGTTATTAGGATAATGAAAAGGTTATAACTTTTCACATAGTCCTATATTTGATGTTCACTACAAGCACTATTCAATAGTGGTATGAGGGCAATCCAAATAAGATAAAAAAGTGTATGATGGATTAAACATGTTTGAGACCTTTTAACTAGGACTAGGAGAATATAGAAGACCAAGGTGAAAATGATGAGACCATTATATGTAGAAAAACTTAGGTCCATGTTCATAAGTTTGGAAAGTTGCAATTGAGACAACTTACCTTAACTTCTCTGAATCAAGTTTTTCTCATACACTTAGTCTTTCCATGGTGAAGTGTCTTGAAGACTAGAGGGCCTAGTAGTTTATATCTTGTAGCCAAAGCCTAGGGGTTAAATTTGAACATGATAAGGTGGTTTATTGATCAAGAGGGAATGTATTTGAGTGGTTTCTAACTTATGCAAGTTTTGACCTAAAATACTCAATAAACAATGTGTTGAAATGAGTAAAAGCAACCCAAATTGCAGTGACCTATAGTGGTGAGTGAGACTATGGTATTTAGGCATGAAAATATCTCACATGGGTGTGGAATGAAACTAATGACATTAGGAGTATTAAATGAAGGTGAATTTTAAGTGAAGACATACACCATCATCTACAAGAGTCTTTACTTCCCCTAAATTGCCACCTAGAGTCAAAATATATAGTAGACTAGTTTTTGGTAGTATTCAGAGCATGACCTGCAAACAAAGATGAGTCTATTTAAATTTTAAATTATATAAATGATTTAAAGAGAGATAAAGGGCATGAAACATAGTTATTAAACATAATAAACACCTACAAGAGTCTTATTTTTCTAAGGTGAATGTCTACATTCTGCTACAATCACAGATTAGCTCATGCTAGTGAAAGGTCTTGGTTAACACATTGAAATGTAGGATAGATATACATGTTAAGACCAATATAATAGTGGAGAAATAAAATTAATGAGACTCTTAGAGTAAATATAAATATAAAAGGCTATTTTCTAACTCCACACTCAGCTTGAGGATCTAGACCCTATAGATAGTTACTAAGCTTGAGAATCTAGTTTTAGGATTTGAAGCATTGGGGACTTTGAAAATGAAATAAAACATTTAAACTTCGTGTAAAATGTCATAATGACCTAATATATCCTCCCATATCCTCAATTTGGAAAAAAGGGGAAATACCCTCTATTTTATCTCATACAGAGGGCACTCCTAGTCAAAACCACTCTATTGGTTTATCATATGAGTGTTTGAATAATAACATGAGGAGTATTGAAGCACTGTGGAGTGAATTGGAACATTTGTATAAATATAAAAGAGTGATAATAATCATATTTAGCTATTGTGAACATTCAAAAGTGGATATGTACTTGGATACACAGTCTAAACTTATTAGGCCTAGAACTAGGTCTAAGCCCTAATGATGCTCAATTTCACTGATAAAACTATATTAACCTTCCATTTAATTTTATAATATTTAGGAGAAGGTATAAAGTCTCCAAGAAACATGATTTGCAGAGGAAGAACACCAAGTTGGTCATTTTGACCCGATTCTATGATAAAGGTACCCAAAATGTAGGATCAAGCTTCAGAGGCCATTTTAAAATGCTCATACCTATACAAACACATTTCATGGTGCCTCAAGGAGATAGGGGTAGTTGATTAGGGTCATTAAATTAAGAGTTTTGAAATTATTTTAGGCATTGGATGTCTAGTTTTTATGAACTATCATTAAGAAGCAAAACCTCCTAAAACCCTTGTTAGAACCTGATGAAGAAGAAATAGATGGAGATGCATTTAAAAGTGTTAAAAAGGACTAAAAATTGATTTGGTATTGTCTAACACTTTCCCTTGATTCCTCCCACCCAATTGGTCTATACTATCAATTATACAGACAAGGTAAAATATGAGGTTTTTATAAGTTTTCATGTGTTCTACAGGTACATAAGTAAATGAATAGGTGAGAGACATTGAATGAGGTCAATAGGGAGTTATTATAACTCCATATATTCATTTATCACCATATTTAAACATGTAAATACCCATGCTACATAGTTCACTATAAACAGTATTAGATAGATAGTGAAGATGACAAGTCACTACCTAGTGAGAAGATGAGAAGTTAAATTTTAGATATTTTTAAGGTATTAATGATAGAGTAGAAGGGAAATAGGTTATAAAAATGTGTCATAACACATATTCCATGGATTTACTTAAGAAACTACTAGTCACCTTGATAACAAATGTGAATATTGAGGCCAATAGGGCTAATAAATTACTCAAATAGTGAATATAAGTGTCAAGAGGGAGGATATAAGTTAGGGAAACATATGATGACTATCAAACCTTGTTTCCAACCTCCATAAGATAGTGCATATGTTTCAATAATTCCTATTTTAGTTTCAAGTAGTCAAGAGAAGCTTCATCATGAAGGCAGTTTTCAAGAGGGCTATTTGAAGACTCTACACTAGTTTGAAGAGTTTTTCATGCTTCAGATGGACACTTGCCTAAGAAGACCTTCATGGTCTATTCTTAATTCCTTTCTATTGAAATGTAACTAGTTTCCAAGTATTGACACTTGGCTTTGTGAACTTTCCACTTCCTTTTTCCTCTCTCCTCTCACATGCTCTATAAATGCAAGCCATTTTGGATTTTGTAGGGGAAACCACACCTAGTATGGTGAAGCCCTATTGGTTTCAATACTATATTTGCATTTTAAATAAATATTTAAAATCTATTTTTTATCTCATAAACTTATTTTCTAAGTGTGTGGAGTGATGCATAGTGAAGTGTTAAGTGATAAGTATCTATCCTTGCCTTCTCTTTACTCTTCCATGTTTAATGAAATTAGTTGTCCCTTTAACAGGTCATGTGGAGTTTATTCAAGTGTATTTTCCTATCTCTAAGTGTTAGGAGTAATGTTAGTGTCTACAATTTGATGTTTTGTTCACTCACCTTGAGTAGTGTAATGCATATCACCTCCATGTTTGAAATACTTATGTTAAAGCAATCTAGGATGTTGAATTTAGTGCTATGAGTCATGTTTCATAGTGCAAATCTATGTTAGTCTAGTGGAGATAATTATAGTGTATCACCTCATTATATTAGTTTAATTCATTGTTTCCTTCTATCCCTTTCCATCCAAGCAAGAAAGTAGTGTAGGTGATAAGCTATAAAAGTCTAATCTAGGGAGCTATCCCTTAAACCTTGAGGTTTACCTCTACTATAGGCAACCCACAGGCCTAGAGGTAATCCAATGTTCCACTCAATATAGAGAAGGATTGAATAATCATCTCTAGGGTGAAATATTGAGTGACAATAGTTACAATGAAACTTGAGCAAAGCCCCATTTGATACCCAGTTACAGACTATGGTCACTAAGCTCAAACACAAGCTTAAGCTTGAAAAATGTCATGCTACCAAAGGTGCTTAGATATGAGATTTTTTACATTAGATTAAAGTGGGAGATCATGCCTCCATTTTTTTTTAAAAAATTCAAGGGCCAATCAAGTAAGAGAGCATATCAAATAAATCAAAACTACACATAATTTCATTCCCAATCTTCATAAAATTTCTTTAGCATTTTCTAGACCACTATAAATTGGTGTTTTAGGGCCCAAAATATTTTTCTAATCAGGCTTAAATGTTACAAGAATGTATGGATATGGTTCCTCTCAAGATTAACCCTTCAAGTCAATGACTTTGTGATGCTCTACTCTCTTTGGATGAGTTTTTTGTAGTGGTTCATAACATGGCCAATGATAAAACACCTAGAGTGGATGGTTTCCCTTGTGAATTTTACAAAGCCACATTATAGTTTGTCAAACCAAACTTTCTATAGGTTTAATGTGAATATTCCACATAAAATATTTAGGTAAATTGATTAATCAAGGAAATATTGTAGCGTAGAATTTCACCCTTTGTGGGAGAGTTTCTCAGGCTCTCTCACTCCTAGCTACAAGCATTGGGACAACCTTAAGCTATGGGTATCTGTTGCAGGAGCATCTACAGACATCCTGGGAAGACATGTTTATGATTAAATTTGAATTTCAAATTATTGTATTTTCCCTCCAAATGTTGAAATTGTAATTAGTAAAAGTAAAAAGGTAAATTATTGTGGGCTATTGAGAAAATCAAGGAGTGGTTGAAAATATTTCAACCTGGGCATGTTGTTGTAATTGAAAAATTGTTTGTTGTTTTGCCTGAGGCCAAGTTTGGCGTGGAGGTTTAGAAAAGATTCTTGAAAAACAAATAAAAAAATAAGATATGCATGGGTGGCGTAGAAGTGGCTGTAAGGAGAGGAAGAAAGAAGGATGTAGAGAGAACAGAGGTAGATTGAAAAAAAAAAAGGAAAAAAAAATATACATCTGAGGATTGCAAAGGTAGCAGTGAAGAAGCAGTTTCTTTAGGAGACGGTAGAGCTGAAGATTTAACTATCATCAAGACGAAGCGCATGTCGATAGCAGTTGGTCCAAGTAGCTTTGCATCACAGAAGAAAAAAAATTAAGTCGATTGATAAATCTGTGGAAAGTGGTGAGTAACCATAGACCAGATGGTAGTTTTTGTTGTTGAATTCTTGTGCAATTTTTTGAAGTGTCTTGATCCAGATGTTGTTTGTCATTGACTTTGTATCCTGGATATTCCATGATGAAATCCATCATAGCGAGTTCTTTTAAAAGCACTGTCGCTCGACCCTCATTGATCATGCTTCATAGAAGAAAATGAGCACACATTTTGATTGTTTATGTAAATTGCAGAAGAATGGGAGGTCTTTCTTCCTTATCCATATTCAAAATCACATTTAGTCCAATGGAGGCTTTTTTTTTTGAGCATCTTTTCACTGACTTCCGTGATTGTCTTATTCAAGTTGATTAATATGATGTTTTAACTTGTGCAAAGCATAAGTTTGAGCTCATACCTCCCACCTGGCTTGGATATTAGTCTTGTGATATCATAGACAACTACAAGAATTCAGCTCAGACCTGCACGCAGCTTAGATATTAGCCTCCATGATATCTGACTAAGAACTCCCTGGACTGGTAATTTCTCCCCCAACGCTTTGAAAATTTCCTATTTCAACAGACCGCACCCTTAACATCATTTCTCCTCAGTTTAGCGGGCTTGGACTCACGAATTCTAGAGGCTCTGCCACGTTTGTATACACAGAAAGGCTCACAGGAAGGAAGGTAAAGAGCAAGAGAGTCAGATTTTTGCATAGAATCTGATAAGTACAAGAAGGAATTAATGACAGTCACTTTATAAATAATGTAGACTAACATAGAATGCAAGGCAGCGGGCCAGATAATCTGAGCCAAGCCGAACTAGGTAGCAGGTGTTGACAGTGCACCAATTATCCATTTTTTTTAAAAAGGAGGGGTTTTGTATGTAATGAGTATGCTCTTGTAACACCTTTGGCTAAGGATCCTGGAAATCATCCTTATATGATAAAATTCTTCCACAGTCCAGATTCCAAGGCTATGTTCTTTCTAAATTGAGAAACATACAGTCCAGTACAAAATATAGTTTTATCAGCAATTGCAAGCCTCTATTATCTTTGCAGTCCATCAACAAAAGCAGAGATCTTGACTCCACAAGTTAGTGAAGTGATGAGGAAGTATGAAGATGCATAGTCAGTCAACATCAAAGCTTTGTGTAGAAGTTTAACGCATCAATTTGGTATCAGAGCTTGAAAGCTCTTGGGATCTGCTGAAGAAAAGGTATGAGCAACTTTGCTTTTGATTTGAGTTTATTAAGAAGCAAATAGATGAAAAAGGAAGGTTTAAAGCCATTGAGGCTTAAGAAGAGAAGAAGCCAAGGAAGGCTTAGAGAAGAAGATCCAAGAGGAATCTTGGATTGTTTGCCAAAAGACTAAGGTGAAACATACTTAGGTGAGGTAAAGGATGAAGTTTGCAGAATTGAGAAGAGTGATAGAGGGACTGCCTAGAAGAAGAAGATCCAAAGCAAGGTAAGCTTGGATTTATAATTTGTATTTGATGAAGTGTTGTATAAGAATTGCTGCAGGATTGAGAAAAGGGTCAAAAGACTAGGATGCAAAAGGCCTAGGTGAGATCAAGGGAATTGTCAATAGACCAGTCAAGGAGAAAAGGCTTGGGTGAGACAAGGGATCAAGAGACCAAGGTGGAAAAGACTTGGGTGAAGATCTCAGAGATGGAAGTGTTTTTGAAGGCACTACAGAGTAGCAAGGTATATGAGGGTAGTAAGAGGAAAGCAAGCATCAAAGGTATGACTAATGTTGATTTTGATAAAGAAATTGCTAGTTTGAAGAAAGGGTTAGCTAAGGTTAAGGATGAGTATGAGTCTTGGATGCAGCTGAATAGGCAAGCATGGGCATGGCCAATAAAGAAGAGGTTGAAGTGGCCAATAGTTCTCTTAATGAAAAGGAGAAGAAGGCAAAAGAAGATTGCCATGAAGAAGGAAGCCCAAAGAGGCAAGAAGATAAGGAGGTTGCCAAGTGGGTAGCAAGAGGAAGAAGTTGAGAAGAAGGTCCTCATTGAGGAAAACAAGAGAGAAGAGAGAAAAGATGAAGTGCCAAGAAGAGCACTTGGAAAGATGAGAGTGTCCATTAAGAGGATACTCATGGAGACATTATGGTCTCTTGTTTTTGTATTTAATGTTGTTTTTGAGTGGATAAATGCAGGTATGAGCAGCCTATTGAAGGTCAAGAGAAGGGCCTTGGAGAGTGAAGAGATTGGTGCAAGAGATGACACCAATTGCACAAGTGAATGTGCAGGAATGAGAAGAGAGTTTGCTGCTATTGATAAGGTGTATTGGTTAATGCATGAGAGAGGAGAGGTAGAAGAAGAAGCTGAATTCCATGATGCCATTGAATGCCAGGAAGAAGAGGAAAGAGAGAAGCCAAGCATAAAGAAAGAAGAAAGCACAGATAATTAAGAAGCTATGCAAATCAAAGAACTAATGGAGCAGCCCATTAAGGAGGTAAAGGTGAGTTCAAAAATTGATTTGTCTTATAAGCATGGAACTGTTGATATGCATGTTAGAGAAGCAAAGAGAAAGGTAAAGTTTCCAATTAACCATGGATATGTGATGCCTAAATGGTGGAAGAAACAAACTCCCAAGTAAGAGGAGGTGCTGGTACAAAAGCATAGATGCAGGATGCCTACATGGCTTGAGAAGAGAAATGGTAAGAAAGAGAAACAAGTATGGGTGCCTAAGAAGGCAAAGAGTGAAGAAGATGTGAGTGTTGAGACAGCAATACCAAGAAATCAATGGGAAAAGGTGAAGGATGACACAAGTATATGGAAAGGTAAGTCAATTGCTTGCAATAAATGGGATAATGATGTTTTTGAATCATTTAATAATCTTTTCATGGAAAATGAAGAATGGAAAGTGGCTATGAAAACTAATATGCAGCAAGGAGAGAGTTCAAAATGGATGGATGATGGGGAAAGGAAAGAATATGCAGCAGAACACACAAGATGGCTTCAAGTAGAGATTGAAGAAAGCAAGAAGACAGAAGGTATGAATACTGCAATTGTTTTTGATGAATATACTGATGTGGATGAAGAAGCTGATTTGTATGAAGAAACTATAAAATGGATGAATGTAATTAGAGAGGATGAAAGACAATCTGGTCCTAAGTTTGATATAGGATATGAATATTTGGATGAGTTTGTGTTGAGTGATGAAATGAAGAGTAAGGCTAGTAAGGAACAAGCAATCCTTCAGGTTGATAAGCCCAAGTTTGATGAAGATTGTGAGACAGATGAGATCTCACTAAAGGTAAAGTTGAGAATGATAGAGGAGCTGTTTGGTAATTCAAGAGAGTTGTGTAAAGGTACAAGCCATGGTGAAGACAACATTGGAAAGAGTGAGACTATACAAGAGCAAAGCAATGAGACCAAGGCAGTTTTGGTCAAGAAACAAGAACAAAAATATGAAGGCAGCCAAGAGGCTTCATGGCCTTAATGTTTTTCTACTAAGGTGGCTTTTTATGTTTTGAATGCAGGTATGGAAGACATATATGAAGATGAAGACATATGTTTTGAAGACATATATGAAGATGAAAACTTTGGAGACACATATGAAGAAGCATGGAAGTGGGAGATGGCAGCTGAGAAAGAAATGAGAAGAAGAACATAACAGAAGAGGAAGAAAAGCAAGATGAGAGACAAAGACTATCAAAGACAAGCATTGGCATTGACAAGAAGACCGTGGGATCCAGGTATAGAATGAAGGCTAAAGCATGGAGGCAGCATTTCATTTGAACTAAGGTTCAAATTGTCTCTAGAGGGAGAGTATGATGTAGGAGCATCTATAGACATCCTGGGAAGACATGTTTATGATTAAATTCAAATTTCAAATTATTGTATTTTCCCTCCAAATGTTGAAATTAAGGAGAAATTGTAATTAGTAAAAGTAAAAAGGTAAATTATTGTGGACTGTTGAGAAAATCAAGGAGTGGTTGAAAATATTTCAACCTGGGCATGTTGTTGTAATTTAAAAACTGTTTGTTGTTTTGCCTGAGGCCAAGTTTGGCGTGGAGGTTTAGAAAAGATTCTTGAAAAACAAATAAAAAATAAGATATGCATGGGTGGCATAGAAGTGGCTGTAAGGAGAGGAAGAAAGAAGGATGTAGAGAGAACAGAGGTAGATTGAAAAAAAAAAGGAAAAAAAATATACATCTGAGGATTGCAAAGGTAGCAGTGAAGAAGCAATTTCTTTAGGAGACGGTAGAGCTAAAGATTTAACTATCAGCAGGACAAAGTGCATGTCGATAGTAGTTGGTCCAAGTAGCTTTGCATCACAGAAGAAAAAAAAAATTAAGTTGATTGATAAATCTGTGGAAAGTGGTAACCATAGACCAGATGGTAGTTTTTGTTGTTGAATTCCTGTGAAATTTTTTGAAGTGTCTTGATCCAGATGTTGTTTGTCATTGACTTTGTATCCTAGATATTCCATGATGAAATCCATCATAGTGAGTTCTTTTAAAATCACTATCACTCGGCCCTCATTGATCGTGCTTCACAAAAGAAAATGAGTACATATTTCGATTGTTTATGCAAATTGTAGAAGAATGGGAGGTCTTTCTTCCTTATCCGTATTCAAAATCACATTCAGTCCAATGGAGGCTTTTTTTTTTGAGCATCTTTTCACTGACTTCCATGATTGTCTTATTCAAGTTGATTAATATGATGTTTTAACTCATGCAAAGCATAAGTTTGAGCTCATACCTCCCACCTGGCTTGGATATTAGTCTTGTGATATCATAGACAACTACAAGAATTTAGCTCAGACCTGCACGTAACTTGGATATTAGCCTCCATGATATCTGACAAAGAACTCCCTGGACTAGTAATTTCTCCCCCAATGCTTTGAAAATTTCCTGTTTCAATAGACCGCACCCTTGACATCATTTCTCCTCAGTTTAGCGGGCTTGGACTCATGAATTCTAGAGGCTCTGCCACATTTGTATACACAAAAAGGCTCACAAGAAGGAAGGTAAGGAGCAAGAGAGTCAGATTTTTGCACAGAATTTGATAAGTACAAGAAGGAATTGATGATGGTCACTTTATAAATAATGCAAACTAACACAAAATGCAGGGCAGCGGGATAGATAATCTGAGCCAAGCCGAACTAGGCAGCAGGTGTTGACAGCGCACCAATTATCCATTTTTTAAAAAAGGAGGGGTTTTGTATGTAATGAGTATGCTCTTGTAACACCTTTGACTAAGGATCTTGGAAATCATCCTTATATGATAAAATTATTCCACAGTCCAGATTCCAAGGCTATGTTCTTTCTAAATTGAGAAACATACAGTCCAGTACAAAATACAGTTTTATCAGCAATTACAAGCCTCTATTATCTTTGCAGTCCGTCAACAAAAGTAGAGATCTTGACTCCACAAGTTATTGAAGTGATGAGGAAGTATGAAGATGCATAGTCAGTCAACATCAAAGCTTTGTGCAGAAGTTTAACGCATCAGTATCCTATAGTGAGGTTGAACCTCTTGGATTTTTTATGAGACTAGCTCCTTAGATGCTTCACTTTAGCTCTTATTTCCTATGATAAAACTACTATTGACTAATGAAAAGGGATAAGAGGATAACATAAAAAGGAAATCTGAGCTAAGGGAGGTGATGCACCAAATAGAGAGTGATCCACATTCAAGATAAGAACTTTAATGACTACTACTAAACTTAAACAAGACATAGTCTAGCTGATCCTATTTCAAAGCCACAAGCATGAGTAGCTATTTGGAGGTCAAAGGGAAGGATGCGCTTTGAAGGGAAAAAATAAATAGGTCTACAGGAGAGACATTATAACTTGTAATGCTTTAGAAAGGCACCAAAGGCTAATACATCACACAACCTACAAGAAACCAAGAAAAATAAAGTGAGGTGCATAGAGAAATCATAGGTGATGAGATAAAAACAAACATTCTACAAGTTAAACTCTAATAATTCACACTTGACTTTAATGAAAATCAATAAGTTGTCTTGTATTACTTTAAGAGAGTGTTATAAGGAAATTTTGATAAAGTAACTCTATCACCAGTTGAGGGATCTCTTTTTAGTCTCAAAAGCTTATATATACATTAGAAAAGGATGAGAGAAGAGGGGGCTTGTGTGAGAAAATGGAGAAAGAGATCATAAATGGTTGTGACCACCACTACATCTTTGAAATTTCTTTGCCTTTAGAGTGTACAACTACTTGACCAAGAAATGAACCATCCAAGATCACCGTAAATCTCCTTGATCCCTTGATGTATTGGAGTCTCCATTTTTGGAGCTGAGAGAGCCTTGTCATGGGTAGCTGCATGTTCCCACCAAGTGTACATGATCTGATCTCTTGCATTTAACACCTAGTGTGCTCCTTACTATTGTTTTATACTTATATATTTTCTATTTAAATTGATAACCTCCTTGGATTTTTACACATCCATTGATCTATTTGTGCATGGATGCTCATGAGTCGTCGATCTCCTACTAGTTGAATGTGTCTTTTTCAGAATAGGAACCTTAATGACTACTACTAAACTTAAACAAGACACAATCTAGATGATCCTATTTCAAAGCCACAAGCATGAGTAGCTGTGTGGAGGTCAAAGGGAAGGATGCACTTTGAAGGGCAAGAATGAATAGGTTTGTAAGAGAGACACTATAATTTGTAATGCTTTAGAAAGGCACCAAAGGCTAACAAATCACACAACCTACAATAAACCAAGAAAAATAAAGTGAGGTGCATAGACAAATCATAGGTGATGAGAGAAAAACATACATTCTACAAGTTAAACTCCAATAATGTACACTTGACTTCAATGAAAATCAAAAAGTTGTCTTGTATTGCTTCAAGAGAGTGTTACAAGGAAATTTTAATAAAGTAACTCTATCACCAATCGAAATATCTATTTTTAGGCTCAAAAGCCTATATATACAATAGAAAAAGATGAGAGAAGAGGGGGCTTGTGTGAGAAAATGGAAAAAGAGTTTGTAAATGGCTGCAACCACCACTATGTCCTTGAAATCTCTTTGCCTTTAGAGTGTACAAATGCTTGACCATGAAATGAACCATCCAAGATCACCGTAAATCTCCTTGAGCCCTTTGTGCATTCAAGTCTCCATTTTTGGAGCTGAGAGAGCCATGTCATGGGTAGCTACATGTTCCCACCAAGTGTACATGATCTGATCTCTTGCATTTAAAACCTGGTGTGCTCCTTAATATTATTTTGGAATTATATATTTTATTTTAAAATTGATAACCCCCTTGGATTTTTACATGTCCATTGATCTACTTATGCATGGATGCTCATGAGTCATTGATCTCCTACCAGTTGAATGTGTCTTTGACACTTGTCATGCACACTTTTGCCCTTAAGATTCACTGACCCCTTTGATCTCTACTCACCATTGATCTTCACTGTAAGATTGATTATGCACCATTGGATCTCGCTTCTGAAATGCTACCATGTATTGTCTCTATGTTTGGCCAAAGACCCCTTTGACAACTTTTGAATGCCAACAACTATTTTATGAGCTTGATCTTTGACACTGGTGTGAATGCTATGTTTTCTTTAGACACTTTTCTATGGGCCTTTTTTTTTGGGCTTTCTTCTTTCAGATAATTTGTTTGAACAATTTTGTGGACCTTTTTTTTTAAGGAATCAAACTTCATACTTTTTGAGAATGACCCTTAGCTAAATAATTCCATTGGGAAATCTGAAAATGGGCACTTTATTGAAGAGTTACCCTTCAGGAAAATTATCCTAGATAATTTTCCCAAAAGACAAGGTCTTTATCTTTTGCTTCAGAACATTTTATCTAAAATAAATATCCCTTTAAAAACTTTGCCTCAGAAAACTTGTCTGAAAGAATTCAACACTTAGCCAAAAAGGTCTTGAAAGAATGAAAAAATAAAGACTTAGTTGAATAGAAGATTTTGCTCTTAGCTTCTGGCTTGCAGGATTACCCTTGAACACTATTGTTGGATCCTTAGAAAACCTTGCTTGGATCCTCTCTATTTTTAAATGTTAGATCCACTTCTAAGCCTTTGATCCATCACTTCATCAAACCATGAAAGAGCTTTATATGTGGACCAAAAATGGCTAACATCTTTGGCGGTTCATAAGGGTTACATGCTTGTTGATGCAAGAGAACCTAGACCATGTTGCCTCATCAAATCCATCCATTGGGCATGGAGTCAAGTCACTTTTTCACTAAATTAGAAATTCCATTTGAAGCAATAAGGACAACCAAAATAAAACAAACACTGTGCTCAAGGCACTTAGGGAAGGGAAACATACAACTGAAAATAATGTACACAAGGCACTTAGAGGAAAACATGAAAAGCTATACAAAATGTACAATATCTATAATGGCTGAAAAATATTTTAATAACAAGGCTTTAGATGAATCCCATTGACTAGGATGGGTAATACCTCTCCATCTAGTTGGGCAAGCTGAAAATCATTACATTATTTTCATCTATGAATCAAATAAGGACCACTCCACAAGCTGTGAAATTTGGTATGGTTGCATGGCTTGGCCTTATTTGAATCCCACTTGAGGACTACATCCCCTTCTTTGAATTCCCTTATTATGGCTCTCTTGTCAAAGACTTTCTTGACTTGAGCTTGATGTGACTCTAGTGTCTTCATTGCAAGGTCTCTTGTTTCTTTAAGCTCCATGAGTTCTGCCAATCTCACATTCTTGGGCTTATCTTTCAATAGCTTTAGCTGATGGGATAGTTCTAATGTAGTTAGATCAAGAGACACGGGCAACTTGGCCTCCTTTCCATATATTAAAACATATGGATAATTTCCAATGGTAGCTTTAGGAGTCACCTTGTCAACCCACAAGGCTATCTTTAATTCAGTATGAGATATCCTCTAATTCTCTTCCATAGTTCTCTTAATGATTCTTAGTAAATTCTTATTTATGGACTCAACCAGTCCATTTCTTTGAGGATAATAATTAGAAGAGGTGCTAAGGTATATGCCCATCTTAAGATCCCATTCACTTATTTTTAGACCAAAGAATGCTAATGCATTATCAGAAATGATAGTGGATGGAACACCAACCCTAGTCACAATGCTGTCATAAAAGTCTAGGACTACACTTTCATTAGCTTCCTTCAACACAATTGCTTCCACCTATTTGGTGAAGTAGTTAGTTGCAATAAGCACCCACTTCTACCCCACACTTGATGGAGGGTTGATCACTCCTATGAAATCCAAACCCCACTGCATGAATGGTTGATCTACCTGAATTGGGTTGAGAGGAAAAGATGCTAATCTTTGTTTACACACAAAGAGGGCACATTTTTGACACTTTCTTACCCATGTATAAGCATATTTGAAGAGGTTGGACTAGTAATAACTAGCCCTCATTATCTTTACTATTGTAGTCCTTAGAGAAAAATGGCATCTTACAATCCCATCATGGAATTAATCTAAGAGCCGTATCACTTGGTCATCATCTATGCACCTTAAGAGCATTCCATTGAGGTCCTTTCTAAATAAAACCCCATCAACCAATGCATAAGGTATGGATTAAAGTCTAAAATACATTCTTTTTGCCTTGTCTAGACCATGGGGGCATTCTCTTGTCAGCAGAAAATGTGCCATATCATGGATCCAACTCTTATGAAATAGAGGTGCCCCTACCTATGAGTTGTCTTGAATCACCATGGAAACTCTTTATATTTTTGAAGATCTTCCACCATGTGCTCACGCAAACCTCTACCTCTAACCAACTTGGTCACTTTGATTTCCACATCAAACTCCATGATTTTGGTGATCTAACCAACTCTTTTCTCATTCAAATCTTTGTTAAGGAAGAAATCCATAACTCTAGGTGGGGTACCATGAGAAAATCTTATTGTTGGAGAGCATTGGTCTAAACTTCTTAAGACTCCTTACTACTGCAAGGATCTATTTATTTATAAAATTGTACTTCACCTCATATCCTTTTAGCCCTTGAATAAAAAAGGTAATTGGCTACTCCATTCCCTCACCATTCTTTTGTATCAGCATAGCTAACAAGCTATCAACATTGGAAAAGGTGTATAACATGAAATCAATTGAGAAATTAGGATTTATGAATGAGGGTGCTTAGGCAATGGCCTATTGATGGCTTCAAAAACATCTTTTTCTTCTCTTAGCTAAGAAAAACTTGACTCTTTTTTAACATGGAAGTAATAGGATTGACCAAGCTTGCAAAACTTGATATGAACTTTCTTACAAAGTTTATTTTTCCAAAGAAGCTCTAAAATCCTTTCTTATGCTTGGGGAGAGAGAGTGCTAAGATGACATCTACCCTTTCAGGGTCAATAAACAACCCTTATTTTGAAATGATGTGGCTCAAAAACTTACCTTCATGTATGACAAACACACACTTGGGATTTAACGATATCCCATACTCCTTGCATCTTTTAAAGATCAGCCTCAAGTGGTCCATGTGTTCATTGACATTCTTGGAGAAAATCATGATGTCATCTAAGTAGACCAACACCATTTGATTCAATAATCCTTAGAAATCCATGTCTATGTCTCTTTGTAAAGTTTCCCTAGTATTTAAAAAACCACAGGGAATCTTTTGGTATGCATACGTGCCCCATTTGGTGGTGAAAGCAGTCTTGTACTGATCTTCTTCTTTTACCAATACTTGGTTGTAACCTGAATATCGATCCAAAAGAGAAAAATGTTCTGACCTTATAACTATTTGAATAAGTTTCTCCATGGATGGTAAAGGGTAATGATCCTTCAAGGAGACTTTGTTCAAATCTCTAAAGTCAACACACAACCTAATCTCCCCACTCTTCTTCCTTACATGCACCAAATTGGCTACCCATGATGAGTGTTTGATGGGAAAGATAATCTTGGATTCAATCAACTTGGTTAGCTCTTTCCTCATAAGCTCTTCTATTTTGAGGTTGATGGGCCTCTATTTTTGCCTCACACGCTTAGCATTAGCCTCCAGCTCTATGGTATGATGGGATAACTTTGGATTAAAACATTTTAGGTCACTGTATACCCAATCAAAGATGTTTGCATATTCCTGGTAGAGTGCTATGAAAGCATGCCTCTCAGCCTTGCTGCTTACCTTCCCAATCTTGAGAAGTTTATCTTTAAAGATGAGGACTCTCTCATATTTCTCTTCATTAGTTTATATTACCACTTTTTCTTTTCTCATATGGTCTCCCTCATGGAAAAGGCCCTCAAGTGTAACCAGTCCTTTGGGAAGCTTGTTATATTTTAATTAGATAAATTTCTCTCCATATTATTGCTAAAAATTATCTTAATTAGCAAAGGAGAACTCAACTTCTTGCTATAAGAAATAAGAAATTTGTTTGTCATTTTCAAAAACTTGCTAATGGACTTCATTATCTGGCATTGATGGCCTCACTACCACCTTGATGTGTGGCTAAACATTGTCCTCTTTTAGCTTACTTGGGATGTTGAACCGATCTCCCATAACTGCTAACCTGTCAGCATGCTAATTCTGGTTTCATGGTACTACTTGGATGTTAAAGGTTTCCAAATCTTCAATTAGGTCCCACACTCTATTTTTGTAAGACCTCATCAAATGATTCTTTGTAATGTTGAAGTGTCTAACTTGGTTCACTATAAGCTCACTATCTCCATATGCTTTCAACATTTTGATTCCTCTCTTATTGGCCCATTAGAGACCATGGATCAAGCCTTCATATTCTATTGCATTAGAAGACAAACTAAAATGGAACCTCTAGGAATAGAAATGATTATTTCCTAAAGGGGAAACCAACATTGCCCCTACACTTGCTCCTTGAACCATCAAAGAATAACTTCCACATGCCATTGCGTCTTCTTTAGGTCCAAAGAGGAAAGGTGTGGGTTGATTTTCTTCATGTAGTAGATAGACACCCATGTCTCTTTCTTCAACATCCTCCAAAGGGTTGAGAAATTGGTTATCCCCCCATAGCTCATCTAAGAACAAGTCTAGAATCTCCTTAGGATGAGTATTCAGCTCTTGACCAATTACAAATTCATCTTCATCAAGAATAGTGCAATTAAGGTTTGTGTTATCTAGCTGATGGGGCTTAATGTGAAATTATGTCATGGGATTGACCTTGATTGATACATTCATTCCATACCTCATTCTAAATGCCATGTATGACCGTTATACTGAGAGATAACCTCTTATCTTTGTTGTGAATTATCTAGAAATGCTCAATGCAAAGTGAGGAGTTAAATAAAGGATCAACACATCTTGAACCACTAAGACACTAGGACAAGCATGTAGGTTCATATTTAAATCCTTGATGATACGAGATGGCTTTATGGAAGAACCATCAAGTTGTAGAAATCCCTTGGTATATGACTCATATTTGAGGTTCAATTGATCAACTATGGACTTTGGCATTACCAAAGTGCTATCTCCACTGTCTACCAAGAAATTATGCACCAAGGAGTCATCAATGATTAATTAAATGTAGAAGGGAGGAGGTTTGACCATATTACTTGACCTTTCTCCCATAGGTCCCTTGGTTACATTAGTGAGGACCTCAACTTCTTTACTTAGTTGTTTACTTGTATTTGTTGTAACACATATCTTAGACAAACCTTCTTGAAGGATATCCACTTGAATAGGCATATAAAGCATGTCCCACATTGGTACGCTCACATTGGATTTATTCATTTGTTTAATAATGTTGACTATGTACTATTAACCTTTACTTGTGTTTTGGGAGCCACTACTACTATTTGTTAGATCTATGAGCTTTATGGAGGTGTCGAGACCTTTGGATTAATAATAGTATCATTAGGGTTAGATAATGGAGTGGTGGTAAGAGGTTCCTTGAATTCTCCTTGGTTGTCACCCATATTCGTTCTTTTGAATCTTATATTTGATACCACTGGGACATGAGCTTGACTAAAGCTGGCTTACTAATTAGATGCATAACACTCTTCTTGCTCATTGATGACCATTGTAGCATCTGATTGGTTTGGTACCTGATCTAATCCTTGTTCTTATGGAGAATGATCTAGCTTTGTCATCATGGGAGTCTCTATGCTTTGAGTTATTAAATCTTGATTATATTCATAAGCAACAACCTGCTACCATTAGTCATTAAATGCTTGATTAGAACCATTAGTTGGGATAATGGATTTCTTAAAAGATTGGTTCCAAGGCATGGTCCCTTTAACTACTTGAGCCATGTTGTTTTGAATAAGAGCCAAGGAGTTGGAAGAGCCTATAGCATTTGGATTATAGTTATTTTATCTAGCATAGTTTGGCTGGCCCTATCCTTGGAAATTTCCTTTGTAGGGTGGCCTATTTGCTTGATAAGACTATTGTTGAGGCTGATATGGAGCTTGATAAGGTTTATTAAACTGATTTTGTAACCTCTTCACATTTACTAAATCATTTCCCAAGGATTAGAGCATGCTCTTAAGTTCTAAGTAGTTATTTTGCTCTTGGGAGTCACTAGATCCACTAGTGGAGGAGTTCTCTTGCTTGGGTGAAGGTATAGTAACAACCATTGGTGTTGGAAGAATAACATCAAGTGGGAGAAAAACTATAGGAGGTGGTCTAATCTCAGGGAAAAGAGGCATTGGGGCCTAGGAGTAAGCTTGCTGGCCTGAACTAGATAATTTTTAGCTTTGATAGCCATCTCGTAAGCATCTGGTAATATATATCCTCCCATGGATTGGATCATTACTGCTATGTCACTATTTAGAGCCATCAAATAGTATAAGAATGAAAATTTAGGGGATGGTCTAACAATGATTGGAATTATATCCCAAGCTTTTTGAAATCTTGTGTTGAAGTCTTACATAACTTCATGAGGAGCTCTATTGATTGTGGTCAACTATTTTGCTAGTGACAAATGATCACTCTTGTTTGCAAATATCTTACATAAGGTTGTTCCTAGCTAATCCCATGATTGAATAGAGTTAGGAGCTAAACCTATATACTAATCTAAAGCCTTTCCCTTAAATAATATAACTAATAGTCTGATAGCTACATTTTCTACTATGACATTATGGATATTGCAGAAATTGGCTATGTCTGTGATGTGTTCAATAGGAGTTACAACTTGGTCTCCTGTGAAATATGGGATGATTTTGAGGGCTTATACTAACATAAGATCATATTATGGAAATTTTAAAGGACTTTGGCTACTAAAACCTACAAAATATCTTTGGGGAATCATAGTAACAAAAGGGGCTAACAAAGGTCTTCTTGCGTAGGTATACCTCACAAACGGTTTAGGAAAATAGTTTCCTACATATGGGTGAGTATGGGTGAACCTTAACCTTCTTTCTGAGTTTAAAGGTCATTCAAAAAATTTAAAAGGAATACCTCTATAATTTGATCTTGTAGTCACCTTTGACATGAAAATAATTTCTATTCTACCACCAGATTACTAAGTGTTCTTCAGAGTTGCTAGATGCTGAAAAATGAAAGCTATAAACACTACAAATTGATCAAACCAACATCAAAATTGACCAATCTTCCTTGAAATTGGTCCCATCGAGCATGCCATAAACTATTTTAGCATCAAACTACACCCTTTGTGGTAGAGTTTCTTAGGCTCTCTCACTCTTAACTACAAGTGCTAGGACAACCTTAGGTAGTGGGTATCCTATAGTGAGGTTGAACCTCTAAATTTTTTTATGAGGCTAGCTCCTTAGATGCTTCACTTTAACTCTTATTTCCCACATTAAAATATACTATTAATTAAGGAAAAGGGATATGAGGTTAACATAAATAGGAAATATGAGCTAAGGGAGGTGATGCTCCAAATAGAGAGTGATCCACATTCAGACTGGGAACCTTAATAACTACTAATGAACTTAAACAAGACACAATCTAGCTGATCCTATTTCAAAACCACAAGCATGAGTAGCTGTGTGGAGGTCTAAGGGGAGGATGCACTTTGAAGGGTAGGAAGGAATAGATCTATAGGAGAGACACTATAACTTGTAACACTTCAAAAAGGCACCAAAGGCTAACACATCACATAACCTGCAAGAAACCAAGAAAACTAAAGTGAGGTGCATAGAGAAATCATAGGTCATGAGAGAAAAACATACATTCTACAAGTTAAACTCTACTAATGCACACTAGACTTCAACAAAAATTAGAAAGTTGTCTTGTATTGCTTCAAGAGATTGTTATAATAAATTTTTTATAGAGTAACTCTATCACCAATCAAGGGATCTCTTTTTAGGCTCAAAATCTTGTATATATAACATAAAGGGATGAGAGAAGAGGGGACTTGCATGAGAAAATGGAAAAAGAGGTCATAAATGGTTGCAACCACCACTATGTCCTTGAATTCTCTTTGCTTTTAGAGCATGAAACTACTTGACAATGAAATGAACCATCCAAGATCACTATACATCTCTTCGAGCCCTTCGCACATTCAAGTCTCCCTTTTTAGAGTTGAGAGAGCCATGTCATGGGTAGCTACATGTTCCCACCAAGTGTACTTGATTTTATCTCTTGTATTTAAAACCTGGTGTGCTCATTACTATTGTTTTAGACTTATATATATTTTTTAAAAATTGATACCCCCTTATCTTTTTGCATGTCCATCAATCTACTTGTGCATGGATACTCGTGAATTATCGATATCTTACCAGTTAAATATGTCTTTGACACTTGTCATGCATACTTTCACCCTTGAGATTTGATAACCCCTTTGACCTCCACTCACCATTGAACTTCAATGTAAGATTGATTATGCAGCATCAGATCTAGCTCTTGAAATGCTGCCATGCATCATCTCTATATTTGGCTAAATAACAATAAACATTCGCTATGACATCAAATAAGTGGAACATACTATTTTTATATTTTATGTTTTAGATGAGCTCACTTAAGTATAATTGATTAAAAAAGATGTACAAGGGAGATATATCATTTAATAATGTAAAATGGTAGGCATACCTACCCTAGTGGCCTTAAATAAAAAATAGAAAAATAAAATAATTAAAACAAGTGACTAAAAGAAATAGTGAAAGACAAGGAATGACCACACTTGAGTAGAATCTTGGGATTATAAAATTGAATTTGTGTTGTAGATACCTTTATCTAAGTGTATGCAAAAAATAGGCTTCTAACTTGATAGAAACATAAATGGTGCCTACTCCTTGACCAACAATTTTGCCCAGGGTAGAATCGACATTGCCTCTCTGTGACTAAAAACTATGTTTACTTGTGTTGAATATGTACTATGCATTATTTATAAATATATATTTTTTGGTGTAATGCTTATGCAATTGGTTTAATATGGCATGCAATAAGAGACCTGATTGCCATTATATGGGTGTGATTCATTATACATGACACATTTGGTCCAAGATACACATGATATTGAACACAATACTTGATTGGTTCAATATGGTATGCAATAGGAGCCAAAATTGACATTAGGTGGATGTGATTCATTCCACAAGGCATGTTTGGCTTAAACTACACTTACTATTTAAACTAATACTTAGTTTAATATGCCCTATAATGGGAGTTCTAATTGACATTAGATGGATGTGATTCATTCTACAGGGATCGTTTATCCCTAATTGCATTTGAGATTCAATACAATACTTATTTGGTTTAACATGATATGCAACGGGATCCCCAATTGCTATTAGATGGATGTGATTCATTGTATGGGGCTTGTTTGAATTGTACTTCATGTGGGATTGAATGCAATATTCTATTGGTTAAATATGGTATGTAATGGGAGCTAATTGACATTAGATGGATGTGATTCATTTCATGAGGCTTATTTTCAATGAAATACTTGATTGGTTCAATCTGATAAGTAATGGAGTCCTAATTTGAAATTAGAAGGACATGATTCATCGTAAGAGGCTTGTTTTTAATGCAACACTCAATTTTTCAAATACTATGTGCAATGGGAGCCCTAATAAACATTAGATGGAAACAATTCATTACACTAGTCTCGTTTGTCTTGAAATACATGTGACATTAAATGTAATGCTTGATTGGTTCAATATGGTATGCAATGAGAGCGTCAGTTGATATTAGATGGATGTGATTCATTACACTGGGCTTGTTTTTCCCCAAATTACACATGAGATTGAATATAATATTTGATTGGTTCAATATGAAATGCAATGGGATCCCCAATTAACATTAGATTGATGGGATCTATTACATAAGTCTTGTTTGACACCAATTGCATGAGATTCGACATAATATTGAATTGGTTTAATATGGTATACAATGGGAGCCCAAATTGACACTAGATGGATATGTTTCATTGCACGTATCTTGTTTGTCCCTAACTCTACATGATATTCAACATAATACTTAATTAGTTTAATATGGTGTGTAATGGGAGCCCTAATTGAAATTATTATGGTTTTTGAATGTAACAAATAGTTACTATGGTTTTTTATTTATTAATTTGGTTTTATTTTTTTTGTAATGTAAAAAAAATATTGATTATTTTTATGTTCTAATTTATTTACATGGACTTGATGAACATGATGAAAGTTTTCAAAAAATTGAAGATTTTTTTGTTTTTGTGTGTCATCAAATCCTCTTCATGGTGATGACAACTCCACTAAGATAATTATTTCACCACCAACACCATCACCTTAACCATCACTACCACACATGCCACATGTTCGTAACTCATAACCTCATGTAAGCCAACAATCACATAAAAGATCCACAAGAATAACATAAACCTACTGACACAACTAATTTCACTCTTCTAAGACATTCTTTTATAGGGTCATTGACATAATGTGCACCATTTATTTATATCAAATATTATATTATCAATTGTCACTCTAGACTAGGACAATCATGGATTGATTTCATTGAAGAGTAACAACAAGGGATACAACCACCTCCAACTCAATTGGATGAAAATCATAGTAGTTATATTATATGGAAAAATTGAAAATAATGACATAAGTCAATAAAATAATTACTTAAAGACATCACATTTAAATTTTTATCATTTAATAATTATCCATAAATTTTTCTTTTTCACTTATTTAGTAATTAATATTTCAATAGATTTTACTTTGAATTTGTAATAAATAATTTTGATCATGCATATGAACTTTAATAATCTCATTAAATTATAATCTATAATAATATTAGTATGTTAATACACATTTATTTATTTTCATACTATTAAATCAATTTAAAATTTTGTTTTAGTTGAAATAATATGAGTTGATGCATATATCCTAATGCAAAAAAAATGTTTGATGTAAAAACCTTGATGCAAAAATTCTAATGCAAAGATTTGATACTATATCTACAATTGTGTTAGCTTCAAACATAAAAAATGAATATAATCTAATAACAAAATTAGGGCACCCATTGACATATTATAATTTTTTGGGGTTAGAGAAGTATATGATAGACAAAAAATCATATTGTGAAAACACAAATGTTATTTGTTTTTTATTTTTCCTAATCCTTTAAAATTTACCTATATCTAGATCTATCTCTCCATGATCTTCCAACATAAGCATAAGATAGGAGACGGCATAAAATTTGCATGAGAAAAAAAAAATAGAAAGGGAAAGAGAAACATAACCAAAGAACCAAAGAAATATAAGCAATGAAACACAACAAACTGAGGTTGTAGATGAAGAAGACAAATAATTGATAAGTTATTTTCATTGATCTTTTTATGCATCTTTTTTATAAAATATGATACATTGGGGATATCCCTATTTTATTTGGGATATTTTTTCATTCATAGTCATCTAGCTCTAAATAATAATAAATTATGGGGTGAATTTTTTTAATCTATTACTCATTTTGTTTGTATTTTAATTTTCTAGAATAAATTTCTTAAATTATTATTTTTTTAAAACACATATAAGCCCTCAACAAATTAGAGTAAATATATTTTGTACCAAATAATAGGGAAGAAATATCTAGGTTTATGGATAACATTAAATAGGTGATAACCTTCATTCTCTACCAAACAATGAATTTGAACCCTTAAAACCTTACAAGATTCTTTTCAATTTCTATGTAAGCCCACAAGGAGGAAAAAACTAATTGTTTGGTTCAATAATCATAGTGATGTGCGGAAATATAACCTTAGTAATTTTCTATCTCACATTAGAGAAATGATAAGGTACATTTCTAATCACAATAGGTTAACCCAAAGAAATTGGCCATATTTTATTCATCTATACATACATACATACATACATACATATATTTGATAGATACTAGTTTTGGTGGGACCCTTACCCAATTTGATTTTTGACTGGAGCTCCAACCAATCTAGGACATAATTGGGGGCCCAGATCCTCAAGTGATCATCTGTGATAAGTACTAGAATTACCAACAATGACTACAACCAACCTGAGAATACTAATAAATGACCATAACTGGCTTGAGAATACCATCAACAATCACAATTGGCCCAAGAATACCAACGATCAGCCATAACTGGCCTAAGAATACCAATGCTCAACCACAACCGACCTCTTATACCAAACTGAGATTTGAATATGGCTGGTGCTTGAAGAAACCAAGTCACTTTACTAACTCACCCACATCTCATTGGTAATAATAATAAAAAAAAATATTACTTATGATATAATGGAATTATTTTATGTGAAATACATTCCAAAGAAGAAGACCTTCCAAATAATGGTTAATGCCTTTAAAAGGTCAAGGGATGTGGCATATATAAAAATAAATCACATACTTAAGAATAATATAATATCTTTGAATAAATCATTACACATGGGTAAGGTGGAGAAACATGAATAAAAGTGAGTAGTATACATGAAAAAGATGGATGATAAGGAAATAAATTGTAGCTATTTAAATGAAATAAACAAAAAAAAAGGATTGAAAATAATCCAATTACACATTACACAAGGCAAAAAAGGCCTAAATTGAATTTTAGTGGATTTTGTGAGTTTTAACATATCATATCCTTTTATCTATTTGGTTTTTATATTTTTTATTCTAGTTACGTAATCTAATAGTTATTTTTTATTCTTATTATATACAAGATATTTGAGCACATATCCATTGAGAAGGAATATATTTTCATCAAAATAAATGATTTGTGTCAAATTATCATAAAAATATATGTAAGTATTTATATATAACAATGCACTCATACTTTGATTTTTCTTAGTTTGTTCATAATGGGTAATAAAATATTTCTTTTCCTATTTTTAGTAAACAAATTTATGATGTATGCATCCAAAAAAAGATTACATGGAGGCAAAAATCATAGAAGGATGTGAAGCCATTCTGTAATTCATGGACACAATAAAAGGTCTACAAGTAATTACTAATTTCTGAATTTATGTTTTTATACTTCAAATTTTGAAAAAATATATTTAAATGTCAATTTTGAGAATTTTATTTGACATTTTTTTATATCAGATGCATATGTTGCAAGGATTGAGTTGTGATAAAAAAATATCAGTGAAGAAGAAGATAATTTTTTAGATCATGGAAACTCTAACAATGGTCATTATGATGATGATGAATATGATTATAATGATGTATAGGAAGGTAATTCAAACTATAATTTTAAAAAAATTTTTAAAATAGGATTTGTTTCATAGTTACTTAAAATTAATTGATGTTGATGTTTAGTAAGCATTGATTGATTCATAACACTTATAATTTTTATACAAAAAAAAGATTTATTAATCACATCAAGAGTACAAAGAAATTACATAATTTTAAAGTCCAAAGATATAAAATATTAGACCAAGGTAGGGTCCCGTGAAACTAGAGAGATGTAAAAGAGACATCAAAGGAGCCTAATCCACATGATCATAAGTATCTTATGCAAGTATAAAGGTGATGTAATTTAATACCTTCCTTGGCCTTTATATCAACATATGAATTCATATTTCTAAGGATATGCTACCATCTAATGTGATCAAAATTCTTAAGGATCTTCAAGATCTAATTTAATAAAAGATGAAGTTGGACAGATCTAACAACTTATTTACCCATGAGACATTGGATTATTAAATTTGAATCCCCATAGACATTAATACTATTGAATTTTTATTTAATATCTAAAATAAGTTTGTAATTTCATCCCATAAATTCAATAATGTTGTTTGAGGCATGCCCAAGATTTAAATTGAAATCTAAAATTGCAATATGAGGTCTAGACCAAAGCACACCACCAACAATGACCATACCAAGGTTATACTTTGAGTCTTTGTCAAATAAAAGAGTAGATTATCTAAAGTGGATATTTTGGGTGGGGAAATGGCTCAGAGAGTTGTTGATAAACCCATCAAGGTTCCATTTTTTTATAAAAATAAATTCAACTCTAGACAACAAATTCATGTATTGCTTTTTCTTGAAGTGAGCTTTGGCATTTTCCATCATAGCCACTAAGTCTTGAAAATTTGGAATGATAGTATATTTAAATATTATTTTATTTTTTTCAATACAAATAAACCACATGTAAAAAATAGATAAGGAATACCATAAAAATTTGATGAGGGGCTTGCCTTTGAAAGCATTGTTGTAGCAAAAGTTTCATTGTTAAGTGCAGCTGTCTAAGTTGAGATGGTTTCTGAAGTGAATCCCAAAGCAAAGAGAAAGAGAAGTCCAAATAGATACTAATTCCTCACAATAAAAAATAAGGTAAGATTGAGTTTCATAGGACTTTAAGCACTTGATGCAAATATGGGGACCCAAGATACCTCTCTTAATGAGGTTTTTACTGGTGAGAATCTTGCTTTGCCTAACAAACCACTATAAGAATTTGATTTTAGGGGTTATATTAAAGGACCAAATGTTGTTAAGAAATTATTAAGAGGTTATAATTCAAGGAGAAGGTGAGTAATATCTTAAATTATATAGATTCCACTAGAATTTATCTTTCCCCGAATTAAGGAGTCTTCACTGTTAGGATCCATAGGGAGAATTCTCATAAAATTCTTCCTAGTTTGTTCCTGATCTATTTATTGTTCCTCAGAGTAACCATTAATGTGTGAATAATTAGGAATATTTCCTTCCCAAACAATGACATCTTTAAGTTTTTTGAAACCAAGATGCTTCATAGACTGAAGAAGGTCCCTAGGCATGTGAAAGTAAAAGGGTTCATTGCCTAGAATAGGATCATCCCAATTGCTGATGTTGCAACCATTACCAGGGTACCAAGAGGATTTTTTTTATTAAATTAGTTACCCTAAGAAATATAGACCAAATTATAGATCCACCATACCTTTTAAGGATGGGAGTGGGTTCATGCTTTGGTTTTCATGATGGCTAGTACTTTAATGTTTCTTAGTTACACAAAGGCCATGATCAATCTATATAAGAATACATAGACCCTTTTCATACTTTGATTTCAAAACTTAATTTTCAATAAAGATGATATATCCAATAAAGATGATATATCATCCATTGGAGAAGTCTATGAATTCACTTGAAAATTTGAAGCAAAATATAAATTAAGACTATGAAAAAAGATTCCATTTCTATAGATAAAACATAGTCTAAGCCTCTTAAGAAAACTCCTATGCAATGAAACGAACCTTCATGACATCCTAAAAATAAGAACACACTACAAATTGAACATAATAAGTAGTCCAATTGGCAAGTGGTGATCAATTCATAACTCTTGTAGTCACTCCATTAAAGAGTATGGTGCTAGGAGAATTATACTTTCCTAACTTGAGGTAATTGGTACAAACATTGTGGCACTATAGTCTAGATGCTTAAATCTAAATTTATATATGGTTCTTGACCTTATTAGAAGCTGATAGGATCGTATTCACTACCTCATTAGGATAAAATTATTATCTTATAATCTGATCATGTTACTTTGATCATCTAGATCACCTGTAGCCCAAAATATGCTTAAATTATGACATATATCCTTCACTATCAGTTACAAAGCTCTATAAACCTCCTATGTTTGTATTCAAGCTAGGAAATTATATTTTCCATTCTCCAACACAAATGTCCATGCATTCTAAACACTCAAATTTATAAATTTTTCAAAATGTATGGGTTAACCTAATATGTTTCAATAACCCTTATGTGAGGAAATTTTCAAAATAGGTGGTATAAATACAATTGAATCTAACTTATTATTCATCTATAAAAATACCAAGCAAGTAGATATTCAAGATCATTCAATCAATTGCATAACTAAGTTCTAAAACCTTATTATTGCCTATTTCTATATCAGTCATATGAGTAGTCACATTACAATTCTAAAGAATTCAAAGAACAACCCATGAGTAATATTTATCAAGTTACAAGATAAATCACTATATGTACTTGCATATAACATTCCACACCATTTTTCAAACACAAGACAACACATAAGGGAGAACTGCATATATCTAAGGCCCTCTTTAAACTATTGGCTATGTAGGTAGTGTTCACTGAAGAAGGGGTGATTGAGGCCAAATTAAATTTGTGAGCCAATTAAACCATCTTTGGAAAAGTGATAAGACTTAAGAGGAGGATATATGGCTTGAGCTATATTATGATATCAAAATATTATGTGCATGATCTAAACACATAATATAAATGGTCACCAAAAAACTAGAAATATCCAGGAAGTTTTAGTCTAAATTTAATATTTTTTACAAGAAAAATGTATTGAAGCACATATATTAGTATTGATGCAAGTTTATGTGCTAATAAAAAAATAATTTTAAGAATCAAATGACTAGATTAGAATCATCATATATTTTTTTTATACCTGTATTACTCATATTTACATGCACATCATTGTATAAGATAAGTAAAATTTATCCTTCATATTTTTATTATCAAAATATTGAATGTTGTACTTTATATATTTATCATATGCTAAGATTTAGTATTTATTATTTAAATATTAGTAGAATTTAAATTCATTAATTTACCTAATTTTTAGAATGACTTACACCTTAGTTGATTAGGCTACTCTCTTTCATATTAATCCTTATTTATAAAAAGGGTTAAACATATACTGAACCCTACATCTAAGTACTCTTAGCTAATGCTTGTTTTCCTCCTTGCACTAGCATATGCTATTTTATATTTGCTATCCAAGGATGATATAGATATATTTGATGAATATGATTCATAAACTATTTTCCTCTCTTCCCAAGCTTCAGTAATGCAAAATTTTACCAAATCAAATAGGACCTTGAAACAAGAGCAATCCTCCATAAAATATTCTATATGGCCTCCTCTCAATTCTCTAGATGGGGTTAGCTTCCATCCCTCTAATTAGGTCCATGCACCCAACATTCAAAGGGATGATTTGAGCAAAATTATATTATTGAAGGGAGATGATCAATCAATCTCCCTTATAATAACCATAACATAATTAGTAATGATTGAGCCTAATATTCCATAATTTATTCATGCTAATTTCTATGAAGTTCAAAAATATATTATGGCTTATTTATGAAACATGAAACAAATCATTCAATATGCACATTATTTTAATCATTGGGCTAAAGATGACTGAATATTGTTAAAACAATTTCATAGAAGTCTCACATAAGAAGCTTGGGATTAATTTTATAGTTTACCAAATGGTTCCTTAACTAAATTAAAGAAATTAGAAGATGTTTTATTCTTTAAATTTAATACACATAATGTACCCAGGTTTACATTATAATATTTACAAAACAACAAGCAATATGATGATGAGTATATTAAATTTTATGCTATTTGATAAAAAAATGCATCATGTTCCTTAGCATTTTAGCCTTCAGATTTGAAACTATAATTAATATTTAGTAGAGGTCTTCTTCTCCACTCAAAGATAACAAATAATTAAATATATCTCCTATAAAGTAAAAAATATTTTTCAAAGATATATATGATGGGAATGAATTTCCAAGTGAATATAATGAAAAAATATGTGGCATTCCAAATATTTATATGACACCTTTACAAAAGTTACTCAATACAGGACCAATACCAGATGGACATACTACACAACCACTTACAAGTACACCAAGTAAAAATCATCCTTTCTAAAATAATTTAACAATTAAATTATTCATGTGTGGAGATTATTTTCACCATAACCATATTATTCATATGAAAAAAAAAACACTATTGTAATAAAATATGTTTGTCACAACTTGGATACAATATAAGAAACTTACATCATAAAGGAAGTTAGAAAAACTCTTTGGGCTACATAATCTTACCAATTTCTTATGGTCCATGTGTTATCCAAATGAAAATTTGGGTCATGCCTCATACATCTCAACATAAATTTAAATTGGGATAATTTTGGCTATACTAAATGGAAACTAAAATAGATCCAAATCAACAAGGTATTACATTCTTCCACAAGGTAAGATTGGTTCACATACCACATGATGGTGACAAAAATTTTACAAAGAAAAGAGAGATGATGAGCATGATATGAAGCTTTTGATGCATCTTGACCCAAAAAAAAGCCAAAAAATCAAAAAAATCCAATATCTAAGAAAATAAAAAAACATCAAAATAAAGCGAAAATACAGTTGAGTCCTCTTTGTGGGACATTTGAGTATTCTTGTGTTTGTGTTCTTGATTGTTTCATGAAATTATTATATTATAAATGTTTCCATGATACATATCATTCATCTTAGGGATTATTATGTATTCATACTATGAGATTCATTGATATATCTACTTTGACATGACACTACTATATGCTTCTTTTCTACATGATCCACATAGATACAAAATAGTTATCTTTTTGATATAAGGTGACTAATACTTTTTCATTACCTTCACATAAAATTGGAGGGAATATCAATGGGGGAATGTCATAGAGACATGATTCCACATATATAGATTTGAAATAATTGGCATAATTTGATTCAGTTTACATGATTCAAATATACACATGTGATGAATTTTTATACATTTGGCACATATTCGAGACATAATTTTTCAAATTTGTGGTACATATTATATAGAGAAGAGGTTACATTTGGATAGATAATTCAGTTTAAGACACATTTGAGATTACATTTTGATAAATAATTTATCTTGAGACACATTTGAGGTGCATATTCCAAGAAAATAAACCAAATTACCTATATATTATTCACATTTTACCAATATTCATGCACTGACTCTACTTAGATATAACGTTTGAGATTTTATCTACTATAATAGTTGGTTTTTTTATTAGTATGATTGATATTATACACTTTATATGGAATTGGTACTATTTTATATTATTATGATTTGATATGGTTATACCATTTGACTTAGGCAAGATTGGCTAGATTATGATACACTAGAGTTGTGCAATTAAGATTATGAGATCTCGATGGAATTGTCACAACTCATACTTATATCAAATTGGGGGCATGATCACCCTAAAAATATAGTATTCACATATCTAAGATTCAATTATGAACCTCTCTTTAATGCTTTAGCTAGGAAACTTTATTACCAAGACAAACTATCAAGGGAAAACATGGTTACATCGACACACATTTGTACCCCTTCTTTGATATATTTCTATCAAGTAAATTTAAATTACTCATTTTTAGATTATATTCACTAATTACACCTATAAAATTCTCTTATTTTTAGGTCACACACACAATAAACTCAAATAGGGCTCAAGTGGGCAAGGTGTGTTATACACACCACATTACGTATTTCTTTCCTTTAAATTAGTGATTCCATCCTTATGCATTAAAAGAGTAAGGGTGGGGGATTTTAAATGCTCAAAATTGTATTTATATGTTAAAATATTCTTTTACACTTGAAAAATATCACTCAAGGCTCTACCTTTTAGTTCTTGGCCTTCTTGGTAGCTGATTGGCTCACATTTACCACTTCATTAGGCCAAAATGTTTATCTTGTAGTTTGACCCTATTATTCTGATTATCCAAATCACTTGTAGCCCACACTATACTTAAATTATGATATATTTCATTCACTATAATCTAGAGAGCTCTAAAAACCTTCTATATTCCTAGATAATTACATTTAGACTTGGATAGTAGCATTTGTTGTAGCCAAATATTTCACCCTAAGAGAGGGTGTTCAATCCTCCCCCATATTTGGACAACATGGGATTACCTCTAGGCCTATGAGTTACCTATAATAGAGGTAAACCTCTAGGTTAAAGGGCTATCTCCCCTAATTTTTCTCTTAAGATCACACACTACACTGGACCAATCACTTGGGGGTGAAAAGAGAAGAAGGAAACATAAATTAAACCTATAATAATGAGGTGATACACCAAAAGATTAGTCCAAAAACACTGTTACATATATAGTAAGAGAGAAATCTACTAAAACTAGCCTCAAATCTATGACCTTCTAGCATAAGTATGTCTTATAGAGGAAAATTACTATGCATAACTAGAGGTGGGTGAAAATAAGGTTTGATACTAGACATTACTAATCCCTCTCACACTTCAAGTACACCTTAATAAATAATACACTGCATAAGACCTACTAGAAGAGATGCAACTCACACAATACATACAAGGGTAGAATGAAAGCAAGGAGAAACAATATTCATCACTTGTAATTCAAATACACCAATTGAGATACTTAAAAAATATGCACAGAGAATAAATCAACTTCATAAATTTATTCAAAGGAAAAAACAAGGTGCCAAACAAGCGGGGCTTTTCCATACTAGGTGTGTATTAGATACAATTGCCAAAATGGCTTGCATTTATAGAGCATAAGAGAAGGGAGAGAAGATAAGTAGATGGGTCAAAAGGACAAGTGTAAATATTAAAAAACCAATTACAACATGATAGAATGAGGTGTAAAATAAGTGAATAAATGATCTTGGAAAGTGTCAATGTGAAATACATCATTCTCCTTTGAGTTGGCGTAGGGGCTCTTCACCTTCCTCTTTGAAATTATCTTGATGATGAGGACTTCAAATGAAAAATTGAAACTACCATACAGATCCTTGAAATATTTTTACTATCATGAAAAGGTGTCCAAAATATTGTAATAACCCTCATATGCCTCCCTAACTAATAACTTCCTTCTTGATACTTGTGTTCACTATCTAGTAGTCATTCATTAGCCTTCCTTAGCTTGTCTTCATACTTATTATCTGAGTGACTTGAAGTTGTTCATGGAGATGTATTATAGAGGTGTTAGGAAACCTTTTGAAGACATATTTTTCCTTTGGTATATTAAATATACCTTCATGTAACTTAGAACATGTTTCTCACTTCTCATCTTAGACAATCACCTTGCCTTCTCACTATCTCACTTAGACTGCCTATAATGAATGTACAAGTAGATAGGTTTTCATGCTTTACTAAAGTGAGAAATGGATATTATAGGTTTGAATAAGTCTATACATACCCCTTAAAATGATTTTCATCCATCAACCCCCTTTTTCACCTGTATAACCACTAAAATCTTGTAAGAAATAGAGAAATAGGTCTATTTGTACATGTGACAGTATAGACCAAATAGGTGGTGAGGATCCTAAAAGAGTGATAAATATGTACAAACTAGTTTTAAGACCAATTTTCTCCTTTTGGATGCAAAATCCTTCATGTCTTCACCTTCAGGTTTACATAAGGGTTTTGATGGTTTAGACTATTAAGGATTGTTTATAAAAACCTAACATCTAACTTTAAAACCAATTCCACTAAATTTGAGATAGAGAGCCCCTTTAACTACCCCCAAATCCTTGATTTACCATGTAGTCCTTCCATATAGGTGTGAGTGAATGAAACTGGCCTATCGAGCTCTTTCTTGCATTCTAAGTAGGTTTGATAGAGGTTTAGGCCAAATTGACTAGCTTGGTGATATTCTATACAAACAAATGGATCCTACCATCATTTTACTCTCTTATAAGGGGTTTAAAATGGTTTTTAGAGTTCATGTAGGGATATGAGTGAAGTTATAAGTCATTAGTGTATATACCTAGTATTAGGCCTAATTGTATGTTACTGGGTATATAACCTACTTGTAGGTTTCCAACGACTGTATAGGCCGCCTACACGATTGTTTACATGTAAATCAGCCATTAACACCGTATTATAATGTTTCTAATACTCATTCCTTCATCCATTCATCATTCATCTACCAAGTTTACAAACTATATTGCTAAAAGAGTGATCTCTGTCTGAGATAAAACAAATATCATCTCCCCTATCCATATGAATTAAAAGAGATCATGAAAATATTGATTGGGTCATGATAGTGATTTATATAAATGTTAAATTATTTATCATACCCATAGAAAATTCAACACCTCAAATTCATAGGAATAACTTCTAGTACTTGACTGTATAGGGTTATATGTAAGGTTGTCTACAAGTTTTGGAGCTCATCATTACAGGTTGAGATTCCTACATATTGATAACACCTAAGATTGTTCCATTACCACAATAATAGTGGTGTCAACATGATTATCCATTATACATATCTTCTCATCAACCAAACTGTAATCTCTCACTAATCTTGAACTAGTATGTAGACTGTCTTCTACTGTAGGTTGCAATTCAGAATTTACATAATTCCTATAGGTGTATGCTAATGTGTGACCACTATGTTTAACCCTTATGCTTTGTTATTATATCATCAATAATATTTTCACAATTGGTTTAACTTACTTTAATATGATAATTATACAATCATCAATATGCTATAGACTTTTAGTTAGACTGTAGATGTCACCTATAGGTGATCATTAGGGGAAGAGTTTAAAAGTTTCCTATAGGTGTTAATACAAATTTGAACAATGTAATTTATATCCTTAGTCTCACTTAAGGTCACTAAGACCATTTCACACTTGAATGAAATCATTTCTCTATCACCATCATACTAGAACCACTAGTTCATTGTAAGTCATAGGTCAATTTGGTTTCAAAAGCACTGTGTTTCATTGAATATCTTCAATGAAGACTAGTTTGACTTAGGAGTCACCCAACCACGTTATTTTTCAACCAAATGACCTCTTCTTAATTTCAAGATGTATAATCTAGGTCTATAATACACATGAGACACCATTATATCTATTCTAGAATCCAAGACATTTCATCATAAGATGGAGCATTGTAGAGTAGAGACCTATTTTAGAGATATTAAGGTGAAGTTTCCCTTAAACATTTTTATTACTTTGAATGACTGTAGCCTATGTGATGGATCTAGGATCAACACCATGAGACATGAGAGACTTTTGAAACTCCATTCATGTTTTGGGAATGAACACCACCTATGTCTTAGGTCTTATACAGTCCACCCCTATTTCATACATGTTTATACATGACTATAGATGACTATGTATATTAGAGTTATGATTATTCTTTGCTCATGTCTTAAGAAACCTATCTTGATCAACCTTTAAGTTTTCAATGCAAACCATTCATGTATAAATTAAATTTAATGTTTTAAGAAGAAAAACACAAGTACATTACCTTTATCTAAAGTCATCTTCAAAAGACAAACACTATCACTATGGAAACATGCTATGCAGATTATTGTAGTGATGCATTACAATCAAAATGAAGTGATATTGATTATGGATCCATGTTCACATGTACCAGATGAGATGGAAACAACATTAAAATGAATATAAATCTCTACAAGTAAACCTACACCATTTTTAAACATAATATCATGCCAATAGATAAGAAAACCTAAAGGTGTTTGGAATGCACAATCAATTAGGAGGTATTAACAGTATTGAAGATGATTCATGAAGCTCAATTCACCAATTTGAAAATAAATTCCATGGAATGAGAGTATAAATATATTAATTTCATCCAAAAAATTCATTCCCTTCAAATTTTCCTGACCTATCTACACTAATAAAAAACTAGTGGGCTTCTTTGACTTGCACATGAGAGTGAGGAGAGAGACAAAATGGTTTTCTCTATTTTTGGACTTGTCAAGGTAATATGAACATGGAGATGAGTTGTATGGAGTTTAAGGGACACTATTTTAGCTTTCACATGTGCCAAACTTGTCCTATCATTTTTATAAACATAGAAACTCCCACTTTTTAACTAATTTTCTTGTTTTCAATGTGGAACCTGTAATTATTAGTCATAAAAGAGTTCCCTGACACATACTTAACACAAATTTTGAGTAGGTCTCATAGAGGTTTAGGCCAAATTAACTATATTGGTGATATTATGTACAAAAAAATGGATCATACCATCCTTTTAATCTCTTACAAATGTTATCAAATGGTTTGGAGAGTTCATGTAGTCATTTGAGTGAAGTTAGAAGTCATTAGGGTATAGACCTAGTATTAGGCCTATTAGGCCTAACTGTGTGTGACTATGTATATAACCTAACTTTAGGTTTCCAATGATTGTATATGCCTCCTCCATAATTTTTTAAATGTAACTTAACCCTTCACACCATCTCAACATGGTTCTAAGACTCAGTCCTTCATCCATTCATCATTCATGTACCAAGTCTACAAATTGTGTTACTTAAAGAGTGCTCTCTGTTTGAGATATAATAGAGAGCATCTCTCCTATCCATATAAATTTAAGGATATCATTAAAATATTTCTTGGGTAATGATATTTATATGTAAAAAAACTCAATGCTTGATTATACCCCTAACAACTTCAAAACCTCAAATTCTCAAGATTAGTTTCTAGTACTTGACTATGTAGGGTTATATGCAAGTTTTGGAGCTCATCATTGTAGGTTCATATTACTACATATTGATAACACATAATATTTTACCATTGATAATTTAATAATGTTTTCAACATGATTATCCATTCTACATTTCTTCTTATCAACCAAACTATAATCTCTCACTAGTCTTGAACTAGTTTACAGACTGCCTTTTACTATCGGTGGAAACTCAGAATTTACACAATACCTATAGGTGTATATTAAAGTGTGACCACTATGTTTAAACCCTATAATTTGTTATTATATCATCAATACTATTTTAAAATTTGGTTAAACTTACTTTACCATGAGAATTCTATAATCATCAATGTGCTATAGACCTGCAATCAGACTATAGATGTCACATGTAGGTGATCATTAGGGGAGGAGTTTGAAAGTTTCCTATAGGTGTTAATACAAGTTTGAAAAATGTAATTTATGTCCTTGGTATTAATTAAGGTCACTAAGACCATTTAAAACTTGAATGAGCTCATCTATATATCACCATAATACTAACACCACTATTACATTGTAAGTTGTAGGTCGATTTGGCTTTAAGAGCACTATGTTTCACTGAATATCTTCAATGAAGACTAGCTTGACTTAGGAGTCACCCAAACACATTATTTATCAACCAAACAACCTTATATTAAGGTCAATATGTAGCATATAGGCATATATTACACATGAGACATCATTAAACCTATTATAGAATCTAAGACACTTCACCATAAGATGAAACATTGTAAACTAGAGACCTATTTCAGAGATATTAACGTAAAGTTTCCCTTAAGCATATTTTCTTAATTTGACTTACTGTTGGCTATGTGATGGCTCTAGGATCAACACCATGAGCCATTAGTGACTTGATAAACTCCATTCAAGTTTTGGACATGAACAACACCTATTTCCTAGGTCTTATATAGTCCATCCCTCTTCTGTACATGTTTATACATGACTATAGATGATTATATAAATTAGAGCTCTGATCATTATTTTCTCATGTCTTGAGAAACCTATATTGATCAAAATTGAAGTTTAAAATGCAAAAACTTCATGGATAAATGACCTTCCATGTTTTAAGAAGAGAAACATAGGTATATTACCTTTATCTATAGTCATCTTCAAAAGACAAACACTATCACTATGGAAACATGCTCTGCAGACTATTGTAGTGATGCATTACTATCACAATGAAGTGATCTTGCTTATGGATCCATGTTCACATATACCAAATGAGATGAAAAGAACATTCAAATGACTATAAAGCTCTGTATGTACACCTACACCATTTGGAAACATCAGATCATGCCAATAGATAAGAAAACCTAAAGGTGTTTAGAATGCAGTCAATTAAGAGGTACTAGTAGTCATGAAGATGAATTCACCAATTTGAAAACCAATTCCATGGAATGAGAGTAAAAATAGATTAATTTCATCCACCAGACACATTCCCTTCAACTCTACCTAAGTTATTTGTACCAGCATAAAATCAATGGGATTCTTTGACTTGCACATGAGAGTGAGGAGAGAGACACCAATTTTTTTCCATTTTTAGAAATTTTAAGGTAATATAAACATGGAGATGAGTTATAGGGAGTTTAAACTTAGGAACTATCTCAGATTTCACATATGCCAAACTTGTCCTATAGTTTGTATAAACTTAGAAACTCCCACTTTTTTCAACTGATCTTCTTGTTTTCAACATGGAACATATAATTGTCAGTCATAAAATAGTTACCTGACACCTACCTGGCATATGGGACATTGAATAACACTTTGACACACTTTTCCTTTCATATGAACCATACACTTTCATTAAAGAAAGCCAAAAGTGATATAAAATGACACTTAGGATAGATGAACAAGTGTGATCAAAGTACATGTTATTTGACCCTAGTTAAGACTATGGTAAACATTTATCAACCTAGGGGGCCCTAGAGAGGTTTAAAATTACATGGGGGTTGAATTATTTGACTAGGGGGTCAAATTAGTCAACATTTTGGTGATTTCGTAGGGGTAGCAAGCCTATTGTGCTAGAGAAGTTGCCTTCTCCTATCCTTGGAAAATGGAGTCACCTATACACCACTTTTGACACTGATAAGCCTCTAATTAGACCAAAAAACACACAAAACATAAAATAGGAAACAAAACACAAATCAAGACAATAAGAAACACATTTATGTTCTCCTGAACACCTAGGGAAAACCCAAACCAACTCAAACAAACTAACCTATAAAAAAACCAACCTAGATAGAACTCTTCTTCCTGGATCAAAGGGAAAGGTTGAAACATTTCTTGCTCCATGAAGTGAATAAATACAAGAATCATGTTGCCTTTTGAGTATTGGCATTGATGTCTCGAGTTTATTCATGATCTTTTCTAATCTCCTTGGTGATCCTCAATGAAATAGTGATACGTGAAAACATATCACCTATGAAGGTGATCTCCTCCTAAATTTAAATAACCTCAATCTTCTTATGTTAATCCTCAAATACAACTTGAACCAATGATATATTATTAAGGCATGTATCTTTTACTTCCATGATGTCTTGAGTGAGATCAATCTCCTTATCAGCTACAATCTTGTTGGCTTCCACTTCAACAAACTTGATAATTTGGGAGATATCATGTTGTACTTCAAAGGGAAAAACATTCTCAACAATATCTTAAACTTGGACACAAGGAGGTATAGGCCTTTGAAGGGCCTCAAATTAACTACATACCTCATAAAATATTTGCCATAAATCATCATGCTCCATAGGGTCATCAACAACCGCTTCTTATTTTTTATTCTTAGGTTCAAGCTCTTGCTCATGCACAAAACATCAACTAACTCAATAGATGTGGATTCCTTATCAAGCACCTCTTATTTCATGTCTTGACTAAGCTATTTATGGACAACTACAACATGACATTCAACATCTTTCTCTTCATTCAATAAAATTGACTTACACTTATATTCACCAAGGGGAGTCCCTATGGTGAAATCCTCATCATAAATGCTCATGTCATCTTCTTAGCCAACTATAAATTGATCTTACTCTTCTTTAATTTCCTCCTATAATATGGATTCTCATTAAAGAGGGGATGAGGTGGGAGAGTGGTGAATTGTTTCATGGTTTAGATAAAGGATAGGGGGAATTATGGATGGATCATGAATTTGTATGGAGATGGAAAGAAACACTTGAAATAAATATTGAAGGGAGAGAAAGTTCTGCTAGGTTATAGGCATGTCACTTTCTTCAATAAGTACCTCATGATTTTCATTATCTTCTTGAAACTCCTCCATAGATGTAACTTCATCTTCCATATTTTCAACCAAGTCTTATTTTAAATGATGAAACTCCTCTTGGATGGACTTCTAATATTGACAAGCTGTAAGTTTTTAAAGAGAAGGCAATGTGGTTTGACCATACACAAAGTTTTCTCCTTTAAAATTAACTTCTTGGTTCCACATTATAACTTTGAGGATAATTGAATCTTTTTGAGATTAAAAGGGCTATTCATGAGGATGAGAGGCATGAGAGGACTGACATGTAACATAGGAAAACACAAGAGGATGGGAGAGGCATACTTATTCTTCAAATAAATTTTCACTTTCTCCATAGCCTTCATGAGGTCTTTCAATAGCTACAAGTTGTCTCTCAATATCTTGATTATCCCACCTTGAAAGTCTATAAATCTACCATTGAATGTAACATCTCATTTCATAAAATTCTTCATTGATGATTTATTTGGATTCCTCCTCCACAAATCTCTATTTATTCATCAAGAATTGAACATACCTTCTCATCCTTTCTATGAAATGTATAGGGATCACATCTATTTTTTGCTCCCATTTATTCATCAACCTTTTTGATTTTAGCAACTCAGGTATAAGTGCCAACAAAGAATTATCTTAAGGTGGAAATGGAGTAGAAGGATATGATCTTTGGCATTGACCTTGAAGAATTTATATAGGATTTTGATAAGGTGTATAGGGCTATTGGGGAACAAAGTTTTCAAGAATCTACCTCTTAAGAGCTTTGAGTTCCTTTTCAAGAAATTGCATCTTAAGAGATTTGATAATTTCTTCAAGGGCCTTAAACTTATCTCTTGGATAGCCTTTTTCATAGGCTTCTTCACAAGACTTTTTAACAAACTTATGAACATATGAAGGAGGAAAGGTTTGACTATATGGTGGATAACAACTTGAATAAGGTTGTGTAAAGCAATAATTCTCAACGTATCCAACCATACTAATATCATTAGTCAAATGAAACACCAAAATTTATAAAAATATTTTAAACAAGTTGTTGGGGGATCAAACCAACAATATATTACAATTGTGAAAGCAATAAACGTAGAATTAAACCAGATTGACAAGTAATTAGAATGATAATAGCAAGAACAAGAGATACAAAAAAACACCCTGAAAACTTGTATTAACAAACTCTTTACAAAAGGAATACAATTGAAGAAAGCTTCTTTCTTCCACACCTCTCCTAGATGTATAGATCTCTCAATAGATCTCTATTCCTCAAGAGCTATCTCTCTCAAGAACAATCAACTCCAACAAGCCTGGATTGATTCAATTCTGTACTGTTCTTCACACACCAATTCTTCTACAATACAATAAGCTAGGAAGATCTAATTCTTCATATAGAATTAGGAGACTTGAGCATGTACTTCCAAAAAATAGTTAAACCACTTAAACAAGGGCTCTAAAAATAGTAATACTAATAATAGAGACGCGAGCTTGAGTCTCCAACTCAAACTTATCATGCAAACACTCGCTTCTGTCCACGAAAATAGCTTTCTGGACAGGCAGGTAACCAACGTCGATTCCTCCTGCTTGTCTGTGACCGCCATTGGCCGACCTTCTACTGACGTCGGTGTCTCTGCAACTGCCTGTGACCGACGTCGGTCGCTCCTGACCGACGCCGGTGTCTGTGTAGACCCGAACCTGATAAACTATGCTCCTTGGTGAAGTTTTTAGCTCCACACCCTAACACAAGTACATGGGATATTTAACAACTAGATGATACATTTGGATTTGCCATTGGTGTTTACTTGAATGCTTCTAAAAGCTAATAGTAATAAGAACACACCAACAATTCTTCTACTCTTTTGGACCTTAGTCTCACCAGGAACACTAGAATTATTATAAGAAAATATTTCACTCTAGGAGAGGGTGTTAAAATCTCTCCCATATTTGGATAACATGGGATTACCTATAGGCCTATAGGTTGCCTATAATAGAGGTAAAACTCTAAGTTAAAGGGATATCTCCCTTGATTTATATCGTAAGCTCACACACTACACTAGACCAACCACTTGGGGGTAAAAAGGGAAGAAGATAATAGAAATTAAACCTATACTAACAAGGTGATACACCAAAATATTATTCCACAAACACACTTGCATATACACTAAGAGAAAAAGCTAGTAAAATTAACCTCAATTCTATGACCTTTTAGCATGAGTGTTTCTTATAGAAGCAGATTGTTATGCATAGCCAAAAGTGCTGAACATAAGGTATGATACTAGACACTACTAGTCCCTCTCATACTTAAAATACAACTTAACAAATAATACACTCCATAAGACCTGTTAGAAGAGATACCACTCAAATAATGCATATAAGGGTAGAAGGAAATCAAAGAGAAATAATTTTCATCATTTATCATTCAAATACACCATTTAAAATACTTAGTAAATATGTGTAGAGAATAAATAAAATTAATAAATTTATTCAAAGGACAAAACAAGGTGCCAAACTAATAGGGCTTCACCATATTAGGTGTGTACTAGATACATGCCAAAGTAGCTTGCATTTATAGAGCATAAGAGAAGAGAGAGAAAAATAGAAGTGGAAGGTTCATAAGGAAAAGTGTCAAGATGTAAAAAATAGTTAAAAAATGAGATAATGAGGTGGAAAAGAAGTCAAGAAGTGATCTTGGACAAGTGTCCATTTGAAATTCATTATTCTCCTTTGAGTTGGTGTAAGGGCTCTTCACCTTCCTCTTTAAAATGTTTTTGATGATGAGGGCTTCAATTGAATAATTGAAACTACCATAGGGATCCTTGAAAATTTTTCACTATCACAAGAAGGTGTCAAAAATATTGTAACATCCTTCATACACCTCCCTAACTGATAGATTCCTTCTTGATACTTGTGTTCACTCTTTAATAGTCACTCATTAGCCTTCCTTAGCTTTTATTCACACTTGTTGTATGAGTGACTTGAATTTGATCATGGATATGTATTAAATAGGTGTTAGGACACCTATTAAATACAAATTTTCCTCTTTTCTATTAAATAGACTTAAATGCAACTCAAAACATGTTTCTCACTTCTCATCTTGGATAGTCACCTTGCCTTCTCACTATCTCTCTTAGACTGCCTATAATGAATATAAAAGCAGAGAGGTTTTAATGATTTATTGAATTTATAAATTTATATGAGAGGTTTTAATAAGTCTCTATAGACCCCTTAAAATTATTTTCATCCATCAACCCCCTTTTGTACTTGTAAAACTACTAAAATCCTACAAGGAATAGAGAAATAGGTTTGTTCATACAAGTAAAATATAAACCAAATGGGTGGTGAAGAGCCTAGAAGAGTGATACATATGTCCAAACTATTTTCAAGACCAATAGGATCCTTTTTATGTAAAATCATTCATGTCTTCACCATCAGGTCTGCCTAATGGTTTTAAGAGGGTTTTTGATGGTTTGGACCATTAAGGATTGTTTATAAAAACATGATGTCTAAATTACAAAATAATTCCATTGAGTTTGAGTTAGAGACCCCATTAAAATATTACCAAATCCTTGAGTCACCATGAAGTCCCTTTGTATAGGTGTGAGTGAATGAAATTGGCCTATCAAGCTCCTTCTTGTATTCTGATTAGGTTTGATAGAGGTTTAGGCCAAAATAACCAACTTGGTGATATTATCTACAAAAAAATGGATCCTACCATATATTTAATCTCTTATAATGGTTTTCAAATGGTTTGGAGAGTTCATGTAGTCATCTAAGTGAAGTTAGAAGTCATTAGGGTATAGACTTAGTATTAGACCTATAAGGCCTAACTATGTGTGATTGGGTTTATAACCTACCTATAGGTTTTAAATGATTATATATGACTCATCCATGATTTTTTACATGTAACTCAACCCTTCAAACCATCTCAGTATGGTTATAAGACTCATTCCTTCATCCATTCATCATTCATGTACCAAGTCTACAAACTATGTTGCTCAAAGAGTGCACTTTATTTGAGATATAAAAAATAACATCTCCCCTCTCTATATAAATTTAAGGAGATCATGAAAAGATTTATTGGGTCATGATAGTGATTTTTAAAAATATTAAATGCTTGATCATAGCCTTAACAACTTTAACAATTCAAATTCCCTGGACTAGCTTCTAGTACTTGACTGTGTAGGGTTATCTACAAGTTTTGTAGATTATCACTGTAGATTGAGATTCATACATATTGATAACACCTAATATTATGATATTAAAATTTTAATATCTATGTTAATATGATTATACATTATACATTTATTCTCATCAACCAAACTGTAATCTCTTACTAGTCTTGAACTAGTATGCAGACTATCTTCTACTGTAGGTGGCAACTCAAAATTTACATAGTTATTGTAGGTGTATATTAATGTGTGAAAAATATTTTTAACCCCTATAATTTGTTATAAGATCATAAATACTATTTTAATAGTTTTTTGAACTTACTTTTCCATGAGAATTCTGCAATCATCAATGTGCTATAGACCTATAGTCAGACTGTAGATGTCACAATTAGGTGATCATTAGAGGAGTTTGAAAGTTTCCCATAAGTGTTAATATAGGTTTGAATAATTTAATTTATGTCCTTGGACTCACATAAGGTCACTAATACAATTTCAAATTTCAATGAACTCATCTTTCTATCACCATCATACTAGCACCATTGTTGCATTGTAAGTTATAGGTCGATTTGGCTTCAAGAGCACTATGTTTCACTAAATATCTTCAATGAAGACTAGCTTGACTTAGGAGTCACCCAACCAAATTATTTATCAACCAAAAAACCTCATATTAAATTCAATATACAACATCTAGGTATATACTACACATGAGACATTGTTAGACCTATTTTATAATCCAAGAAACTTCATAATAAGATGGAACATTGTAGAATAGAGACCTATTTTAGAGATATTAAGGTAAAATTTCCCTTAAGCATCTTCTCTTGATTTGACTAACTATAGGATATGTGATGGATCTAGGATCAACACCATGAGCCATGAGTGACTTGAGAAAATCCATTCAAGTCTTGGTTATGAACACCCCCTGTGTCTTAGGTCTTATATAGTTCATCCCTCTTTCATACATGTTTATACATGACTGTAGATGACTATATACATTATACGTCTGATATTCTTTGTTCATGTCTTGAGAAACCTATCTTGATCATCCTTGAAGTTTCTAATTCAATCCCTTCATGGAGAAATTACCTTTCATGATTTAATAAGAGAAACACATGTACAATACCTTTATCTAAAGTCATCTTCAAAAGATAAAGATTGACACTATGGAAACATGCTCTAAAAACTATTATAGTGATGCATTAATATCATAATGAAGTGATATTGATTATGGATCCATGTTCACATGTACTAGATGAGATGGAAATAACGTGGAAATGAAGGTAAATATCTACAAGTACACTTACACCATTTGGAAACATCAGATCATGCCAACTGATAATAAAACTTGAAGGTGTTTAGAATGCAAAATCAATTAGGAGGTAATGATAATATTGAAGATTATTCATGAATCTCATTTCACCAATTTTAAAACCAATCCCATGTAATGAGATTAAAAAGAGAGTAATTTTATCCACCAAATGCATTTCCTTCAACTCTGCTTGACCTATCCGTACCAACATAAAATTGGTGGGATTATTTGACATGCAAATGAGAGTGAGGAGAGAGACAGAATGGTTTTCTCCATTTTTTGACTTTTCAAGTTAATATGAATGTGAATATGAATTTTAGGGAGTTTAAAGGACATGATTTCAGATTTCACATGTGCCAAACTTGTCCTATAGTTTGTATAAACTTAGAAACTCCCACTTTTTTCAAATGATCTTCTTGTTTTCAACATAGAATTTATAATTGTCAGTCATAAAATAGTTCCCTAACACTTGAATAACACATTGGACATTTAATAACACTTTGACACACTTTTCCTTTCATATGAACCGTACGCTTTCATTAAAATGACCCAAAAGTGATATAAAATTACACTTATGACAAATGAACAAGTGTGATCAAAGTATACCATGTTATTTGACCCTAGTTAAAACTATGGTGAACATTTATCAACATATGGGGTCCTATTTAAGTTTTAACTTACATGTGGGGTTGACTTATTTGACTAGGGGGTTACATTAGGCAACAACGTTGATACTAGTGTCCATTTTATGACAAAGTGTCCATGCCTTCTAACCACTCAAATTTTCAAATATTTATAAATGTAAGGGCCAACCTATTATGTTTCATTAAAACTTATGTGAGTAAATTTTTAATATATGTGGTATACATACACATTAAATCTAACTCATTATTGATATATAAAAATATTGAACAAGCACTTATTTAAGATCATTCAATCAATTACACAACTGAGTTCCATTGCCTTATTCTTCCCTATTTCTATAAAAGTCATAAGAGCAATCATATTATAGGTTTTAAACATTAAAATAATATCCCATGAGAAGTATGTGTCAAGTTAAAATCTAAATCACTACATGTGCTTGCATATAGCATTCTACACCATTATTCACACACAAGCCAACACATAGGGTATAACTACATATGTTTGAGGCTCTATTTGGAGTATTGGCTATGTAGGTAGTGTTTATTAATAGAGGGGTCCTTGATATCAACTTGAATTCATGATCCCACTAAATCATTTTTTACAAGGTGACAAGACCTAAGAGGAGGATCTATGGTTTGAGTTATATTTTGATATCAAAAGCCCATGCATGTGATTCAAACACATATTTAGAAAGACAATAAAAAACCCTAAAAGACCTAGTGTAAATTTTAGTTAATAGTCAATATTATATAAAGGATAAATGTTTTGAATCATGTATAGTAGTGTTGACACAAGTGTTCATAGGGTGATGCAAGTGTTTGTGCTGATATAAAACTAATTTTCAAAATCTAACAATTGGATCAGAATCATCATATAGTCTATGTTTACACTTGAATTACTAAGATTTGTTTTTGCATTCGTATATAAGCTAAGTACAATAAATCATTCATATTTATATTATAATAATATTTAATGTTTTACTTTCTATATTTGACATATGCTTAGATTCAGTGTTTCTTATCATAATATCAATAAAATCTAAATTTATTAATTGGATTGCTTTTTAGAGTAGCTTAGTCCATAGTTGATTAGGTTAATCTCTTTCATATTAATCCTTATTTAATAAAAGGGTTAAACATATATAAAGGTAAGAAGATTATTAATTATAAACTGAGTGCTGTGGTGGGTATTAAAAATATTGTTCCTTCCTCCAACATGAATTTGAAAGAAGCAAAAAGATCGTTCCATTCTCAAATTTGGATTAATGGTCAACTAGTACACTTCATTATTAATATATTATTTTTTAAAAATAACTTTGTTTTTTATAAATTAATTAGAATATTGATATTGGCACTAATTCCTCACCCATAACCATACTCTATTGTGGGCTTTAGTGTGGGCTCTGAGAAATTTATCACTTGGCATTGTCACCTCATGCACAAAATAATGCATTTTCAAGATGAAATACTTTGAAACATCACACCATTAGATGTATGTAAATTTTTACTTTAGAAACCATGCATTTTACATTATCATGAAATATATGATGCAAATTAAGTAAAGTTTTTTGTTGATGATAAGAGATATTACATATTATTAGTAGTTACTAAGATGTTTCTCATTAGCACCAAGCATCACAATAATTTAAGCAATTTTAAAAATAATAATGTAATCTTGATGGTGAGACCTAAACATAAGAATTTTATTTATACACCTATTCATATTGTAGTTACTTGCATTAAAACAAAAACAAAACAATAGAACAACATATTATGTGAATACAAAGATATATTCTAGTCATGTAAATACATGCCTACACACTATGTGGTAAATCATACCATTGATTTGATCATAGGACTAATTATAACTAATGATTATTTTTATAATAGATATTTTTTCGAAAATGAATAGATCTTTTTAAAGATCCATGAACTTGTGGATAAGGGAAACATCAAGCTTAGTTCATGGACTTATGGAAGCCCAACTGTGTTTATTCCCAATTGTGTTCATGACATTTATTTCTATGGAGTTCCTCTTTGGTTACCCTACTAAAAATCATGGTAATGACTTTTTTTTATGAAGTATTTGATATATTATCAATATGACATTTATTATACTTGTAGGCATCCAATATTTTACAAACCTTGTTATTAAATTATTTTTAGCACTTTTCTAATCATATTGGTCATCACATTGAATTAATGATGTATTGGTACTCACTTATCTCTCTCCTTATTTTTGTGATCCCATAGAACACACACACACACACACACACACACACACACACACACACACACACACACACACACACACACACACACACACACACACACACACACACACACACACACACACACACACACACACACACGCACGCACGCACACACACGCACGCACACGCACACGCACACGCACACGCGCACACACGCACACACGCACACACGCACACACGCGTGCACACACACGCGCGCGCGCGTGCACACACACACACACACACACACACACACACACACATTGCATTTTTTGTGTGATCATGAGCCTATTTTATCTCTCCTTTGTCTTGTTGTGTTTTTTCCTTCATATAGGATAAGAATGATAGTGCACTGATAATGCATTAGGTGGGATAGGTGGCCCACTAATAATATCCTATTTTATTTTTGTGGTCATTTATACTTATTTTAACTCCATTTCAATGTGTAAATATTTTTTTTAGTTATTTTTCATTTTTCTTTATCATTTTTTTTTCTCTAATGGGTTTTTAAATCCAAATTACATGAAGCCTATATATAAAAATTATCTATGAGCCTTGTAAGGTATCTATAAAGTATCCAAAAAATATCCCTTGAGGTTCCAAGACATTGTATACAAGTTTTAAATCTATTTTTAGTCATCCACTTTAAATTTTGGCATACTATACATTGATTTATATTTGTTCAAGGACTTACATCGTATTTTATACCAAAACTAGCCAAGTAAAATATGTATATAATTATATTTCACACTTAGGGAGAGAAGGCATAGTTTCTTCTCTCAATTATACATTCAAACTACACATGAACTATGAGAGGTCTAATTTTGGCATGTAGAATATGTATTTTCAACACCATTTTGGTTGCCTAATTTAATTACTTCTTCCATTCTCTTTTTCTAAGATCTTGTGGCAACTAGGTCAAAAAAATTAAAGAATAAAAATTAGATAGTTTTTCCATCATTTCTTCAAATTATTTGTATATGAAGGTATGTAATTGAGTAGTGAATCAACACAAAAATTTACAGAGCCCATAAATTTCATAGGATAAAAATGGCACTACTAGACATAAATGATGGTCAATGTTGATCCCGCCAAGGGATGAATTGTGTAGGTGCAAATCCCATCCTTGCATAGTCAGACATTCATATTTTGTGCACAATTAAATATAAAACTACACAATCCTAATTTATACTCATAATTATATAAATCATAATGATGTGATTGTTTCAATCATTTTAATTTCATATTATCCATTGCTTGTTTTTAAAATTGAATTTGGCATGTTTTCTATTTTTTTCCATAGGGAAAATTAGAATGTAGAATTTACATTATTAAATGGTATATCTTACTTATGCAATCACTTTACCTTATTTTTAATGTCATTTCACCTAGAACAAAATTAGGATAAATCATATTGGTGACCTTGACATTATTACATTCATCCTAAGGTTTATACCCACTTTTCCATTAGGGTTTATTATTTTTTTATTGATTTTGATTTTATAGTTACATTCCCTCATTCCACACTTACAGATTCATTTATTTCTATGTGACTTTGCATGGCATTAATCATGGTTTATATTAGAAAAATGGATGGAAATATTATCTTTCTTAGATATGTATTTATTTGTTGATGAATTGAAAATGTGAAATATTAAAATGTTGAAATGATTGAGTGTATTATTCAATATTTAAAACCATGTTTTAATGAAAACATAGATATTATTTATGAAGTAATACAAATGGTTGAAGAAGTAAAGAATGAAAATGTTTCTCATGTATAAACCCATAGGGTTTGTACTTGTGTTCCTATATTTTTTATGATTTGTGATGAATGATTGAGTATTAAACCCATAACCAATATTGTTGCTATGACTAATATTAATGGTAATACTCATATTTTAAATGAACCTATTGAAAGTATCACCATTCCTACACATGAGATAATGACTATGATGCATACTCTAGGAAACTTACAAAGACAAGTCTGTAATCTTGTACTTCAATAAGATACTTCCAATGCTAGGGTCATGAATTATATTCCTAAGAATATGCTAGACATATAGCTTCCAAATAAGTTGGTTATTCCAAATTATAATTATTTGATGGTCATTATGAACCTCAAACACACCTTTAGGTATTATTTATATCTATAGGAAAATAAGAGGATCAAGGTTTAATATTACTTAAGTTACTTCCTAATATATTGGTTGGTAAGGATTTAGATTGGTTATTTACTTTAACTAGTGGTCACTACATTCATTTCTATGATTACACAAGACCTTTCGAGATAAATGCAATACCAATAATAGACTATAAAGGCATATGAAAGCATTTACCATATTAAACAAAATTAAAAGGAGAATTGATTAAATATTCATAATTCATTGTCGTATGCAATTATTTATTTATCAAAACTATGTTCTTGAAAGGAAACATATCTTCATCAATAGTTGTATTTAACCTATCAAAAAGAACCTACTTGGAACAAATTATAAATCATTCAGTTATCTTGGTAATATGGTTACCAATGAACCTATGCACCTAATGCCTATATACATGCAATTTAATTATTTAATGCCTATGTACATACCATGATCACATATAGTACATTATGATTCCAAGAGAAAAAACACATACAATGAGAGCTATCTAAATTAAACACAATAATATTTTCAAAAACCAATATGACACACTAACGAGTTTATTAGACATTGCTTAAGATACCTCATATTCATTAAGTAAATCCAATATTTAGATCAAAATATTAAACTCCAATTTTTTTTTTCTTATCATATTATTAGATAACATTCAACAAGTCAATGCATTTATTTAAGGGATAAAATCCAATAGATTATTGATCAAGAGTAAATTATGCTAGACTATTAAACTATTGGGATCTGGTCTAGCCAGGATTAAATATGAACCAATACATAAATCACACATAAAAATATGATGATTACAAGAAAAGGAGAGCTAAATTGTAAAATTGACTGTAAATTTATTTCTCACATCTTGATAAAATAATATAAAATCCCCCCCCACACACATGGTTAATGCTAAAAATAACATAGGAGAATTTGATTTGCAAGATAACAAAGCTAGAGTTGCAATACCACACATGTGGTGATGCACTCTAGGAGAGGTGGATTTTAAAATCCTTAACTTGTGCATGAGCATGTGCATCACTCACATGACTAACTATCACAAGTAATTATTATCCACACTTAACTCTACCTAAGTAAACATAGTGAGGTCTGAAGCATAAAACATTAGTTTGATAATCCTCATAAAATAGGTCCAAAAAATTGGGCTTTATGAGGTCCCTATGTAAAAATATCAATAAAATAATTCATGATGTTGAATGTCCCTATGGAAACCAACCCATCTTACCAAAATACATAGGTTTTGATCCATTATAACCTGGATGTTAAACTATGAACTAGTGCTCTATATGAGGCTCACTTAGAAGAAAAAATAATCTCAAAATAATAGGTTGAAAGGGCTTAAGTAAGCATTGTACACCCATCCCCTCTTAATGTTTAATTGGTTTGAAGATGATAATATCAATGGATGTCTATCACAAGATGATGAATATAATTGAAGTAGGTTAAAATTGACCAAAAAAAGTGAAATGAGGTGGAGAGGAATGAAATTGGTCCAAAGTGACTCACAAATCATCCAAATTTATTCAAAGTGCTCCAAAATTACTTTTTGCAGGGATGCCTAGCTAGTGTCATTAAAAAAAAACTAAGATCTACAAAAAAAAAAGTGCACTCCAAGGAATTGCAATATGGGTTTATCTACACTTAAATGAGGTTATACTAGATGAAAGTGAAAACCTATTCAAAAAACTCATGATATATGCACAAGTGGTACAAATCCACTAATTAATACACCAAAAAAATCATGGTAATTTTGAAACCTTGAAAAATGGTTACTAATTGGTAATGGTAATAGATAGTGGGGATTCCAGATGTCACTTGAAACATTGAAACAACCATACTGTTAAGGTAGACATCAAAAATATAATAGAGTTCACTAATGAATGCCATTAAAAGATGAGACATGCTATAATCCTCAAATGGATTTCAATAAATAATGGGCTAATAAGATACCCATATAAGATATCCATATACAAGTGAGGAATCTAAACACATTATTCTACTAAAATAAATAAAGTGCAGGTGTACATCAAAGTTATTATTTGTATAAAAAATATAATCTCTCCTAGAAAATGCAATGAGGCATATAGAAAGGGGCCTCATGTATAGAAAAGGAATGACATGTACAAAAGTGTCATATTACTCAACCAAATACTATTCAAGATGGATAAGAAACTCAAAAAAACCCACAAAATTCATCCCTAAGTGGCCCAAAATTTGCTAGTTCAAACTCATAAAAATTGACATATGCTAGGTACACCAAAAGTTTCTCACCTTATGGAATGATCATTATGTCAAAGTGTCAAAAATATAAGGAACTAAGGAATTATCTACAAGAGTGGCCAAAAATACAATACTTAAACATATTAAAAAATGTAGGAGTCTTGATAAAAAGATGTCATGTGACAAATAAAACAATAATTTACTTAATAAGGTCCTGAAAATGAAGCCATGTTAGGTACCCTTCACAAGGTGAGGAAAAAAATGAATTTTAAAATCCAATGGGATACATAGTGCATAGAACACAAAAAAATATGTAATTTGTAAAAAAAAATGGCTTGAAAAATAAATTTTATATGCAAAAGATACAGTTCATATAAAATTTCAAGAGAGAGACACAAACTACACAAATTTTATTGTGGGGGTGGGGTGGGGCAGAGGGGAGGGAGGGGGGTTCTGACCACTTACTAGATTGGGCCCCACCCTTATGTCTTTGACAACAAGATCGAAAAGGTATAAAAGTGTCACCATAAATATGCTCCAAGTGACATCACTATAAGATTTTCATAAAATACCTCCAAGTTGAAAATGCCTCCCTTTATTGAAAGGGTTGAAGTCCAAGTGGTGAGGATGATGGTTATTATATCCATCCACCAAGGTACAAATACCTCTATATGTCTAACATGGAGATTCAAGTGATTATGCCCAAGATCATGATCTAGATGATTTTTATGGTGTAAATGTCCCTTACTCATGGCTTCTTAGACAAGTAAACTCATTAATTAAGATGTATGCTTACAACATTATAAATTTGCTATATATTTATTTATAAAATATAGACAAAGATACTAATATTCTATATAGTTCAATGATTTCATGTAATGCCTTCAAATATATCCAAAAAAATAATGTCCCCCTTTATTAAAAAAAACCCACCCCCTCCATTCTTACAAAATACTCTCTTGAAAAATTAGTTAAAATTAGGAGGGGATCGACCCCTTGATCTCCTATGTAGGAGCAATCTAACAAAACAAATGTTTCCAATCAATCATGCCATACATGAAGGCAAATATATTCATATTTAAATTTTAAAACAAATTAAAATTTTAAAACAAATTAAAATTTTATAAAAACTTAATGAGAAAACCTTTATAAATTTTTGGGGTCCATGTGGGAGTGCCATAAGATGACTATAGAGGAGGAAAGCCATGGATGCATGACAAGTGTACTTGGAATGTCACAACATGGGTAGACAAGGAAGTGGATGTTAGATGGTAGCTAAATTGGAGAAAAATATACATTTCCAATGCTTCAATAATACTCAAACAATAAAAACTCCAATTCCATCCACATCCAAACTTGATCTCAAAGCAAGGAGGACCATAAGACCCAACGAACACACAACACCACCGTATGATCTATATGGAAATATCATATATTTTCAAAAAATAATGAATGAATTATTTTAATAATCTCTACGAGATCAAGCAGTGTATGGGATTTATATTTTCAACAAAGTTTTTATGTTCTAGTATTATCAATAATTGTTATTTTATTAGTCTTGTAAATTTTTTGATCCTTTTTTGATGTTGGATTTTTTATTACGGATCTTGACAAAAACTCGTTGTTTGTCTTTGTAGAGAAAAGATCATGAATTTATTTTTATTTCAATAAAGGAGTTAATTTGATTATTTTTTCTATGTAGATAGAATTTCATGAAGTAATTTTTAATGATATTTAATTGCATATGGCCCTCTTGGCATATGATCTCTAGATCCCTTAGTTTTTCTCTCAAACTATGTGTTGTTTTTACAATTGGAATTAGATCATTTGCATATAGATGTAAATTTACTAATAATTAGCTAACTGAATGCCTCATCCACCAAATTTATTTATCCATTCCTCAATATTATCAATGCATATCAAAAAAAAAGTGGGGGATAACAAACATCCTTGTTTGACACCAATATCACTTCCAAAACATTCTGACATTCCTTCCCCTAATTTTATTTTGGCCTTAACTTGCTTATAGAACCTATGAACTACTCTATATTCATATGGAAAACTAATATCCTCCATAAAAATCTAATGTTTTCCTTGAGGTACCATGTCAAATGATATTTTAAAGTCAATAAAGAAATAAAAGCTTTTTCTCCTTGAGCATCCCAAACTTTTTCGATCAAGTTTCTAAGAGTGATACAATGGTTGATAGTGGAATGATTTGGCCTAAAACCTACCTATCATTTTGATATTTTCCCTTCTTTTTCTTTCTAATTATTAATTATGTGTTATAGTATGTCACCAAATATATTTACAAGGAGGGGAATGACTATGATAGTGTGATTGTTAGACACTTTTTTGATATACCCACTTTTGTAGAGAGGAGTAACAATAATTTTCGTTCAATTTTTTGTGAAACCTCTCTTGTTGATACCATTTAAAATATTTTTTATGTGTAGTGTGAGATATTATACACCCCATTTTAGATATTTGGATTTTAGCTCATCTATGTCTTGTGCTTTACCCCCTACTATTCTCTTTATGCCTCGATTAATATCCTCTATTGAGAAGAGGTCAGTTGTTGTGTTGATAATGAGAGGGATGTATTTATATTGATCTAATTCATAGAGTATATTTGCATATTATAACCATTGGGTATATGTGATATTTTCCTCTTTATTTTATATTTTTTTGTAGTTCCCTCCAAAAGCCTTTGGGGTTGTGTTTTTCAAGAGAGATTTGTTCTTTTCTTCTTGTGTTCATGTAGCTTTCATTTTTAGCATATGAGATTATTTATCCATTCCATGTTTTATAAAAGTTATCTTTGTTACCTTGAATTCTTTTTCATACCATGTTTTTTTTGGAAAATTACATACATTTCCTCTTTTAGGTATACTTCTTTTGCATGCACAAAAGTCTCTATGAACTAGTGGAATCAACATATTGTTGTTTACTAGACAACTTCCAATATATGATGTACTATTTTATGTTTCTTAAAAGTATTGATCAAGGGATAATTTGAAGAGTTCCTAATTCTATTGAGTCAAGATTATTTTACCCTCAAGAGGAATCTTATTTTATTTTTGGTGGGCTTATTCTCCTTGTTGATTATTTATGTGCATGCCAAGCTTTACATATATTTGGATTGTGATATGATTTCAGCTCTATAGGGCAGCCCCTAACTTATATCTCCATAAATATACAAATATAGATATGTGATAAAATAACATATTCCACCAAAATTTGGCTATTATAAGTTTTACAGGTGATATTCCCTAACTTCAGCCATATTCTCATGCCATTGCAAATAAGCATGTCATACTGATGACATAGTCCCAATCGTTCTGCTCCATAGTGTGAAAGTCCCCCCTTTCCATCTTGATAATTCCTTTCCAAAACTGATCTTACTCTTTTTTTATCAATAAAAAATTAATTTCAAATCCACCCACAATTCTCAAATTAAGGGCTTGGTTGTTTGTTCTCTATGTATTTAAGTCCCTTATTATCAAGACTTCTCCCAAGGTGTTGACTACTAAATTTTTTATTTTTAGTGACACATAAGGGCAATAAAAATATAAATTCCTCTTATTACATGTTTTTAAGCCTCTTGATGTAAGCTATGAGACAAAATCCTAATTTTTAACTCATTTTCATTTATTTTTAGCCATATCTATTGCTTATTTGGGCCCTCTTTCTCTACTTTTATAATTCTACACCACATCTCTTTGATTATCATCATAACACCTCCATGCCACTTTTTGATTTTAATCCTTTCATTCTAAACTAATATTTTATTATATCCTTCAAAATTTGGGACTTTTAAACCTTCGTGCTCATGATTTTTGATAAGAGTGATAATGTCTTTTCCCTCTCTATGGGCCCCAACCCAAAATCTCTCCTCTAAGGGTAGCCTCTAAAATTATAGATTACCATTGTAAAGTGATTGCAAGGGGCACTAAATTCCTATTTTCCATGTGTCATTTAGTGGCTAATTTAGGATTTTCCATTTTGTATCCATATGCCTATCTTCTTTCATCTCTTCCTGATTTCTATTTCTCCCATTATTTTCATATCTTTGTATGTTGTATGGGGGTTAAGTATTAATCTAGGTAGATGTGTATACCTTTAATATACATTTTATTATTGAGTATCATGTTCTTTTCCTCTATGATTTTCATGATAACTATTACATGTATGTCTTTTCTAACTCTTATCATTTTCCCAATCTTATTTTGCTGATGAGTATGCCCCATCCATTGTAGCTAGACTACAAGGAAGTGTCTTTATAATTTGTTTGTATTCTAATCCTCATTGTAGTTATTCAATTATTTATAAATTATGTTTGTAGTTGTATCATGTCCATAATTTTCTTTTGTTATTTTCATCCTAACATGTTTCTCTATTAGCTCCATTTTTTTTGATGATCCTCGTACTGCCTGTGCCCAAGACTTGGCCTCCTCAATTGGTCTCTCAAGTTATTTTCTTTTACTTCCATATTTTTCATTATGAATTGGATCTCTATTATTTTTTGTACATCCCTTCCTTTGAGCACTCTTAATTTATTTCTATTTGTTGTCTTAGGTTGGTATAGATCTTATTTTTATCAAGGTTAGTGCTTGTTTCCACTTTTCCATGGTGTTTGGATAGTTGTTTAATTTTTCATTGAGTATTTTATTCTATCTTACTAGTTTCCAGTTGAATTTTGCGACTTCTTAAATCTTGTGGTCTACATATTACTCCTTTGATTATATGTCTTTGAGCCTCCTTTTCATGTTTAATAGCTTATTGATGTATATAGTTATGGTGATCATATTAGTGATTTTGATTTGGGGTTGTATATCTCTTTGGTTTCTGGGATTTATTCTTCCCTTTCCCTTTTGTTTTTCAATTATGTTTTTTTCTCCTTTTTTTTTGTTATAGTAATTTCCTATGCATCCATTTTTTTCATTATTTTGATATTCCAAAACCCATCCAAGTTTTTTTTTGTGTATCATTTCTCTTATATTGTTTATATTTGATGAGCTGAGGGTATTTAATCATGTCCTTATTTGGTTCTACCTCATCCTAAATCAATGTGCTCAATTTTCCCTCTCTTATTTATTATCCTTGTGTTGCTTGTATTACTTGTGTTTGCTACATGTTATAAGTGGAAATTAAGGTGTTGTGGGTTGTCCATGGTAAAATAAATGTGATTTTTAACCCCTAGTTTGCTTTACCTTCTATGTTTTCCTATGCATTAAAATCTCTTTTAATGTTTTACATTTATGTATAAAAATATTTATCCTATGTCTGATAAACTAGTATGATGGTATCTTAACATGTATGAGTGATATGATCCCCACACACCATCCATTGTGTTTGTATACATATTGAGTTTGGAAATGGATAAGTAGTCAAAATACCTATGGGATGCTGTGTAGTGTATTCCAATGGGATTATCAATCCTTTGTGAGACACCATTCCCATTAATGAAAACCCACAAAAAATATCACAAAACCTATAAAAATCTTTAAAAAACCCAATTTTTTTTTATAAAAACCCTAAATTGACATTTCCTTTTGTAAAATATGGACATACCTAGGCTATATTGAGAACCTTAAAAAAAGGCCTATAAAGTATGTCAAAAAATTATATGGTGTTCACAATTGATCCCTATGTTTTTTGGGCCTTCTAGCCACAATGACAGTGCCCATTTTACTCCATGGTGCACCAAAAAAAATTTGACTCTACAAAACACCATAAATATATCATATTATACAAATATAGCCTATTATGGCTTTGATACCATATTGGGATGTTATCTAGACATGACCAATTACGAACCAAGACATAACTCACATAAAAAGACATGATTAAAGTAAGAAGAAGAGAGCTGAATGAGGAAAGTAACTATGAATTTATTTCTCACAAATTGATAAATATATATATATATATATATATATATATATATATATATATATATTATATTTATAGTAAAGGGTAGTACCAAAAATATCAAATAATAATTTGAGTTGTATCATCACAAACATGGAATTGCAACATCACACAGGTGGAGATGTAGTCTAGGAGAGGTGGAGTTTACAACACTTAATTTATGCATGGGCATGTACATCACTCATGTGACTAATTTTCACAAGTAATTACTATCCATATTTAACTCTACCTAAGTCAACTTAATAAAATTTGGACAAGTAATATTTTCAACAACACATAGTTACTTAGGGAAGGGTATTATTAACAAATAAAATCAACCTCAAATGATTGTTGTTGTCTCCAAATCTTGTACCCTAGAAGGGAGTGTTCAATCCTCTTCTAGATTTAGGCAACATTGGAACATTTTTAGGCATGTAGGTATACCTATAGAGGAAATAAACCTCTAGATTTAAAGGGATAGCTCTCTGAATGTATCTTTGTAAAATAACCTTTGTCTAAACCAATTTTATTTAAGGGAAAAGAGTTAGAAATTGTATAAAGAAACATATTCTAAGAATGGTTATGCACCAAGATTATCTTCCACATGAATACGATACCCTAATGCATGATACAACAAAATACATAGACTATTTTCAAGATCTAAAGATTCTAACACAAGTATTTCATTATAGAGATGAGATGTATGAAATGACACAAGGCAAGTGAACTGAAAGACATTTTGTACATTCCAAGAATAGTTATACACATGTAAAAATTCAACACACTTATATGCACTCTATATGACTTGTTAGACCCAAAAATCTTCCTCAATCATGAAGGACAAAGGATAAAAGGATGAAAAACATCACTTGTTGTCACTATATGTCACACACTCAGACAATTTCTTAGAACTTCCAAGAAAAAGACTTGTACCAATGCTTAAAGGCAAAACATGACATCAATTTAATAAGGCTTCACCATACACTACGTGGGTGTTTTTACACTAGAACAAGGGATATATTTATAGCTAAAAGGAAGTGAGAGGGGGAGGCCTTTGGTGCCAAAGAGAGGAATTAATTTGTTAGAAGTTTCCATCTTTAGCTATAACTAACTTTGCAAGTGATGCTCATTCAGGCCATTTGATTGATCCATGTCACCTCCCTTGATCACTCTTGGCCTGATCTCTCAAAGATGCTCCTCCAATAGGTTCTCAATGAAATCAAGATATTTTGAGTAATGGCATCAATGCAGTTATTATAAGAGAGTCCACCTATTGAAAATTTGTCTTGATGTTAATAGCTTTCCATCAGCTTGTTGAGGTGTGTAATGGTACATGGGAGAGTCATTTTCATTCTATTGGACTTATCCTCCTTTAATTGGTTGTAAAAAAATAACTTGGATCATGATTTGATCAATGGTGAAATGAGCCCTCTGATCTACTTTGGTGGATGCAGAACGTGATCCCCTTAGATTTACTTGGGATCCACTTTTTTTGAATGCCAACAGCTAGTCCCTCATCCTAAATTTGACATCCATATAACCATCACTCTACTGGGACCAATTCCTTTGGGGCATTTTCTTCAATCATTCTTCTTGGGCATTTTCCTTGAGCATTTTAATCCAAAATAAACCACATTTTGGGCCCCTTTGGATTGGTTCACCTTTGTCAAGAATTTTCCTTAAAGATTTTAGAGTATATTTTTAGATAGATTATTCAAATAAAATGTTCAAAACAACTCTTTTGGACTTTTGGCAAAGGACACTTCTTTCAAGACAATTCCTTTAGAAGAGTTATTACTGACAAAATGTTTGAAACAATTCCTTTAGACCTTTTACAATAATCTTTTAGAGAAATGAATTGTTCCCTTCGGAAGCTTGAAATTGGACACTTTGCATAGAAAAAGACCCTTCAAAAGAATGAAAGTGCCCTTCAATAATCTCAAAATGGACCCCTTCAGGAATATTACAAAGGACCACTTTTATGATTAAAAGACCCTTCTGAAAAATTAAAGTGTACCAATTGGAAAGCCATTTCCTTCAGAACAATTCTTTCAGAAGGATTATTGTGGACAAAATATCCGAAATAATTCCTTTGAAAAACTTGGAAATGTCCCTTCAGACTTTTGGAAGATGCCTTTCAAAGAAATGAACTATTCCCTTCGATGAGAAAAAGACCCTTCAGAAGAATCAAAATGTCCCTTTAAAAATATGAACATGCCTGATTCCTTCGAAAAAGGTGAAAGGATGAATTCCTTCAGACTTTTTCCAAGTGACCACTTTTTTGAGAAAAAGACCCTTCAAATTTTTTGAAAGTTCCCTTCAAAAAAGCTGAACTAGGCCAATCCTTTGAAATAACAAACCAATTCTTGAGAAAAGACCCTTAAAAAATCTTCAAATTATCCCCTTTGGACTTTTTGCAAAGGACACTTCCATGAGAAAAAGACCCTTCAAAATTTTAAAAGTGACCCTTTGGACAAAAGTAAAGGACCTTTTGGAAATATTGAAATGGACTAATCCCTTCAAAAAGATTATTTCAGACAAAATTTCCAAAATAATTCCTTTGAGTCTTGAACAAAAAACCTAAATTAAAACCTTGCCAAAAGAAATAACACTTGAACAAAAGGACCAAAATAACACTTGAGCACTTTGCTGTGGGGATAAACAAATAAGGAATGCTGCACTTAGATAAAATGAAAGATGAAAAATTAGGTATGAAAATTGGCTAACATTCTTGGTGATTCCAAGGGGAGGCATGCCTGCTATGCCTAAGACCAGTTACCTAAATCCTTCCATTGGGCATGGAGTCACACATATAGGCACCCAAAAGATGACTTGAATAGACCCTTGGCTAAAAAAAACACACTAGTTGGTCAATTCATATTCACAAAGGTCTAGAGACACACATCAAACAAAAGGAAGGAAACACACTTAGGGAACACAACAACAAACAAAGGAAAACACACCTAAACTACTATTTACAATAGACTTGTAAGGACTAATAACAAAACTTCAGATGTATCCCATTCACAGGGATAGGAAATTATTCTCCATTCATCTTGGTTAGCTGGAAAGAGTTGCTTTGCTTGAACTTGCTAATGATGTAAGGGCCACTCCACAAAGTGCCAAACTTTTTTTGTCTGCCTAGTTTTGATTTATCCTCATCCCATTTCAGAACCAAGTCACCTTTCTTGAACACTCTTGCACTTGATTTTTTGTCAAAGGACTTCTTCATGATTACTTGGTGGTGTTCCATGGTCTTGTGTGCATTGTCTCTTACTTCTTACAACTGCATTTGTTCTATCAATCTAAATTCCATTGGAATATTTCAAGTAGTTCTAGCTATTGCGCAAGTTCTAGAGTAGGGAGTTCTTGAGATATGGACAACCTAGCCTCTCTCCCATAAAAAATCACAAAGGGAGAATTACCAATTGATCTCTTAGGAGTAATCTTGTTAGCCCATAAGGATTTCTTCAACTTATTGTGCCATGATCTTTGATTATTATCCAATGTCCTCTTGATGATCTTGATGAGACTCTTATTACTAGATTCAACCAACCCATTACCTTGAGGGTAATAGTTAGATGAGGTACTCAAGTAAACTCCATTACTATTTACCCAATCAAAAGTTTTAGCACTTATAAAAGCAAGTGTATTATAAAAAATGATAACATGGGGAACTACAAACCTTGTTATAATTCTCTCATAGAACTCCAAGATAGCATTTTCAATTACCTCCTTTAATGCAATAACCTCTACCCACCTTGTGAAGTAGTCAGTAGCAGTCAATATCTATTTGTGTCTAACACTTTATGGAGGGTTGATCATACTAATGAAATCAAGGCCCCATTACATGAAAGGCTAGTCTACTTAGATAGGATTCAATGGAAGGGCTGCAAGTTTCTATTTGACTACAAAAAAGGCACATTGAGGACACTTTTTAGCCTAGTGGTAACAATCCTTAAAAATACTAGGCCAATAGTAACCAGCCCTCATTATCTTTGTAGCTATCATCCCAGGAGATAAATTACCTCCATTTGCACCATTGTGAAAATTTTCTAGTAACATATCAAACTGATCATTGTTAACACACCTTAACAACACACCATTCATGTCTTTTCTAAAGATAACACCATTTACAAGACAGTAAGGAATGGTATGCAATATAAAATACCTCCTTTGAGACTTGTTTAAGCCAATGGGGCACTCACCATTTTGAAAAAAACTAATGATGGCTTGTGTCCAACTTTGAATTTGTATGCGATCAACTGGTTGGGGTTAAACTTGGTTGATCAAGGATTCCTCTTTTGGATCTTGGAAATATGAAGATAAATGCTCACATAATCCTTTTCCTCTTACTAAGTTGGTAAACATTAATATCCACATCATACTCCCTTTTTGTAATCTACCCAACTCTCTTTTCATTAAGGTCTTTGCTTAGGAGAAACTCCTTGGTGCTAGGATGAGAAACCATGACATATATATTGTTTGAAACCATGTGTCTAAATATTTTCAATCCCCTTATCACTATTAGAGCTTACTTCTCAATAAATGTATACTTGACCTTATAATCTTCCAATCCTTCATTGAAAAATGCAATTGGCTGCTCTACCTCTTCATCATTCTTTTGCATAAGCATAGATGAGATTGTATCAAGGTTAACAAAGGTATAGAGTATGAAATATTTGGAAAAGTTTAGGTTCAAGAGAGTAGGAGATTTTGAAATTTCTTGCTTGATTTCCTCAAAACTACTCTTACCATCTTTTGTCTAAATAAAATATTGGTTCTTCTTGAGCATGGATATGATAGGCTTTACCACATTTGTGAAGCCTAAAATAAACCTTATTACAAAGTTTATTTTACCTAAGAATATTTGAAGTCCTTTTTTGTGTTGAGGCAAAGACAAGCCTAAAATAGCCTCAATCCTCTCAAGGTTAATAGACACGCCTTTTTTTGAAATAATATAACCCAATAGCTTACATTCATGGACAAAAAATATGCACTTTTTTGGATTAAGGGATATTTCATACTCCTTACACTTCTCAAACACCTTCCTTAGATGTTCCATATGATCATTAACACCCTTTTAAAAAATAGTTATATCATCAAGGTACACAAGTAAAAATTCATTGATCAAACTCTTAAAAGCCATGTCCATTGCCATTTGAAATATAGCTCCAAAATTGAATAAACCAAAAGGCATCTTCCTATAGGAAAAGGTCCCCCATTTTATAGTGAAGGTTATCTTGAATTGATCCTCTTCATGCACTAGCATTTTATTGTAACCTAAATAACCATCAAGAAGTGAGAAGCGTTGAGAACCTGAAACAACTTGTAAAATTTGTTCCATGGAAGGTAGTGGATAATGATCCTTGAGAGACACTCTATTAAGATCTCAAAAATCCACACAAATTCTGATCTCTCCTTTCTTATTTTAGATAGGTACAAGATTAGCCAACTTGGTTAGCTCTTTCTTCATGAGTTCCTTTATCTTGGGATTGATAAGCCTTTGTTTCTGTCTGACTGGTTTAGTTCCAGGTTCTAACTCAATGGTGTGACAAAATAAAATTAGATCAAACCCTTTAAAATATTTGTATTCCCAAGAAAATATGTCATGGAAACATTTACACAATTCAATAAAGGCTTGCCTTTCAGACAAAGAACATATCTTACCAATTTTCAGAAGCTTATCCTTGTAAATCATGACTCTCTCATATTTCTATTATTTCATGGAAATGATCACTATTTTTTTATTCTTCTGATCATCTTCATTGAAAACACTCTCCAAATTAATCAGCCCCTTATGTATCTTGTTTGTCTTCAGCTGAATAACTTGTTCTTCATATTGATTATGTAGTCTCTTTTGGTTCTTTGAGGAAAATCTTGCCTCATTTTGTAAGAAGTGTGCAATGTGTTCATCCATTTCAAACACTTGCCATGACACTTCATTATCTATAATATAATTCCTCACAATAACCTTGATATGGGATAGATCCTTCTCTTTCCCTACATTAACAACTACATCAAACTATGCTCCTATGGTAGCCAATCTATCAGCATGTTTATTTGAATCCCTCAATATGGGTTATATGTTGAAGGCATCAAAGTCTTCAAGTAGGTTCCATACCCTATGCTTGTAGGATTTAAGCAAGGGGTTCTTGGCTTCAGATTGATTTCTCACTTGATGGATGACCAATTCACTATCCCCATAAACTTTCAAATTCTTGATCCCTCTCTTCTTTACCCATTGGAGGCCATGAACCAGGCTTTCATATTCTGCCACATTATAGGTGCAGCTAAAGTGGAATCTATATGAGGATTAGTATTGATTATTTGATGTAGAAACTAACATAATTCTAGTTCTTTCACCTACTTTGCTTCTTAATCCATCAAAAAACATTTCCCATATCCCCTCAAGTTCATGGTCTTCATTAGTGAGTGAAGGAATATAAGCATTTTTTTCATGCATATAATAAACTCCCAAATCAATTTATTCTATGAAAGTATATGGATCCATTCAATGTGTTCTAGTGCTATAATTATCAAGGAAAAGATCAAAAATACCTTGAAGTGGGGAGGATGATTCACCATCCATGACACCTTCTTCTTTACCAATTAAACAATTCTGATTTGAACTTATCTCCATATATGGCTCAATATGAAACCTTGTTAAGGGTTGAGTCCTTATATTTACCTTGGTTACATATATTGTTTTAAAATATATAATATATGAGTTAGTATAAAGGTAGCCTCCTATCTTAGCCGTGAAGTCCCTTGACAAGCATATAACGAAATGAGCTGGAAGGTCTACCACCACAACATCTTGTAAAATTGGGAAACTTGGGAACTCATGTAGAAAGACTTTTAGATCTCTAACCAATTCTACTATCTTGGTTGAAGTCCCATCAAGCTAAAATTGACCTTTACTATGTGGTTCATACTTTAATCCTAACTTATTAGCCACCACTTTAGGCATGATAGTGGTATTAGCTCCACTATCTACAATACAATTGTGAACCAACTTGTCCCCCACAATAAGTGTGAAGTAGAAAGGTGGAGGCTTTTCAAATTTGGTGGAGGGATCTAAGACATGACTTGGAGAATTGGTAAGGGCCACACTATTGTTTTTTGAATTTTGAGGGGCTATATGAATGTTTGCAAGCTATTCTTGTAAGAGCTCCTTTTGACCAAGCATATGCAAGACTTCCAAAAGAGATATGATTTTTTTGGTATTATTCAAAGAATCAACAATGTTTAGAGGGGAAGTATTCACCTTTTATTTCATTCTTGAACGTAGTGAGGTAGTTTGAACTTATTCATTATAGGTTTGATAACCCTAATTGCATTCTATCTTTCTTGAGGAGCATGACTGGTAGTAGGTATTGCACTAGGATTCACACTTTGTGACCTTGGAAAGGCATCACTTGGAGTCACATGTACTCATGGAACATCTCCCAGAGCTCTCTTTTTGGATCTTGTGTTGGCTATAATTGATGTGATTTGATTCAACACATAATCACTCTTCACTTGAAAGTTCATCATACCTACACTCCGGCTACTCTCTTTTCCATAAATATCCCTTTGGATGGGATTCACTTCTTTTGATGTCATGTAAGGATTAGTTTCTTCTTGTGCCACCAAATCTTGGCTATCTTCTCCACCATCATGCATAAACTAACCTTGAGGTTGTCCTCATTGGTCTAAATGATATTTTCCTTGGACCAGGTTAACATGCACTTGAACAACAACCTTCATGGAAGGATTGGAATTAGGATTATAGGCATTGGGATACTTTTTGAAACCTTGTTGACCTTATCCTCTTCCTCGGTAGTTGTATTGGGGTGGAGATTTATAGCCTTGTTGAGGATAGTATTAAGGGTTAGGTGAAGCACTTGCTTGGAATTGAGCTTGCTTGAGCTGAGCTGATAATGAATGGATCTCCTCATCTTTGTCCATAGAATTATCCACCTTCTTTGGAAAGGATCTTGACTTGACATTGGTGTTAAGAACTTGTGCTATGATTGGTGATTCAACCAAACTATGAGATAACAAAGGCATGAAAACTCTTGGAGGTAGCTTTCTAGCTTGTATCAAGCTATTTTTAGCTTCAATATATATCTCATATGCATTTGGAAGAGTGATTCCTCCCATTGACTATAACATCACTACCACATCAGTACCGATACCTTGAGATAAGTGGGGAACACAAATCTTAGAGGAGGTCTCATGATAGGTGGCAACCTATGCCATGTCCTTTGAAATCTTTCATTAAAATCTCCCATAGATTTATTAGGACCTATCTTTATCATGTTTCACTGATGGATCAATGAAGTATCATCACTCTTATTCTCAAATCTAGTCACGAAAAATTCCCCAAAGCCATCCTAACTTATAATGCAACCACCTTATAAAGCCCTATACCAGTCAAGTGCCTTACCTCTTAGAGACATGGAAAGTAATCTAATGGATATGTTGGCTTCGGTGACATTATGGAAGTTATATAAATTTTATATGTCCATAATATTCTCATATGGGGTAATAAGACCCTCTCCATTGAAACTAGGGAGACTCTTGGTAGCATTAGGAGGAATAGGGTCATATGTAGGAAGGTCAATTGGATTTTGGGTGTTAAAGGCTAGGAAAGGTTACTGCCTATCCATTTCTCTTATTTTATATTGATCTCTTATTTCTCTAACTTCCTTAACTTCTTCTTCTCCAAAACCTCCTTGCCAAGGATCTCTAAGTGCTAGAAATGGTTTAGGGTGTTGTTCTTCAAGAAGAGCTTCAACTAGAGGGGCTTGATTGGAAGTCCTAGATGACCTAGTGAGGAACATGAAGTATAATGTGGGAAACTTGATTTACAACTAGATATTATTACCTTTTAGAGTCACCAAATGTTGGATTAAGGATATTTATACAACCCTAGGCTTGTCAAGACTAGCATTCACCTTGACATGTAAATAATTAGGACCAACGGTCCCATTAGGCATGCTATAATTATTGTCTCCAAATATTTTACCTTAGAAGGGAGTGTTCAATCTCTTTCATATTTGGGAAAATTTGGAACATTTCCAGGCATGTGGGTATACCTATAGTGGAAATGAACCTCTAGATTTAAAGGGCTAACTACCTGAATGTATCTCTGCAAAACAACCTCTATCTAAACCAATTTGATTTAAGGGAAAAGAGTTATAAATTGCATAAAGAAACATATTCTAATAATGGTGATTCACCAAGATTATCTTCCACATGAATACCATACCCTAGTGCATGATACAACAAAATACAAACACTATTTTCAAGTTCTAAATATTCTAACACAAGTATTTCAGTATAGAGGTGAGATGTATGAAATGACACAAGGAAAATGAACTAAAAGATGACTTGTACATTCCAAGAATAGTTATACACATGAAAAAATTCAACACACCTAGATGCACTCTATATGACCTATTAGACCCAGAACTCTTGCTCAAGCATGAAGGAAAAAAGACAAAAGGATGAAAAACATCACTTATTGTCACTATATGTCACTTACACACTCAAGAAAATTTCTTAGAATTTAAAATGAAAAGACTTGTACCAATTCTTAAAGGCAAAACATGACATCAATTTAGTAGGGCTTTGTTATACACTACATGGGTGCTTTTACACTAGCATAAGGGCTATATTTATATATGAAAGGAAGTGAAAGGGGGAGGCTTTTGGCACCAAATATAGAAATTAATTTGTTATAAGTCTCCATCTTTAGCTACAACCAAATTTTCAAATGATACTTATTTAGGTCATGTAATTTATCCATGTCACCTCCCTTGATAACTCTTGCCCTGATATCTCAAAGATGCTCTTCCAATGGTTGCCCAGTTGAATCAAGATATTTTGAGTAATGACATCAATGTGGTTGTTACAAGAGAGTCCACCTATTTCATGTTTATCCTGATGCTAACATCTTTCCACTAGCTTGCTGAGGTGTGTAATGATGTAAGGGAGAGTCATTTTCATGTTATTGGCCTTGCCCTCCTTATGTGATTGGTTATCAAAAAATTACTCAAATCATGATTTGATCAATGGTGAAATGAGCCCTTTGATCTACTTTGGTGGATGTATAATGTGAGCCCCTTGGATTTGCTTGGGATCGTCTTGTTTGAATACCAATGACTAGTCTCTCATCTTGAAGTTGACATCCATATAACCATCACTCTACTGGGACCAATTCCTTCAGGGCATTTTCCTTGGGAATTCTTCTCAAGCATTTTACTTGAGCATTTTTCTCTAAAATAAACCACCTTTCAGGCCCCTTTGGATTGGTTCACCTTTGCCGAGAATGTTCCTTCAAGATTTTGAAGTATCTCTTTGGAAATATTAATTCAAACAAAATGTCCAAAATAATTATTTTGGACTTTTGGAAAAGGACACTTCTTTTAGGACAATTCCTTCAAAATAATTTTTGTGCATGAAATGTATGAAACAATTCCTTTAGACTTTTTGCAAGTTCCTTTCGGAGAAATGAACTATTCCTTTTGGAAGCTTGAAACTAGACACTTTGCACACAAAAAGACCCTTCTAAAGAACGAAATTTCCCTTTGGCAATCTCAAAATGGACCCCTTCAGGAATATTGCAGAGGAACACATTTTTGAGAAAAAAACCCTTCAAAAAAGTTGAAGTATACCAATTAGAAATCCATTTCCTTTGGAACAATTCTTTCAAAAGGATTGTTACAGATAAAATGTCTGAAATAATTCCTTCAAAAAACTTGGAAATGTCCCTTCGGACTATTGGAAGATGCCTTTTAGAGAAATGAACTATTCCATTCCATGAGAAAAAGACCCTTCAAAAAAATGAAAATGTCCCTTTGAAAAGATGAACATGCTCGATTCTTTCAAAAAATTTGAAAGGATGAATTCCTTCAAAGAAATTGCAAGGGACACTTTCCTTTAGACTTTTTGCAAGTGACCACTCTTCTAAGAAAAAGACCTTTCAAAATGTTTGAAAGTGCCCTTCATAAAATTTGAATTGGACTAATCCTTTGAAAGAACAAACCAATTCCCAAGAAAAGACCCTTCAAATTTTTTGAAAATGTCCCCTTCAAAATTTTTGCAAAGGACACTTCCATGAGAAAAAGACCCTTTGGACTTTTGAAAGTGACCCTTCAAGCAAAAGCAAAGGACCTTTTAGAAATTTTTAAATGGACCAATTCCTTTGAAAAGATTATTTCAGACAAAAAGTCCAAAACAATTCCTTTGAGTCTTGAACAAAAAACCCAAAGTAAAACCTTAACAACCAAAATAACACTTGAGCACTTTGTTGTCAGGACAAACAAATAAGGAACACTACACTTAGCCAAAATGAAAGATGCAAAACTGGGTGTGAAAATTGGCTAACAATTATTTCACAATCAATAACATTTAAGAACAATGAAAAATACAAATGCACTCAAGAATTTGATGGTGACATACATGATTAATCATACTTGGGGGATCCTCAAGACCTTCAAAATATGGATTAATACTTCAAAAAACATAACATGGGCTTCATCACATATATCATTTGGCATTTCCAATTTTGTGACACCTTTTATTATTTTGTTTATATTGAATTTTATTTATATATTGTTATGTCATATGCTTATTTATATTTCAATATATGTTTATCACTTTGTATACCCTATCATCTTCTACTCGATATTTTTACTACATATTTAGAGTTATGCTACATCTAATATATGTAGATTGCATCTCTTCACTCTTTAAGGCGACTATCTTATTTGATGATTTATGTTCCAACTCACTTATTAAATACTATATTTGACACTTGGTGTATCACATATACCTATTCATGACAAAAATAAAATGTTTTGAGATAGATTATACATTATCCAAGCTATCTTACTTCAATGCTTCATTGATACATAATTAATGTGACATATTGTATATATATTATTATGTGTTATCACTTTAAAATTGTAAATATAAGAAAACATTCATAAAGTATGTATCGAAGGATTCACCAAGGTCCAAATAACGAGGATGCACGAGTCGTGGTTGCACGAGATGAAGCAAGTGAATACCATAAAATTCTAAAGTAAATGAAATCAAACAAGAGACAATTGCATAGACAATTTGGAGAAAAGCCAATATTCCATTAACATGAGATGGCCATAATGAAGAATACATATAGGAGAGCTAGTAAGTAACTCCTCCACCAATGGTCAAAGCACCCCAAGAATAGATTGTAACTCCTCCACAAAAGGTGGTGACAAGGTGTTAAGAATAGAGAAGTAACTCCCATACCCAGAATAGCCAGTCAAAGGAGTTACTTATGACATTCTTATGACACCTATTACACATCTATGACACACATCTCCACATAAGCTAGCCTTTCCCAAGAATGTAGGAAAACTCCATGTATGCACAAATATATAATATTCCTTAATTAAATAATAGGGAAAAATAAAAACCTACACTAACACCCCCCCATAAGCGCTGCTTAGGTGGGTAGTGTGGAAATATAAAATGGGTCCTAGTAACTAGGCTTGATGAGGTACCCATGTATAAATGCAATCTCCCATAAGATAGAGAAAAGGAGAAAAATCGTAGGAAAAAACTCCCCCATAAAAGAGAGACATAAAAGAAAGGAAGAGGCTAGTGGCCGCCCCCCCCCGAAGATGATGCTACTGTAGATGTGGACCACACCCCAAGAAGAGCTCATAGATAAATGAACTTACTATCGGTGAAAGGTTTGGTGAAGATGTCTACAACCTGATCTGAAGATTGGAAAAATATCAAGTCAATGACCTGACTATGAATAAGCTCCCAAATGAAATGCATGTGAACCTCTATGTGCTTGGTCCGCTAGTGCTGAAATAAATTCTTGCAAATCTGAATGGTACTCTAGCTGTCAAAATAAATGATGGTGGGCTACCTGATAAGAATGCCAAACTCAGAAAGTATCCCCTAAAGCCAAATAGCCTCAGTAGCTGCATCAACAGCTCCCTTGTACTCTACCTCTGTGAATGATATAGCAATAGCATTTTACTTCTTGCTAGACCAACTGATAGGACCAGAACCTAGAGAGAAACTATAACCAGAAGTGGACTTGTGAGTCTATGAATCACCAGCCCAATTTGAATCTGTATATCCAACCAAGTCAACCTCTATGCAAAATCTGTAATGAATCTCATATCTATGTGAACCCTGTATGTAATGCAAGATCCTCTTAGTTGCTTTCCAATGTATCTTATGAGGTTCCTACATAAATCTGGAGACAAGTCCCATTACATATGATATGTCAGGCCTGGTGTGAGTTAAGTAGATGAGACTGCCAACAAGTTGTCAATACCAAGTGGCATCAACTAATGGTGAAGAACAGTTAGCCTCAAGCTTGACTCTTGATAGAAAGGGAGTTAGAGATGGCTTGCAATTAGTCATGTGAAACTGAGACAATAAATCAAGAGCATACTTAGGTTATGTAAGAGAAATCCTTGAATCTGACTATGAGATCTTAATGCCAAGGAAGTAGTGCAACAAACCCAAGTCTATCATGTCAAATCTATCCTGGAGAGATGCCTTCACCACTACAATAGCTGATGAAGAACTCCCAGTGATCAAAAGGTCATCAATATATAGATCCAAAATTAGGAGTGAATCATCCTACCGCAAGAAGTAGACATTGGGGTTAGAATGGCACCTAGTGAAACCCACTGTGAGAAGGAAGGAATCCACCTTGGCATACCAAGCCCGAGGGGCCTGTCTGAGGCCATAAATAGATTTCCTAAGTCTACATACTAAGGAATAATCCTGAACAAATCTTGGTAGTTACTCCATGTAGATCTCCTCCTTTAGTTATCTATGAAGAAAGGCACTCTTCACATCCATCTGGGGCACATCCCAACCATCTACTGTGGTAATAGCTAAGGTGAGTTGGATAGAAGTCATCTTTGCAATGGGTGCAAAGGTATCTGAGTAGTCAATGCCTGCCACCTGTGAGAAACCCTTGGTGACCAATTGCACCTTGTATTTATCAACCGAACCATCTATTGCAAACTTGATTTGATATATCCACCTACATCAAACCATCTTCCTTCCCTTAGGAAGTGAAGTCAAGTCCCAAGTGTGATTTTTGATTAAGGAAGAATATTCTTCCTCCATAGTAATATCCCACTTAGGTACCTTCGATGCCTCTCAAAAAGTTTGTGGATTTGAAACTGAGGCAAAGAAGGCATGTGGATCTCTCTGAAAATCCCCCCTAGTATGTCTATCATCTACGAGATCTCCTACCCAAGTGCCAACACTCTCAAGTGTTTGTCTGGCCTAAAGTGGCCCAAAAGTGGGCGATTCAGGTGCTAACTCCTCATTCTCTGACTGACTAGAGGTGGATGACTCTGCATCACTGTCCTCACTGTCTAAACTCGAAGAAGAAGAAGATGTCTCTGGCTCAAGAACCTATTGTGGCTGATCTAAATCTGAGGAATCATCATGAAGAAGTAGATCTAATGAGAGAGAAGTGCCAAGTGTTGAGTCTCTAGTACTCTCTTGAAAGTGGACACTTCTCTTAATGAATAACTCATGAGTGGTCGGATCTAGAAGATGATACCCCTTAACACCATCCAGATATCCTACAAAGATGCAAGGCTTGGACTAACATTCCATAGCTTTGAATTTATTCTTGGGCCATGGCTGGGGATCTGAAAACCCTAAGGTGCTCAACATTAGGTTTCCTTTTATGCCAAGCTTCAAAGGGTGTTATCCCTTTTAAAGCTTTGTGAGGAACCCTATTTTGAATGTAGCAAGCACAATTGATGGCTTCAGCCCAGTACTGTGGTGCTAAGGATTTGGAGTGAATCATATAGCTACCCATCTCTTTCAAGAACCTATTTTTTCATTCTGCAACCCCATTCTGTGAAGGACTGTAAGTGATGGTGCACTACAAATCAATCCCCTCTATGGTGCAAAATTGCTCAAACCTGTTGCTGACATACTCCCCTCCATTATCAGTTCGAAGAACCTTGATGGATTTATCACTCTATTTCTCAACAAGAGCCTTGAAGTCTAAAGAATTTTCAAACACTTCAGACTTTTGTTTGAGAAAATATATCCAAGTGTACATAGAGAAATCATCAATGAAAGTGAGGATGTATTTGGCCCTTGTGAAAGATGGTTTGGGAAAGGGTCCTGATACATCACTGTGGACTAACTCCAAAGGTTTTGAAGCCCTCTAAGCTTTGCCTTTGTTAAATTTTTCTTCAAGATGCTTCCTAAGGGAGCACCCCTTGCAAAGTCCTTTTGAGAATTGGACACGAGGCAAGCCAATGCCCATGTCATGTTTACAAAGTGAGTGATTTGGTGCACTGATAGGAGATTGGTTGAAAGATAAGGAACACTTAGAACATTATTTAATGTTCCTCCTTCCATTTTAACTGACCCTCTCTTTGCAACAAAAATTGATGTGTCATCACTCAAACTAATTAAAGTCATGCTACAAGGCTTTAAAGATGAAAACTCAACTAGGGAAGAGCCCATGTGGTGAGAAGCACCCAAGTCAATGACCCATGAAGATGTAGAAGCTACTATAGTTACAAGGGCCTTACCCTTTTCTTTCTCCTTACCCTTGCCTTTTGCCTTAGTAGAATCTTGGGTAGATGAATTTTGCTTGATGGACTCAAGAACACCTATGTTGTGCTTCTCTAGAAGATGAGTTAGGTGATCTATTTATTTCTTCATGCATTTGTGTTAGGCACACTTAACCTTCTCCTTTTTAGGTTTAGCATTGGAGGAGGAAGACTCAGTGTTGTTTTTGGCAGGATTGTTGTTTTCTTTCTTCTTTTCTTGGTCCTTATTCTTTTTCTTCTTCTCCTTTGTTGAAGTCTTATCCTTACCATTTCCAGCTATCAAAGCTTGGGGTTGATTAGACTTCATTGTGCCCATTTTAATTAGCTTATCTTGCTCCCTATTCAAATCAGCAATGAATGAATCCAAAGAAGGCATTTTCCATGTAGTGCCAAGGGCACTTTTTATGGCATGGAAAGTGGAGACAAAGATTGAATAGCTTGGACCTAACTTTGCAAGAATAGAAAGGATGAGTTGATCATCTTTCTTCTCTATCCTGCATTATTTCAATTGCAATTTGAGGGCCTTAAACTTAGTGAAGAAGTCTTATAGGGTGTCAAAGTTGCTAGGACTTAGACTTATGAGTTCGTTTTCGAGCTCATGACCTCTCATCTCATCAAGCTTCCCAAATAAGACTTCTAAGGTGTCCCATATGTCTTTGGGAGTCTTGGAAATTTATAAATGGAATAAAATTTCTAGAGACATGGACAAGCTTAGTAATCCATAGGCTTCATCATTACAGTTGTACCACTTGACCTTTTCAGCATCAGTGCTGGGTTCTACTTCAGTACCCATGGTGATCCTATACAACCCTTTACTTCTAAGAATGATTGAAATTTTAACCTTCCATTCATGATAGTTGAAGGGTGTTAGGAGTTTAAGTTGAAAATAATCCATTTTAAGCTAAATTTAGGTGAAGTTGTGTTGATTGCAAGTTGTGAAATTATGTAGAAAGGAGAATGAAAGCAAAGATTGCAAGTGCTGAAAAGTAATCACACCCCCCTGAAATGTTGAGCCCCCCCCAAATATGCAAGTGCATGCTCAAAAGATGTCAGGATCAGATGAGAATGTGTCTTAGAGCAATCAGTGCAAGAATTTAAGCAAACAAGACGTTGGACTCAGCCAAAAATGCGTCTCGGGAGACCCAAATTTTAAGCACTTTATAAACTAGTGCATTTTTAAAAAATAACAAGCCTACGTGGATAATTGAAATAAAAACACTTTTTCAAAAAATGGCACCCAAATCTGAGCTACTATTTTCAAGATATAAAAGATTCAATTTCTCGTAAACTAGTGTTTTTGCAAAAAAAATAGCACTAAAACATTAAAAAAATGCTTGTTTTGAGAGAGAAACTGGCCTTCCAACCACTCATTGGACTTGACATGGAGAAAGGAATCCAGAGGAGATATTTTTGAGGGGGAATTGGCCTCTTGCCAACTCAGGCCTCACCCTTCATCTTTGACAAGTGAAGATACAAGTTTAAATTTAAACCCCCAAATTAACAAAACTTAAAAATTGTCTAAAATACTCAATACTCAGTCAAATTGACTAATTTTTTTTGGACAAGTCAATTTTAACTAAAAAATTAAAGTAAAAGACAAAATTTAATGGATTACCAAGTATTAAGGGCCCACATGGGATGCCAAACAAGGAGAGGGGTGCCAAATATTGAGGAAAGAGTAGAGACACTGAATTTAGAGATATCCACGTAGACCTCACAGATCTCAATGTTTCCCTAAAAAAAATTCTATGTACCACTGCCACTTCTACGATCCTCTAAAGTAGTAGATTTAATGCAAAGGAAACAAAAATTCCATCATTTCTTCTTGGAGAATAACACCAAAAAGAGTGGATCTGCTGTTTAGATCTGAAATGCAGGGTTATGTAGGTGAGAAAGGAAACTTTCAGCGCTTTCTTTCCAATGATAAGCTTTGTTATCACAAGCACCAAAGCTTAAAATAACATATCCAAAGCTTTAAAAAGCTATCTTTTGATGCCAGATCTGAACCTTTCCAAGCTGAAAAAACTAAAAAAAAGCCAAGTTTGGATCTCTTTCCCATGCAACACATAGAGAAAGCTTCAATGCCTTGCTACAAGCAAAGAAATAAGTAAAATATCCCCTTTGCTTCAAAGAAACAGGGAGAACTAGAAATATCTCCTAGAAATTTTCAAATTTCACAAAAAAAATGGCTTAACAAAGCTCTAGATTTCAATGAAAGCAATATCAAAATAGACAACCAGTTACCAGGGTGGCTTTGATACCATATCAGAGGATTCGCCAAGGTCTGAATAACGAGGATGCATGAGTCATAGTTGCACGGGATGAAGCAAGTGAATACCACAAAATGCTAAAGTAAATGAAATAAAATGAGAGACAATTGCATAGACAATTTGGAGAAAAGCCAATATTCCATTAACATGAGATGGCCATAATGAAGAATACATATAGGAGATCTAGTAAGTAACTCCTCCATAAATGGTGGTCAAAGCACCCCAAGAATAGACTGTAACTCCTCCAAAAGGTGGTGACAAGGTGCTAAGAATAGAGAAGTAACTCCCATACCTAGAATAGCCGGTCAAAGGAGTTACTTATGACATTCTTATGACACCATGACACATCTGTGACACACATCTCCACATAAGCTAGCCTATCCCACAAATGTAGGAAAGCTCCATGTATGCACAAATTATAATATTCCCTAATTAAATAATAGGGAAAAATAAAAACCTACACTAACTATATGAAAATTAAAAAATATTTTCCTTGGTCATGTGATGCATATCATAATTATCTACCTATGCTATAGGTTATATATTCAAGTTTTCCACACATGCTTCTCATGGTATAATTTGAGTGGATGAGATGTAGGATATATAGGTTATATATTATTAATGAGCATATAGATGCTATGGGGACCTTCATACATCATGTTTACATGCTTTCACATTTATAACTTGTCATTTTATATACATATATACTTTACATAGATAACCCATATCTTATTATAATTTACATTTGAGATTTCTACATGGATATCTGCATGATATTATTACATGAATGCTTACATTTTATACCTTGCGATTGATACTTTCATATTTGTTACATCTTATTACTATACAATCCATGATTCTACCATAACTATGACTCATTTTTATTATTATTCTTCTTACAAGTGCATCACCTTAATGAGACATATTTTCCTTTCCATTGGGGAAAACATACTCTAATGTCTTCCTGGGATTATTATTCAAATATAACACATAGTGTATATTTATAATATATATATATATATTTACACTTGGGGGAAAACAAATTTTTGTCATATGACACTACATTGAGATTGACCATTTATGTGAGCATACATATATACACATACCTTCAAATCCATAGGGGATTACTTCAACATAGTTTATCCTATATCACATTTAGAGATGCATTACCAATGTGTCTTGCATTACTACTAGTACAGTAACAAAGATGAGGTTTCCAATAAAGGAAATCCATAACCTAATAGGTAGAAGAACACACACTCTCACACATATTTAAGCTTGGAAACATAAGGGTTTTGATTCATATATTAAAGTAAAGAATGGGTTATATATATTTTTTCAAAATTTCTTAGATATAGGCTATGCTTGGGTCTTAGGCTACTAATACAAGATTTTATCTATATATAATTGAGTCTCTCATAATTATACTTCTTAATCTTAGGTATATTCAATAATATGGATTCACGCTATCGTTGCACACCTTTGACCTATTATCCATCTAGCCTAATCTTGTCTTGTTTAACAAGCCTTTATATAAGATTCTTTAAGTTTTATGTGTCAAATGGATCCATGTATATATTATCATAAGATTACACACATCCATATACATTGGGTACCTCCAATGAAAGTGTGGATGATTGACACATGTAATTTTTGTCCACCTAAAATAGTCTTGGAATCAATAGTCAAAGTGCCTTAGTTTAAAGTAGCCTCTCTCCCTATGCACCAAGCCTCTTGGGCACAATACCTTTTGGTTTTACTTCTACATAACAATGCCAGTGTGCATAATTATCCAAGTCTTTGCATGAATATTATATTTGATTTTTTTTAAGTGGTAGATACCTTAACTCATAGTTATGTCACCATAATCTTTCCCAAATTCCTTTATGTGTAATGTAAACTGCATGAGCCATTGTCTAAATAAGCGAAATCTCATTTACATGTAGTTAAATGTAATTTTATCTTATGTTCTCATCACAAACATTTCATTATCTCTCATATCTTGTGATTTTTTTTTCTAGATGAAATCTACATGCAACCCTTTTAAAACATTATCTTAGGTTAAAAATTGACAAACTAGTGTAAATAATTCCCATCCTCTACATGACTACTTCCTTATGCACCCTATCCAAATAATTACATGCCTATTTTACATATGCCCATGTAGGAATTTATTCACAAAAATATATTTTGTTATTTTTTGGTGATTCAAGATTCCTCTTAGCTATGGTGTTCTTGCATCAAACACATGAGTAGCTAAAAATTGTAAGTTCCATCTCATAGGTTAAAGTGTGTGAGAGTATGGGAATAAATACCAATATATGTGAGATCCAACCAAGTTAAATCATTTATTGTATAATTATTCCCCTTTACTAGGTATTATTTGTATTATTTCCCACACCTCTTCTTCATAACATTATTGTCCAAAATTGCATCAATTTCCTCCTCTTTCTATGGTACTTGTACTTTATAATCAGGTTCTTGGTATTATTATTCCTCCTTATCATATATTTTTCCTTCATTATAACCTTATAGATCTAACACATTAAATATGGGTGACATATCCATTCCTTTAGGAAAATCAATCTCATATGATTTCCTAAAAAAATCACAACTCTTTGCAAGGCCTATCTTCTTCCATTTTAACTTGTTATATGTTCCTTGAAAGAATATATTCTTGCATAAATGAGCCAAAACCAAATCTCATGATTCTAATTATTTACTCTTACACCTCATGTACGAGTGATACTTATACTATATACTAATTTTGTCTAACTTATTTTGACATTATGCATATACTCTAGATAGTCTTCGTATTCTACCCTTATTACATGTTCCTCTTTGATTTATCTTAGATTTGGAATTCCTATTTAGACGTTCCCATAGAAATTTTGGAAAGGTTTTTTACAAGTGATTCTAATCATTGAGTTATTATACGTAAATTCTACTTGCATCCAATATTTTGGTTTATTTCCAAACATAGACAGTTAAAATCAAACACTTCATGTCAGTTCTAATCAATATTAATTCATTATTCTCCCCCCCACCACATTAAATTAATTAAGTCTTATATTGACACTTTTATTATGGTTACCCTTTATTCAGGACAATTTATCTTATCCTAACTTCCCTTTTTGTGTGTGTGGAATTGTTATTTATGTGAATTATAAATTCACATAAATATGTATTCCATGAGTTGTCATTCACCTCTTTGTGCTCCTTTAGAATTTGGGAGTTACTTGCATGAGTAACCCTTTCCCCCACTTGGCACACACCTCCATTAAATTTCTAAGGGACAAGGACACAAGTGGCACACACATATGAGGCTTGTAAGGTAATAATATGATTTCTTATAACTCCCATTCTCTTCCTCTAGCTCTTAAAAGAGCCATTCCTCTCCTCATTTCATCACTAGAAACTCATATCTCTCTCTTCTTCTCTTCTTCTCTTGATTCAATCGTGTACTTGTGGATATTTTGGTATCAAGCATACTAATAAGATCACGTGAAGTTTTTCTCCAATACGTTTCATTTTCTACTTTAAAATTCTTGTCTCATTTGTAGTTTTCACCTTGAGAGGTAACTTTGTCTTGTGATTTATTTATTTCTACAATTTTACATTTATCATTAATGAATATTCTTGGGATAAATCATTCAACTTTAAACTACACTAAAATCACTTTTCTTCTGATTATTAATTAACCTAATCTACCCCTAATGGATTTTTCCATAAATTTTAGAATATCCATATTTATCAAAAATAGAAAAGCTAATATTGCTTCATCTTGGTGAAAATATATGGGAAAGGAGAGGAGTGGAATCAATGTCTTAAACTCTCTTACACCTTCTTATACACTCCTTACACACTCAAAAAGGGGTCATAATTGCACTTTTATTTCAAATCTCTTCCACACCCCAAATTTCCTTAAATATGTTGGGTGAATATTTTGTTACCGACACAATGGTAGAAAAATGGTTATTTTAGCCACAGTGTGATGAGATAAAATATCTTCTCAATGAAAGGGGAGGCTCCCTTTTATTGTTAACTAACACAACACTTAATTATTTAAAATAATTTTATCATAGTGGGTGTTTTCATATCATCTAATTCTTTTTTTTAGAGTTGATGTTCAATCACAAAATTCCTTCTGTTCTTTGTGATATAGTTTGAAAATATAAGATCACTTGATGAACCAAATATAAATGATATTCAAATTTTTTAGCCAAAATATTAACAAGAATAATACTAGTAGAATAAACTTGAAAGATATAATAAGGTGTAGCCTAAAGTCTTCACCATATTGCTACACCCCTAACCTATCACATGTATGAGGATAGTATTAGCCGACTTGTGGCTTACTTATCCCTCTTTGACATTATATTACATTTATCTATGCTTTATTTTGATTAGTAGGTTGGCCTATGGAGTAACCATGTCCTAGATAGACTATATATAGGAGGTAGTGGGTAATCATTTATCATCATATTGTGAATTCTGCTCTTATTGAAGCTAGTGGAGGTTGCCCCCTAAAAGTGGCTTATCTATTATAATAAATTTGGATAATTTTAGTCATATTTGGATATAATTCTGCTATTATACTTAATTCTTGAAGTAATTTCATTACAAGTGGTATCAGAGCTGCGATTTGGGCAATCTTGTGGGTGAAACACTAAATTTTTAAATTTTGTGATATATAAAAAATGGTTCTGAATTTATCTTCAAAATTTTTAATGGATATGAGAAATAATCAAATTAAGCTTCCATTAAAATTTCAGCTCATTTGGATCTATTTTACAAAAGTTATCACTATTTTATGGTTTTTCATAAAATTGCTCTATAGTGCGTAATTCAAAGAATATTTCTGAGTTATTTACATTTTTTGAAATCTTAGAAAAATTTGGATATGTTATGTTATTTTTATATTTTTATTTGAGGCTGACATAATTCCAAAATTGCTTGGTCAAAGTTGGGTCAAAAGTGCCAATAAAGGTCGACATCGTAAAACCCTTTTATGGCAGGTCCACAAACTCGGGGCTGAGGGAAGGGTGTTGAAACTTTAGGTAAAACTCCTAAAAAGGAAGAGATGGAGTCAGAAGGGGGATTAACTAGACCCTTTGTACTAGGGTTTTCTGACATAGATTATAAAGTGAGCCATCTTGACTATAGTGTGCAAGGCATTCAGAGTGAGGTGCAAGACATACAATCTAATATGTAATCCATACAAGATAGTTTGGGAGATATCATGATAGCTTTGAACATTAATTAGTCAAATCATCAAGCTAACTCTATTTCACAAACCCACCAGGGTGGTTCTCCTAACCAGTCTACTTCAAATCTAACTCCATGGCCACAGAGGAACCTATTACCAAAGGTGGATATGCACAAATTTGATGGAAAATATCCACTCAATTGGCTCAACCAAATGGATAGTTTTTTAACCTACATCAGCTTCCAAGTGGACAAAAGGTTACCATGGCATCCTTGTATCTTGAACCTAATTAATTCATTTGGTATCGATGGTTGTGTGCTCAAAAGAAAAAGATGACTCTCAATGTCACCTGGTCAATTTTTACAGAGGAGCTATAATTACATTATGGTAATAGTGTGACAGAGAATTACTTCAGCCAACTGGTAAAATTGTAACAAACTGGCTCCGTCAAGGATTATATTCATCATTTTTAGGACCTATCCTTATGTGTGGAGACAATTTCTGAAGCAAACTTGAATGACCTATTTTTGGGTGGACTCAAGGACCACATTCAACATGAGGTACGCATGTTTAATCCACTTAATATTTTTGATTCTATTATCCTAGCATGTAGAGCTGAGGAAAAATTCATAGCCAACAAGAAGCAGCCATTCACTCACTTCAAAGATCGCAGCATATTGTCACCAACATTTCCTCCACCTGCTAGATTGACCCCTGAGCAAATTGAAGAGAAGCGTGCTAAAGGATTATGTTTTGGTTGTGATAGCAAGTGGAGTAAAGGACATAGATGTGTTGAGAAGAAGTTATTCTACATTAAGGGACCAAATGAAGATGAAGTAGATGATGCCTCCAATGATGATGAGGAAGATATAGAGGAGGTACCTGAAGATTCCCAACCTACAATCTCTTGTCATGCACTTGTAGGTATTAGCACTCCACAACTCTTAAGGTGGTGGGTTTCCTAAAGAAATAAAAGGTGAAAGTGTTGATTGTTTCAGGGAGCACACATAACTTTATAAACCATAAGTTGGCCACTCGATTGAACTATTTCATCTATCTAGCAGTAGAATTTTAGGTCATGATTGCAGATGGTGGCACAATTAACTATTCAAGCAAATGCCATAGTATTAAGCTTATTATGGGTTGGTACAATCTTGACTCTTCTATGTTTGCTATTCCCATGGGTAACATAGACATTGTTTTGGGAGTCCAATGGCTCACAACCTTAGGTACCATTGAGATGAACTTCCAAGAACTATTCATGCGCTTTCATTCTGAAGGTAAGAAAATTGAACTACATGGATTACATGCAAAATCTCCACAATTGATTAGTTCACATCAGATGAACAAGATGATAAAAAAGGGGGCAGAGGGAATTATTACATGATTATGCTCCATAGAAGTTCAACCCACATAGGTATCTATACATCCTGATCTACAAATAATTCTTGAAGACCACTCATCTATTTTTGGGGCCATGCCAAAAGGACTACCACCAAAGAGAGAACATGATCATGCCATTCAACTAATTCCAGGTAGTCAACCACCAAATATTAGAGCATATAGATATCCATATGCACAAAAGAGTGACATTGAAAAGATGGTCCATGAGATGCTAGAGGTAGGGATCATCAAGCATAGCCAAAGTGCATATTCATCACCAGTGGTCATGGTGTGGAAGAAGGATGACACATGGAGGATGTGCCCAAATTATAGGGAACTCAACAAGTACACCATCAAAGGTAAGTTTCCTATTCCAGTAATTGATGATTTACTTGATGAGTTGCATGGTGCTAATTATTTCACAAAATTGGATCTTCACTCGGGGTACCATCAAATTAGAATCAAGGATGAAGATGTTCATAAAACTACTTTTAGAACACATGAGGGCCATTATGAGTTTTTGGTAATGCCCTTTGGTCTTACAAATGCACCATCTACTTTTTAGAGCTTGATGAACATTGTTTTTAGGCCTTTTTTAAGGAAGTTTGTGCTAGTTTTCTTTGATGACATATTGATTTATAGTCAGACATGGGAAGCACATTTGCAACATGCGAAACAGGTTTTGATAGTTTTGGAGAAGCACCAACTTTATGTGAAGCCATCTAAATGTGCTTTTGGAGTACAGGAGGTAGAGTACCTTGGTCACATTGTTTCCCATGAAGGGGTCAAAGTTGATCCCCAGAAGATCAAAGTGATAATGGAATGGCCCATGCCAAAAACTCTCAAAAACCTTAGAGGGTTCCTTGGACTAATAGGTTACTATAGAAGATTTGTGAAAGGTTATGGCAGCATAGAAACTCCACTCACTGCATTGCTGAAGAAGGATGCTTTCCATTGGAATGATGATGCCACCAAAGCATTTGAGAAACTAAAAGTAACTATGTGCACCACTCCAATTTTGGCTACTCCAGACTTCTCACAAACATTCATTGTTGAATGTGATGTTTCTGGGTCTAGATTGGGGGCAGTACTAATTCAGGAAGGAAGACCCATTGAATTTTAAAGTCATCAATTCAAAGGTAAGAATATAAAAAAACCTATGTATGAGAAAGAAATGATGGCTATTCTTCATGCAATTAAACAATGCAGGCCTTATCTGATGGGTAGACACTTTAAGGTGAAAATGGATCATGATAGTCTCAAATACTTTTTGGAGCAAAGATTATCATTTGAGGAACAACAAAAATGGGTAACCAAAATGTTGGGTTATGATTTTGAAATCATCTACAAGAAGGGTAAAGATAATGTAGTAGCAGATGCATTATCCAGACAGGATGCATCCATAGAAGCATTACTTTGTGCAATGTCCATATTGGAAGCAGATTGGGTGGATGAAGCTAGGTTAGAATGGTAGCAAGATAAGGATACATAGGTTCTGATTTAGAATCTCCAACAAGGTAATTTATCCTCTGACAAATTTTAATGGAAAGGTAATGTCCTATGGTATAAGGGTAGGTTATACTTGTGCAAAAATTTAGAGCTTAAGCATAAGATTCTTGTAGAGTTGTATGCATCTTCAAGTGGGGACACTCAGGGTTCTTGAAAACTTATCATAGAATTAAGAAAGAATTATTTTGGGAAGGACTCAAGGGAGATGTACAAAAGTTTGTGGAAGAATGCTTGATATGCCAACAAAATAAAGGTGAAATAGTTAAGACCCCAGGTTTGTTACAACTGTTATCAATTCCTAGTCAAAGGTGGGAGGAGGTTTCCATGGATTTCATCACTGGGTTGCCTTGTTCTGAAGGTAAGAATGTTATTTTGGTCATTGTGGATAGGCTTAAAAAATATGCCCATTTTTGTGCTCTCTCACACCCATTTTTAGCAAGTATAGTAGCAACTATTTTTATGGAAGTAGTTCTCAAATTACATGGAAACCCAAAAATAATTGTAAGCGATCGTGATCCTATTTTCACTAGTAATTTCTAGACTGAACTATTTTCTTGTTTGGGTACCCAGCTAGCTCATAGCTCATCTTACCACCCCTAATCTGATGGACAAATTGAAGTGGTTAACAAATGTTTAGAGGGGTATCTCCGTTGTTTTGTATCAAATAAACAAGAACATTGGGTTAAATGGCTACCACTTGTAGAATGGTGGTATAACACATCTTTCCATACCTCTTCTAAAATGTCTCCATTTATAACACTATATGGTTACCATCCACCTTCCATCACTTCTTCATTAAAGGTGCACACCAAGGTTCGAGATGTGGAAGAGCACATTCAACATCAACAAAAGGTTTTGGATAGTTTGAGAGAGAATTTGGCCTTGGCACAAAATAGGATGAAGTAACAAGCAGATCAACACCGTAGTGAGTGGAATTTTGAGGTGGGTGACTAGGTATTTGTTTGTTTGCAACCTTACAAGCAGATATCCTTGAAGCATCAGAAAAATGACAACAAAATTGCTCCTAAGTATTATGGCCCTTATCAGGTTCTACAAAAAATTGGAAGTGTGGCTTATAAGCTCGAGTTACCTCATTCATCTCACATACACCTAGTATTTCATGTTTCTTGTTTGAAGAAGGTCATTGGACAGAAAGTTTCTGCCTAGACAGAGCTCCCAAAACTAGATGAAGAAGGACAAGTCATTTTGGAACCAAAGAAAATCCTCCAAACACGTACTAAGAGTTTGAGAATCAGAGAGATTAGGGAATATTTGATCAAGTGGAAAAACCAAGGCAGTGAAGATGCAACTTGGGAAGGTGAAGATTTTTTGCAACAACATCCAGAGTTGTTCAACATTGAGGACAACATTGGTTTGAAGGGGAAGGGCATGCTACGCCCTTAACTTATCACATGTATGAGGATAGTATTAGCCAATTTGTGGCTTACTTATCCCTCTTCAACATTATATTACATTTATCTATGCTTTCTTTTGATTAGTAGATCGGCCTATGGAGTAACCATGGCCTAGATAGACTATATATAGGAGGTAGTGGGTAATCATTTATCATCATATTGTGAATTTTGCTCTTATTGAAGCTGGTGGAGGTTTCCCCCTTGATGTGGCTTATCTATTATCATATATTTGGATGTATTTTAGTCATATTTGGATATAATTCTGCTGTTATACTTAATTCTTGAAGTAATTTCATTACACATATTTCCAACAAAGATAAAAATTATCAAAGAAGAATAAATGGCAGCCGAAAGTCTCCCCAATAATTCACTTTCAATGTGAACATAAACCAAGTATATAAAAAGTAGCTCAAAGACTCCAAAATTAGCTTCCTGGCACCTTCTGTCTTGTATAAATTTCATGCCACAATTCAATCAATGTAGAAGAAAATGCAATGGAAAAGACAAAAGAACATTCCCAATACACCATAAGTATATTTCAACACAAAGTTTGAAAAATCACTTGATTTTATTATATTGAATGAATTTTTGATCTACAATATGAACATAAAGTTTCAAAATTGTTTCTCAATTCAACAACATTTCACCTCTACAACAATTGGTGATCCATTTTACAAAGAGCATCCTCCTATTTATAGAGAGGAGCTATGAACAAAAATAGGAAGAGAACAAATATTTTGATTTAGTCCAAGATAGAGTCCTATTTTACTTAGGATTGTGTCTTTTACATTTGTGTAAAATACATGGTACAAAATTACATAAAAAAAATTACAAAAAATAAACTATCCTTAGACATAGGAATTTATTCCTTTTTATTTTTCTTTACATAGGATTTGTATCTCTGCATGGTGGCTTGAACCTCATTCTTATCTAGCCCCAATGTACTTTTGGAGACAACAAGAACCCTTGTGACAGAGTCTACTAGATTAATTAGCAAGTCCTTAATTTTATCCAAGATCTTCTATAATTTATCTATTGTCACTTAAAATTTAACCAATCTATCAATGGAGTCTAGTGTGAATGTTCTTGTTTTAGCCTTTGTAAGAATTCAACCATGTCCACGTGGCCAATCTCTGTATCTTCGATCTAGTCCACATTTGATTCAACCATGAATGTATGAAACACACCTTAAAATTTGTACTTCATTGTCTTCTTGGTAGGGGAACTATATGACATCGATTTGACAACTAAAATGCATGCTCAAAAGATAGATCCACGTGCAAAATAGGAAAAATATGAAAATGACAAGGGAAGTGTTGATGAGCTTGAAAATGGTGAGGGAAAGAGTGTAAAAGAGATAAAAAATAGTGAGGATGAAAATAAACACAAGTGATAAAAATAAAAATAAATAATAAAAAAAATGAAGTTTAATATATATATATATATATATATATATATATATATATATATATATATATATATATATATATATAACATGTTCATTAATTACCACAAGTGGTGGGCTCGGGTGTAGGGTTGTAGAAAAATTCTAACCTTGCATATGCAAAGTTGGTAAAATTCTCTTACATTACACATACAAAGTTAGGAAAATTCTCCTATATTGCATATGCAAAGTCAGGAAAATTCTCCCTCATTACCTATGCAAAGCTAGGAAAATTCTTCAACATTACATATGCAAAGTCAGGAAAATTATTTGACATTGCATATTGAAAGTCAGAAAAATTCTCTAACATTGCATATGTAAAGTTGGAAAAAATCTCTAACATTGCATATATAAAGTCAAAAAAAATCTCTAACATTGCATATGAAAAAAACAAAGTGTAGTTTAGAGAAAATTCTTTGAACTACAGAGGATGCAAAATTCTCTCAAAAGATCAACTTTTTTGGGAAAAAAATGCAAAGAGGTAGAGATTTACCTTGTTTAACATGCTTAAAGATAATGGGATATGAAATAGACAAGTTTCATAAGGGTTATCCCATGAATTGATCCCACTAAATTCAAGGATAACAGCTAGCTCCAACTGGGGAATTTCCTTCAGGCATTCTTTGAAACACTTGAAGGAAAGAGAAACCTAGAACTCTAAGTGCCTTTCTCAATTGGGCCACAAAGTCAAGTGATAGACAAGATGAAAAATAAAATCACACACACACACACACACACACACACACACACACACAAATACACACAAAAACATATACAAAATATACAAACTTATCTATAACTTTATTGATTGAAAAGCTTCAGATGTTGTCATTTGATAAAGCGATCATGTTTATAAAAAAAATTTCTAGAGAAACCAATCCTTTGGGAATTTTATTTCCTTTTAGCTATAAAATTTCTTCACTAGTTTCCTCATTCACCTCAAGATTGATTCATGAGGAGTAGAATTACTCCCCTCAAAGTATGACTTACTAAATTTTTTTGCCTTGTCTAAAAATGCATCTTTATCTATGGTGAAGTAGTAAGTGCCTACTCCAAAGGTTTCAAAGAGAATTTGAGCTCTTGGATCATTAGTCTTCATCATGGTATACTTCACTTTCTTCTTTGTATGAAGCTTCTGCATAACACTTTTAACAAATATTCTAGCCTCAGACCAATCCATGTTGATTTCATCATCAACATCTTTACAAAAGTTACATCCAAAAAAAACTCCATATGATGCTAGAACATCAGCTACTAGGACTGCCATTTTTAACCTTTTCTCTAGAAAATTAGCAAATGCAAATTGTGCATCTTTGATTTGGCCTATGAGAGGGACTTGCTTAGTTTCCATTAAAAATAAAAAAGCAAAAGTTTTTGTCAAATTTAGCCCCAAGGCAGTAGCTACTTTGGTTGGCATCACATTATTAGAGGCACCTAAATCAATGACATAATTACTAAGTTTATAACCATTGACAAATAAGAAAATATAGAAGGGTTCTATTTTTATATAATTAGATGTAAGAGTTACAACCAAGTTTTTTTGTGTTGGTCTTGGCTTAGGGTCAATTGGTACACTCTTAAATGAAGTCTGATCAGAATTGATCCCTGTACCCTTTACAAATTTTGCCAATCTTTCAAACTAGTCAGGATTAGATTGGAGGTACTTATCCTCTAACATTTGGATTTTTGTCTTCTTGGGATGGTCAATGATATCAAAAGTTGGATATGGGGTAACCAAGGAAGATTAGGTATTTTCATTTTTAGGTTTTAAGTTTTGGGCACTGGGTCTAGATGTTGAAGGAGAAGTGGAATGATTAGGAGTAATTACTTATTTGTCCACCACTGTGTCTTTTGGTTGAACTATAAAAGGAGTTCCTATTTTACCAATAATAATCTCCTTGTGTGGGTCATATTTGGTCTTAGATTTATCAACCTTCTACTATTAAATTGCTTGACTTTGTGAATGGGTAAAGATGGCATAAGATTCACCTTGTATATCTTCTTTTTGTTCAGCTTATTATTCAAAGTTTAGAAACATGATATCAAATTCACCAACTTCTCCTTCCTCATCACTAGTGAAAGGATTTGCATCTTCTTTTGGAACATCATCATTTTTAGGTTCCAACCAATTGACTACTACATTATCTAGAGGTGCCTTCAATACAAGCCTTGCTTGTGGTAAAGGAAGCTTATTCTAATTTTGATTTCTTGTAGCACTATTAGAATAATTAGAAGCATTTGGATATGTTCTCCTTGGAACATCCTTGTATGAATGAAAATACATGCCTTGAGACATTTGCTTCTTAAGTGTAAGCAACTCATTTGCTAGCTTTTGAACCATATGATCGATAGTGTTGGAAGAAGGTGAAGCTGTAGAAGGCTTCCCTCTAGGCTTGATAGAATTATTTCTCACCTTCCCTGCTAGGATTAAATCATCTTCTACTTTGGTTTACAAACTTTGAGCATCATCAATATTAGATGGAGCTACTCTTTACAAAAGAAAACTAACCTCAAGTAATTGAGAATTCATGAAGAAATATTTCAAATTCTTAGGTGTAGGTTGAGCAACCACTGGAATTATATTCCTCAACTTATTGAATTTTTCCATGAAATCATGCATAGGATTATGTGCTTCCTTCTTCATTTATGTGAGTTGATCCAACAAGGCATAAACATCTTCTGCTAGCTTGAACCTTGTCTCAAATTGAGCCTTGACTATAACCCAACTTGTGATAGTTCCTATTGAAAGATGATAAAACCAATCAATCGTAACACCTTGGAGTGTTTATACAAACAATCTTATAGAAACATCTTCATGTTCCACTCCAATAACTCCACATACAATGTATAATGTGGCAATATGTTCATTTGAATGTTGCTTTCCATCACCATAAAACTCAAGAATTTTTTTCATGAGCCACGAGGTAGTTCATGAGATGGTGGTGACAAATTCAATGGACCAAAAGTAGTCACCCATGGACCTTGAGAAACCATTCTATGTGGACTGTAGGGAGGAATAACAAATTTGTACATAGGTAAAATAGGCGAGACCCTGCAAACTTTGGAAGCTTCTCTAAATATAGGAGATCTTGTATTGGTAGGTGGAAAACTTCTTGTATATTGAAGAGGTAACCTTAGACGTGTAGGTAAAAGATCAAAGTTGTGTTCTTGTAATAACTAAAATGTTGGATCAATGTGTCCTGATATCCTTTGACCATGCATGTAGCTTTGTTCTATCAAATTGTGAAAATACTCAAAAAGAAGAAAAGATAAACTACAACAATGTAATAGAAAATAATAAGGTGTTGGTTTTATGTCAATTGAATGAGTATAGAGCTCAGTTGATTTTTCATATTCCCCAGTGGAGTCACCAAAAACTATTGGGTGAATATTTTATTATCTACATAATGGTAGCAAAATGTTTATTTCAGCCAAAGCGGGGGGGGGGGGGGGGGGCTCCCTTTTATTTTTAACTAAAACAACAATTAATTATTTACATTTATTTACAAGAATTTTATCATAGTGGGTGTTGTCATATCATCCAAATCTCTTTTTTTAGAATTGATGTTCAATCACAAACTTCTTTCCATTCTTTGTGATATAATTTGAAAATCTAGGATCACTTGATGAACCAAATATAACCAATATTTAGATTTGTTAGCCAAAAGATTAACAAGAATAATACTAGTAGAATAAATTTGAAAGATATAATAAGGTACAACCCAAAGTCTTTGTCTTATTTCCAACAAAGATAAAAATTATCAAAGAAGAATAACTGGCAGCCCAATGTCTCCTTAGTAATTCACTTTCAATGTGAACATAAACAAAGTTACTAAAAGTAGCTCAAAGACTCTAAAATTATTTTCTTGGCACCTTTTGTCTTGTAGAAATTTCACATCACAATTCACTCAAAGTAGAAGAAAATGCAATAAAAAAGACAAAAGAAGATTCCCAATACACCACAAGTATATTTCAACACAAATTTTGAAAGATCACTTGATTTTATTATATTGAATGAATTTTTGATCTATAATATGAGCACAAAGTTTCAAAATTGTTTCTCAATTCAACAACATTTCCCCTCTACAATAATTGGTGATCCCTTTTAAAAAGAGCATCCTCCTATTTATAGAGAGGAGATATGAACAAAAATAGGTAAAGCATAAATATTTTGACTTAGTCCAAGATAGAGTCCTATTTTACTTTGGACAGTGTCTTTTACATTCATGTAAAATACACGATACACAATTACATAAAAGAAATTACAAAAAATAAATTATCCCTAGACATAGGAATTTCATCCTTTTTATTATTCTTTACATAGGATTTGTATCTCTGCATGGTGGCATGAACCTCATTCTTATCTGGCCTTGATGTACTTTTGGAGATGGCAAGAACCCTTGTGATAGAGTCTATTAGATTAACTAACAAGTCCTTTATTTTATCCAAGATCTTCCATAATTTATCTATTGTCACTTAAAATTTAATGAGTCTGTTAATGGAGTCTAGTGTGAATGTTCTTATTTTGGTCTTTGTAAGAATTCAACCATGTCCACATGGCCAATCTTTGTATCTCTGATCTAGTCCACATTTGATTCAACCATGAACATATGAAGCACACCTTGAAATTTGTACTTCATTGTCTTCTTATCAGGGGAACTATCCAACATTGATCTAACAACTAAAATACATTCTCAAAAGATAGATCCATGTGCAAACTAGGGAACTATGAAAATGATAACAAGGGAAGTGTTGACGAGCTTGAAAGTGGCGAAGGAAAGAGTGTAAAAGAGATCTTAGATATTCTTGGAGAGCCTGTGTAGAACAAACGAGTGTGGATATAACACTGTGGTTAGTTTATTTTTTGCAAGAGGGGATGTTGCTCAAAGGATATATATATATATATATATAGAGAGAGAGAGAGAGTTCTTTCTTTCTTTCATGGAGTCAAATCCTATTATTTTCACTCTCATCTTATTCAAATAGATAATTATCCTACACAATACATCAACAACCTTATTTGATTTTCCACTTCTATATTTCAACATAAATGAGTAACTTTGTAGAAAACCAACCCTCTTCTTGTGTTGTTAATTAAACTTCACTTGGATATTAATAAATTGTAAAGCCTGTTGGTCTATATACAACACAAACTCCTTTGGAAACAAGTAGTGCCTCCATTTCTTGAGCACTTTCATTATGACATAAAAATCTTACTCTTACACCAAATATTTCCTCTTTACATCATTTAAATTCTCATTGAGGTTAGGTATAGGCCTTTCCTCTTAGCTTAACACTATTCTAATTTTTGTACTAGTGACGTCAAAATACACATGAAATGATTTGTTTAAATATAGTAACATCAACACTAGCTACTTAGTGATTTTATTATTCAACTATTGAAAGTTGCATTGAGATTTATTATCTAGATGAAATCCTTTTTATCCCATTTAAACACTTAAATGATTGTTCTGCACATCCCATTAAAATTTTAGATAAAATTATTATTAATTTTTTCTAATTCATGAAAGCTTCAATCCTCAAATGTTATTCTTTGTTATGGCCACTCAATGATGATGCATACCTTCTCTAGCTCCATCATCACAAAACCTAAGTACAAAATCTCTTTATTCATAAAGCTAAACTTCATGTTTATCAACAAATTCTCTTCTCCCAATACCTACAATACTTTCCTCAAATGATTTATTGTACCTCCTTCATTATGATGATTATTATAATGTCATCTATGTAAAAAATGAAAACGTTTCCTAGTAATGGATTCTATACTCCATTCATGAGTCTCACAAATGTACTCAGTGCATTTGTCATCCCAAATTGTATGTTCATCCATTCATATAATCCCTTTTTCATCTTGAATGTAGGTTTCCACTCATCAAGTTACTTGATTTTGATATGTTGATACCGACTTTTCAAGTCTATTTTTGATTAGTAATATGATCCATTTAGACAATCCATCATTCATGTGTGGAAATTAAAATCTATACTTTATTTTTATATTGTTAATTCATCTTGAGTCTGTATACATATGTCACTCTCCTCTTTTCTTTGGTACCGATATTTCTGGTATTACATAAGGGATAAGGATTTCTCTAATCAACCCTTTATCCAATTTTTTTTATACTTTATTTTTCACCTCATCATTCTCCTTAAGCATCAAATGTTATATTATTTTTAAAATTAGATCCATGTGATGCAATTAAGAGGATTTGGTTGACATTGAACTATGTCAACCAAATCGAAAAAATATGAATGTCAAAAGACAATATTAGAATGGAATTGACTAGGTTGATACAATAAAGGAAGGGAAAAGGTATTATACATATGATATCAATATGGGATGATGTCATAAGAAATGGGTAAGTTGATAAAGTTGAGTGAGGCAAGATGGAAGGAGGTAGGTAGCAAGGAAAGTGCGAGGAAGCTAAATTAGAAATAGGAATGATATGATGATTGTGCATAATAAAAATGACACCTAGAATATGGAACATAAATAAAAAGAACTAAACAAGTACATCATCAACTATAAGTTTCCAATTCATATAATTGATTATTTACTAGATGAATTACATGGTGCTATATACTTTAGGAACTTGATATTTTCTCAAGTTATCATCATATTAGAACTAAAGATGAGGATTACATAAGATAATTCTCTTAACCCATGAGGGCTATTATGAATTTATAAGGATAACCTCACAAATGTACCATCTACATGTGAAAATTTGACGAAATTTATCTTTTAGCCATTTTTGTGGAAACTTTTCTTATGTTTTTTTATGAAATATTAAAATATAATAAAATAAAAGTGAAGCACTTGCAACATGTTTACTCAGGTTTTTGATATTCTAGTACAAAATAAGTTGTTCATGAAGCCTTCTAAGAATTACATTAGAGTCAAGGAGGTGGATTATTTGGGTCATATTATTTTCTATGAATGTGTAAAGGTTGACCCTCATAAGATTAAGTCCATGGTCAAATGAAAAGTTCCTAAAACCTTAAATACCTACAAGCTTCTTATAGATCACATGTTACTATCCTTGACTTGTAAAAAAATATGAAAATATAGTATAATGAGACATAAATTTAATGAAGAATCCTTCCATTGGAATGAGGTGTCTACCAAGGTATTTGAGAAGATGAAGGATGTTATGTGTACCAATATACTTCTAACTACCCCAGTTTATAAAACTTTCATTATTGAATGTGATACTTTATGGTATGGTATGGGGGTTGTTATCATGCAAGAATGATGTCCTACTAATTTTTAGATTCATCAAATCAAGGGTAAGAATTTTTTAAATCCCATTTATTAGAAGGAAATGATGTTTTTAATTTACATAGTTAAACAATGGAGACCTTATTTGATGGGAATAAAATTAAAGGTGAAAATAAATCATGATAATCTCAAAAATAATTTTAAATAAATATTATCATCAAAACAACAAAAAAATAGATCACAAATATGTTGGGATATGAATTTTATATCATCTAAAAGAAAAGAAAGGATAATGTAATGGGTAATGCACTATCTAGGAATGATGATTCCACAAAATCCATACTGTGTGTAATATCCATATAGATAGATTGGGTGGAGGAGGAAAATTTGGAATGGGTAAATGACACCACTACATAAAGACTCATCTATAAAGTCCAATAAGATTTGAGTATCTCAATTTTATTTTATGGAAATGGGTCATTATATGGTACAAAGATCAATTATAGTTTTGAAAAACTCTACCATTAGGCAAAGGGTTATTGAGTATATACATGATTCACTAGTTGATGAGCACAAAAACTTATTGAATACTTATCTTATAATCAAGAAAGAATTATTTTGGGAAGGGATCAAAGGGGAAGTATAAAAATATAAGGTAGAATTTATGGTTGTGTTAGTAAAATAAGGGTGAAACAATTAATACCCTAGGTCTTCTATAGATGTTATATTTTCATAATTAGAGGTTAGATGAGGTGTCCATGGATTTTATCACAAGGTTGCCCAAGTCTGAAAGGATAAATTTCATCATTGTTTTCATGGATAGACTCACCACATATGTGCCTTTTCACATCCTTTTGTAGTAAGTGCAATATTAAAATTTTATGAATATAATTCATAAGCTAAATGGAACCCCAAATAACATTGTAAATGATCATGATCCTATATTTACCAATAATTTTTAAACTAATTTAATTTATTTATTGGGTACTTAATTGGCTCATAGCTTGTCATATCATCCCCAATTTGATGTAAAAACTTGTTAGATTACTCTAATATATCTGAACATAATAGATTACATGAAACCCTAGGAGTAAGTGAAAGCAAGATGCAAAACAAAAGTGGGATTCATATTAGTCAATTAGATAATTAGCTAAAAAATACAAAGGGGGTACATTCCCAAATTTCACCTAATTTAACCCAAGTCAAAAGCTAATCACAACTGAGTTTTTCATTTTCCAAAAATTAATAGGTCCACTAAATGCTATTTTTGACCTTATAAATTTTTTTAACTATAACTTAGTCCCCATTAACCCATTTTTAGAATCATCAGAGTCATTTTAAATTTGACTTCAACATAGATATCCTTGTGCCTCTAGTTTCCTAAAATTCTTCTCATGCAATGAAATTTTAAAGTTTAAAGTTTATATGTTACTTATGGAACTTTTAACTATAAAAGTAACTTGTTTTTTATCTTTTTATATGCTAAAATGGATTAAAAAGGCAAAGTGAAGGAGATTTTGGGTAGGAAAAAAACTGATAGAAAGTCTATAAAAAAGCTTGAGCTTTCCCATTATAAGGGTTGGATTTTTTTAACTCTAAAATGCTCAATCAAAATCAAAATCTTATTTGTTTTGATTTTATAATGTTAAATCTTATCCTTATTTTTAACCCCTTAGTTACACTGGAAAAATTTGAATTGATCGATCATGATGAATTGTAATAGATTATCAACATGAATACTTTGATCAATAGAATACTCTGGATTTATTGCTTTCAACCTACACATTTAGAATGGTATTTTTGGCTTTTTATCCATTGTTTATTTCCATTTGAATATTGCATTAGTGTTATGTGTGATCATGCGTATGTGATCAAATTAAGGGATTATTTTTGTGTTCATGTGATAGAGAAATATATATTCTTCCTCATTATTGTAGGCTTTATCTCTTTTTACCTTCTCTTTTTCATTGATTAACCAAATCTATTAAACTAGGGTTTTATTTGATAACAATCCATTTTTACTCATTTACCTTGATTGTGTGCTTTATTTCATTACCAATTTATTACCACACTATTGAATGATTAAATTCATGAGAATGAACAACTAAAGTTAGCATTTTAATTAATTTAATCCAAAAACCTAACTTTGATTTGGGCAAACATACATGGTGTTTTGTCATTTTTAGTTTTTGATTGAAACCCATTGGAAATATACCCAAAGCTATAATTACCACCCAATTTGTTCAAGAAACTAGGACGTTATAGTATTTCACACTAGCAAGCCATATCATAATGCACAATTGATTGAATATTTATGTATCATGACCTAGTATATATAGATCATATGGAGACCCACCTTTGTGGGACTCTTTTCAAGAGAGGATTAATGGGCTTCACCACCCCTAGATCTTAACATTGGTGTTTTTGTGACAAATGACACATCAATAATGCTAAGATTGAAAAAGTGTGGTAGCTTAACATGAGGAGTGTTACATTAGGTATCTAACTAAGAGTTATAAGGGTGTTATTATATAGTGATATAAGAGCATTCAGGATCACAAGTAATCTTGCATCACTAAAAAATACTAGGTGTAAGAATAAGTAGTTTTTTAATTATGTGTAAGTATATATTTGCACACCATATATTGGATTTGATTTTTGTATATTTTTATACATAGTTGCTTCCATACAAATATTTTGACACATGAACATTAGAGCATCATACTAGGAGAGGATTAAGCTTTGTGAAACTTGTGAAATCTTATGCAAGTGTGTTTTGAGATCTCTATGTGTTATGAAAATAATTTAGAGTTTCCATGCATATGTGAGATTTTGGAAATCTTACAAGAGAATGATTTTACACAACATTTATGTTTTACATTATGTTTCAAAGTTTAATATTTACACACAATGATGTGATTGGGAAGGTCTTGTGAAATCTTATGCATTATCTTTTACATGCTCAAATTTTATCCATGATTGTGGTGAATGAATCTTGTGATTTCCACACATTATATTTTATGCATAATTTTCTTTCAAACTTTTGTGAATACAACATGATTTTATGAAACTAGTAAACACCTAATGGATTGATAGTTAGGATTTTTATGAAATGACTTAACTAGATATGCATGGGTTTGATCTATTTATTATTTTAAGTGCCAAGTGTAATGCACAATGAATAATGCTGAAACAACTTTAAAAGCATCTAAAGCATCACATGATGATGATGGTTATCTAATAGCTGGAGGAAGTAATTATTTCTAGTTCTTGATAGCTTCTTGATTATATGCTTACATTAGGGACTAATTATTTTTGTGAAATGGTTATATTGGTGCAACTAAGATAACTGGGGGGTTAGAGGTTGGTTGAAAAATTTATTGTATAAAGAAGATAAATAAGAATAATGCAAGTACTATGAGTTAACAAGATGTGAAGGAAGAACCAAGCCAAAAATAATTGAGCCTGAATCAAGTAGAGATTATGTGAGGGTAAATCTAAGAATGAGATAAGTTATAATTTATCTCAAGCGATATTTATGTAATATTACAATTAGATTATTTGTAAGTTTTAATTCTCACATTGAAATCAATAAGTTTTTTTATTATGTATTATTTCCACACAAGGTTATAAATCAGTCCATTTTTTTTAATATGATGGTTGTGTGTTCTAAGGCCATATTTAATTGGAACCTAACCATGTCTACATCATTTAGTATAAAATCAATATTTTCATTGCATAATGAGTATGTAATACTTTCAATGATTTAAAATGTAACTATTTCCTACATAGGGTTGTCTATTTTCCACATTTTTAAGTGTGGATAGAAAGTAGAGAAGGCATCTTACAATTAAGAGCATGCTGGTAGAAGGTATAATAGTGTTTATTGATTTCAAGTAAATTAAATGGAACATAAAAGTGTTTTTTCTACAAGTGCACCAAGAGTGTCCAGAGCACTAAAAATTTCATACATGACTAAGTTTATAAGAGGAATGTAAGCCCATTTAGAAGCTATAGAGATTGTAAAATGCATAAGAATTATAGTGGATGATAAAAGTAATAATTAAGTAGAAAAAGTGCCTAAGATTCAGGTGGATGAATGGGTAGATGAAGTAGATTATAGGTTTTTATGAGAAGTTGTGAGAAAAAAAGTAAACCATGGTTGAAATTCATATATATTTTGGTAGATTATATCTTGACTAACTCAGTGATTGGATCACTAAGTTATAGAAATATTCTAAATATGAACACATGGAATATCCCAATAGAGTGAAGTTTTTTATATACTGAGTTAAAGGGGCACATATCCTTATGGTGGGAGCAAGTGCAGACATAAAGAGTTCAAAGAGGTAAAGATAAGATTGGGATAGACTAGTCATGAAATTGAAATGTAAGATTTTTCCTTTTAGTTACAAGTCAATTTAATTTAAGAAAATTAAAACTTTGAGATGAAGGAGATGAGTAAAAAAGATTACATTAAGGATTTTTATTGACTCACCATTAGATCAAGTCATGTTTAACATGATGCCAAGGATATCTCAAGGTATGTGAATGGATTATGCAGTTCCTGAAAGTGATTTTAGTATGATTCAATTACATTTAATTAAATATTCTTTTAGTGCATGTTATAGGCTAAATACAATTTTTCCTAAAGATAATACGGCATAACACGATGGAAAGTAATTTTTTTATGTGAATGAGGTTAATGAAATCATTTCAAATGAAACTATGTGCAAGAAGGAGAAGCTAGTACTCCTTATAGTAAAAATTCTATACAAAGAGGAAAAATATATCCAGATAGAGGTATAAGAACTTATAGATGAGGTAGAGGAATAGGATTCATGGGTATGTGCTTTAGATGTGGTGAAATGAGGAATAAATCATTTGATAACCTACATGCCCATAATGATAATATAAAGAGGAATGATGCTAATGCACATATTATGTAAGCATATGAGGAGGATATTACATTAGTTAACAATGTAGTCAAACCAAAAATTAAAGAAACTCTCATGATGAAGAGGGTGGTGCTGAAACCAGGGAAGGAGGAAATATTCCTTTGTAGAGTAATAATTTTTTTAGAACCATTTAAAATTTTGGAGGTAAGTTTTGAAAAGTAATTGATTATAGTGGTAGAATAGATAAAATTGTTTCTAAGGAATTGGTAGAGAATCTTGGTCTAAATAGGATTATGCTTACAAATCCCTACAAATTATATTGGTTGCTGAAGGGACATAAAATTTAGGTCAATGAAAAATTTATGGTAAGTTTACAGATTGATGCAGACAAAGATAAAGTGACATGTGACATAGTTCCTATTTCCTATGGATTTATTCTATGTGTTACTATGAAGGCCTTGGTAGTTTGATAGGAAATCATAGCATGATGGTTGTGAAATGACCTACATTTTGGTGAATGATGACAAGACTTACATTCTAAATACTTTAAAGGACAAGAGTAAAGATGTGCACAATTGTCTAATCATTTTAATGGTTTTTATAAAGTAATTATTAAAAGAGGTGAAGAAATATAAGGCATGTTATGCTTTCATTACCAATCTCGTGAAAGTTGGGAGAGTAAGAGAATAAGAAGTACTTACACATGAAGTGAAAGAGAATTAGTATATGAGTATGTAGAGATAATTTTCAATAATATACCACATGGGTTACCACCTATGAAGAGAATTGATCATCGCATGGATATGATCCTCATATTGATTTTTCCAAACAAAGAGGAATTTAGTTTAATATTTGATAAGAGTTGTTAGATAAAGGGTTGATAATAGAAAGTTTGAGCCTATGCATAGTTATAATAGTGTTGGCACCAGATAAATGTGGATAATGGAGAATGTGCACTAATTTTAGGGTCATCAATCATATAAATATCAAATACGTATTTTAATTATGGCATATGGATGAGTTGATGGACTATTTTAGTGGAGTGGATATATTCAAAAACATAGACTTGATGAGTGGATATTTTATGTATGTTGAATACGATTAACAAATTAAATATCTATAATATAGGAAAATAGATAATACCATTATAAATATAACATACAAAAAAGATGTCATGTCACAAACCAAGGCGGGGTTGTAAGCAAGAATTGTTTGTAACAATAGATATAAAGGATACAATTAGGAACTCTATGCAAGGAATTGATGAAAAATACTTTCCTAGATCCAAATATTTAAAAGGGATAAACTAAATAAAGATAAATTCTATTAGGTGAAAACTAATAGGTATCTAAACTAGGGATTGTAACAAAATGGAATCTAAATATGGATTTTAAAGTATGAAAAGATAACATAAATTATCAAACAAAAACTAATATAACAATGGAAGATAAAAACATACTACTCAACATATGCATATATATGTACTATAGTAAATAATATAAAAAGTTTATGGATAGGGATAATTATCTTGGGTTGACTTGGTAACACATCAATATCTCCTTTGACTCAAGTGGAACTTCGTGAGAGATGTTGTAGGTGAAGATCAAGATGTAAGGAAGAAGACCTAAATATCCTTATTCAAAGACTCCAAGAGATACATATATCTTGTTGGTTAAACTTCTCTTCTTATGACATTCATAAACCTTGTGCAAACCTATACCTCCACAAGTATAAGCTCCTATATCCTAATTATTCTTCTCATATTAAAGGTAGGTGTTTGTGTGCAAGTAGAGCATAAGAGTATTTTAATTATATAATAATAACATTTAGGAAACCCATATACCAGTCAAACACATAAAAGTCTCCTATAAAAATTTAATGAGCTTGGCCATGCCAAATTAGTATAGGACGTGGAAAAATAGATAAATTTAACTTGGTTTGGATGAGTTATCAAAACACATAAATTCAAGAAAAAAACTAACTTAAAAGGGATTAAATTGTATGAAAATATATTAAACACTATAAAACTAACTTTACAAGGGTGATTTAGTAGGAAAAAGGCACAACACTAACAAAATAGGTGGAAGGAAGGGGATTAGGATTGGAGAACACTAGATTAATTAGGTAGTATGATAAAAAGTATAATCATGTATGACAAATGATCATATAAGAATATATTGAAAACTACCATATGTTAACCCAACCCTATCCCGATGCACTCCATAAGACATACACTTAGGAAGATCAATGCACCAACAAGTTTTTTGATGCAAGTTTGTGAATAGGCTTTAACATATGATGGGATAAACCCTCTCATTTTACGATCAGAAGGGTAACCTAGTGCATGATTTTTATGTATGTGGTTTTATAGATAACCAATTAGAGACTAACATTAATAATCAATGAAATTATGACTTTCCCAAAAAAATCCTCACCATGTTCAAGTCAATGTTGCCTAACAGACAATCAAAACTAACCTAAATATGGATATTTACCATGATTATATTTTACATGGTTTGAATATTATTTAAAAATCAAAAGGAGGGAAAGAGTAGGGAAAAATATAGAGTTCAGACTCTATTGAGATAATAAAATTAAAGATATAATTATGTATATCCTTGGTTCTAAGCATAAAATATATACAACTATAACTCCTCAAGAGATTTCCTGGGCTAATGAACTTTCACACACTATTTAGGCACATATGTATTAATTATTAGTTAAAGCTTAAATGATAATTAAATCAAGGATTTTTACCTTTTAGATTAAAAATTGAATCCAAAACATAGATCAATATTAGTCTATACATAGGTCTATAAAATTACATAAACTAGAAATTATCAAGGGACACAATCAATTACAGAGGACATAATAGATAAATAAAATTAACATTATTGAGTCTGACATAGACATGATCGAAGTTCTATTGACTTTGACCTAGTTTAAATGTAAATTCATATTTCAGGAGCATATTCTACATCAGTTCTATACTTTGTTCCCAATTCCAAAATTTCAATTTTAGTGCATAGTTGTGTTCATTTTAGTTTTATTTCCCTCCGTTTCATTTAATTTTATTATTCAATTGTATCATTGTAATCTCACTCTATAATTTAGCACATTAGGTTTTGTTATTAATATAGTTTCTTGTATTATTGATAATCCCTCTTGTGTGTCCTATTTTTACATTGTGCATAGTGGCATTTACCCATTATGCTCACTATTTTTTAAAACAAAATTTTGAGTCACTCATGCACTCTTCAAACATAGTCAAACTTAGGGTTTTCTAGTTTTTCATTCCTCTAGAGTTTGATTTCTTATTTTCCACCTATTGGATCTGATTTTTAGATTTAGGTGTGTTTGTCATTTCTTTATCACTAGTCATAACTTCCTTCATGTTTTTTATGTCTCTATTGTATTCCAATTAAGAAGGTTATATATACAAACCCAATTATGTGATGTGTTAGCTTAAGTGATGTTGCTTTTAATTTATCTTAGATTCATTTGATATCAAAAAAAATAAATGATAATTAAATTTATACTTCTTATACTATTTTTGATAATGAAAATGTAAATTGTATGAATATGAATGCAAATGTTAGAATGATAATTCAAATGATGATGAATATAAGTATGGGGATAATACTTAAGCTGGTAAAAATTATTTTGATGATGTTGATCCAAAAAAAATTCATAGACTTACTTTAGAATAAATTTATAAGCATCCCAAATATTTAGAATCCATTTTGTTTAAGTTAAAGTAAATAAAAAATAAATCTTTGGCTAAGGAATCTACACCTAAGAATTTTTCCATATATCTTTTAAATATTTGTAATCTTCCTAATGGAGGTTGTACTTATACATTAGGTGGAGAGGCTAGTGGTCTTGATAATAACTCCATGCCTCCACCTAATACTACATCTCCTTAGGTTAATCTAACTATTCATATACCACCTACTAAATGATTTTTACCTTATATAAATAATGTCTCAAATTTTCCCACCCCTAATGCTTTATATTTTGGTCATGGCGTAGACACCATAATTCCACACATTGTGATTATGAATGTCAAAGTAGCCTTCGACCACCCTAGGACCCCTCTAAGACTAATATCACCTTTTGACCCCTTGATGAACCTAACCCATAGTTAGTTTAAATTAACTAGTTTAACATTACCTTTTAGACCTTTTTACCCCTCGACACTCAATAATCAATGGTTAGGGTAACCATCGACGGTCACCCTAACCATTGACAATCAGGGTACACCTCCTTAATCAAAATCATGCAAATTACCCACCTTAATTTTCTTAAAATAGTCTGTCTAATTCCAATTATGAGCTATTGCATGGATGAGTTAATTTTAGAAATCCTAGTTCATGTGTTGTTGTAACTCTCTCACCTTGCCTATAAAGAGAGAGAGGAGCAAAGAGGTAAAAATACATTTGTAAATATTTGAGAACATCTATGAATTTGTAATTTTTATCAAGAACTTTGTGTATCTAGGAATTTCTTTCTTGTAGGTAAATCACCATCAACAATCCAATAATCATATAAGAGAGTCAATTTTCCACTGCCTCTCTACCAAACCTTTAGGTACCATTACTCTATTGGAATCGAGCTAGATTCCACCAATAGATCAACTGCCTCAACTATCTACTGAATGAAATTATAGAAATATAAGTACTTATTTCTTAGCATTCATTTACTTCATTTTCATTTCACAACCAACCTAGGCCTTATCTACCTCTCAAAATCCATCTTTTATATCTCATCAATTAGTAATTTATCAACCCATATCTCGACATAGTAACCATCAATGGTTGACACAAATGTCAATGTTCTACTCAACCACTGACAGTCACTTTGACCATCAATGATCACTTTAACTATCGACAGTCACCCCAACCACTAATGGTCACTGAGGCACCAAAAACCAACAAGATAATTTCCCCTACCTACACCCAATAAAACCTAATTTTCTATGTTCCTACCTACTCATAGATCCCTTTTTGATTTCTTAAAGCATACCCCAACACCCTTTATCACCAGTATTGATTAGTTTATCACTAATTTAATCATTTCTAGAATATTTCTTAGCAAGCTTCCTTTTGTATTTAGTATTCAATACCTTTTGATTTATTGATGCAAGTACATTTCTTTTCTATTTATAAGCTTAATTGTTTAAAATGTGTGGATTGACATTCCCTAAGGAAGCTCTCGCTTAGAAGATCTAGCTATTAGTAGGTAATGTAACCAACTATCTATCTAACAAATAAAGTTTGCTTTAGTGCTTTTTTATCTGTAGGTTATCCTCTCAAGCCAAAGAGGATATCTTCATAATCTTCTAATTCTAATGCACATATTATCAATCAAGTTTTTCAATCATACTCATACTTAGTTTCTCTTTTCCAAAATAAGTAAAAAAATCATTAAAATATTCTGGCACACCCAGTGGGACCCTTGTGTCATTACTAGGGTTCTTGTTTTCTTACATCTTCTCTCTATTGTTTGCTCATTAACAAAATTAAAAATTTATTTTGGGCTTAAAATCAAGTGCATACATTGTCTGCTTAAAATTTTAGTTCACATAGCTTAAACTTAAAGGCAAAGTAATCTATCATAGCTTCACTCTTTATTGAACACACCTAAATCAAACCACTTTCATCAATTAAACATAAAACATACTTGAGATAAGGCCCAATTATGATTTCATCACCTAGAAGTAACCTTACCCTTTCTCAGTGATCCTAATTGGAGGTCATTACCAAGGGGAGGACCAACTCAGCTTTCTGCTTGAGTATAATCTTTGGATATCAATATATTTTGGCTAAGAACCCGATACCCTTATCACTATGGTGTGTGAAGTGAGGCAGAAAGCCCCAATACCAAGCCATGTATTGATTCCAATATAGATCTCTTTGGAGTACCTAAACACAACCTAAAACCAACAATAGACTTCTTGTTTAGTACTCGCTCTACAAACCAACTTTTGTCACACAACTTATTAAGGCATAAGCTAAAAGTGAGATTAATTAAAATTCTAGGGCTTAACATATCTCTTAGAGTGTGATTGGATTTCTTTGATCTTTTCTTTCCTTATATTTATTCGAGTACTGAGGCTATTTGTGCTTTCTATCTTTGCTCTCTCATATGGTTCTCACTCGTCAGCAGTGAAGAGACCTTGTGGACCAAAGCCCATCACCTAGCCAACCTACCTCTTCATCAATGGACTATACCTCTGAACTAGTAGAATATCCTCACCTTTTGGGAAGTCCTACTTCCCTCTAGAATTTCCTCAAGGAGATGCATATTTTACCACTTTCCTAGACAATAATCTCATAGCCTTGCAACATTATCTTACAACCACATCTTACCATATTTTGACTCTAGTCACATCTATAGATCCACCTTATGGCATGCCTCCCCATCTCATGGGGAGTACCTCTATTTCCATGGTCACAACCCAACCATTGACTAACCAAGCTTCATCATCAACCAAAAACCCCTTTGAGACTACTACTAAAAACCAACCAACCCAAACTACCACTAGCCTTGTACCTTCTACTCCTAATAACCATTCCTCTATTATAAGTGTGCATACCTCTACCACTACTAGCCTTCCTTTAGCTACCTTCAACCCATCAACCACCACTCTACTTCATATCCTTGTGGTTTTTATACCCTCTACCTTGCCATTGATCATTATAAAGGTTACAACCCTTCCATCAGTCACCTACCCAACTACTACTCCTATCCAACAAGCACCCCTTAGATAAACCTTTGGCTACATCCCTAAACTAGAAGGGCATGTGCCTACTACCAACTACCTACCTCTACCTACCCTTATGCATCTTCCACCCAAAAATTGACATCCACTTACTCATATGTGGTTGCCTCCCAACCTTCTACCCACTATCCATATGTCTCTTAAACACCACAACAATATGCATCTTATAACCCTTTGGGTACACAACCCCGAGCTGACTTAATGAAGATGCTTATGGACAAGATGACCACCTTAGAGTCATCTATTTTGGGTACTCACAACATCTTGTCATATGACTAAATTTGTAATGATCCCTTCTATCCATCCATACCTATTAAGCCATATCCTCCTCAATGGAAACTTCCCAAGTTCTCTAAGTTTTAAAGTAAGGAGGATCCCCAATAACACCTTAGGGAATCTAGGTATTCATTCTATCTCATCACCTAAAATGATTCCCTTTTCCTCTACACCTTCCCTATGTCTCTAGCCATCTTGGTGTTAGATTATTACAGTGCCTTACCCAAACATTCCATTTTCTCCTTCACCTAACTAGCTCAAACCTTCTTAGACTATTTTTTGATCAATATCTTTAAGAAAGTGTCTATCATCAACCTCTACTCTATTTGGAAATTTGAAGATGAATCTGTTGCCAATTTTGTGGCTTATTGGAGAAGCCTAATTAACTAATTGTATTTTTCCTTGCCTCAACCCAAACTCATAGAGCTCTTTGCTCAGGCATGTGCCAAGCATATCTCCTCTACCTTATGTGTCCAAATATTTCTAACCTTTGATGAAACTCTTACCATGGCACATAAGTTGGATAATTGATCTATTAACAAAGGAAAGCTTAAGCTCAAAAATAAGAACTCCACCTATAAAACCAATGAAGCTTATTTCTCTAAGACAAGAAACCAACCTAATACCAACACCAAGAACAAGGGAACCATGAAAGTGGTTATCCTTAATGCTGCTCCTCCACCTTCTGCTAACCAATCCAATTCTTCTAGTTCCTCAAAGAAAAACCTAAGGAATGAAACCTAGAATAACTAAAAGTAATTTTCTTTGCTTGGATAATCCTATGCTTCCATCTTAGAGAAGTTATTAAAAGCCAATATCATTCAACTTCCTCCTATCAATCTACCCAAAAAATTTGATTCCTCTCATCCTATACCTAGTTGGTACAATGAAAATGATCTGTGTGACTTTCATCGAGTGATATGACATGATGTCAATAGGTGAAACACTTTCAAAAGCCTTGTCTAATCCCTCATTGATAAGGGGGAACTTACTTGGACAATCCCAATGCACCATTGAACCAAGCCCTATATATATTTAGGCAACCCTTCTTAAACCATGATTCTACCAAGAATGAGAGAAAAAATGTTGAATTCTCTCATGACACCCATATAGATAACATGGTCCTTGACAGACTCATTGTTAAAGAGCCTGTTTACCAACCCATTTGTCTCTCACACTCTTTGCTTATTGAGATTGTAGACTTACCTTCCTTCTTATTGGGTACCCAAGATGAGGAAACACCTTCTTCTCCCCCTCCACTTATTGAGCTAGTGGAGTTGTTAGCCACCCTTTTAATTGATATATAGGAACAACCAACCATATATGCCTCACCTTGACCTTTAACTACCAAGTAAACTAATTCCCCTTTGAAAACCATGCCGAAGGAGAAAATCCCTATGTCTAATCCTCTCATAGAAGAGATACCCATCTAAGCCTTGCATCCTTTGATTGAAGAAAAGGATGAGGATACCATCCCTCTATCCCCACTTAGGGGCCTATCTTTTAGGTCTACCATTTAGGGAATTAAGCCAACCTATAAACCATTCTCTAGGCTAGTTCATAAATTAGAGTTTATCTCCAAACCTGACCTGGATCAAGCCACCTTCTGGTAGTAATTAGGTCTCCCTTATATTACCTGACTAGAGCCTCTAACCCTTTCTTGATCAGACCAGCCTAAAACTTCCATTGACTAACCTCTTACCATATCTACCCAAATAACTAAACCCACTAACCAATCAACTAAAACCTCCACCAAACCAAACAACCTTCAACCACTCAAGCTAACCAAGACCTAAGTAGCTAAGCCCTCTCCTATCATCCCAACAAGGTATACCAATAATCTTGGTATCCTCCCTACACCAAGCCTTAGTCACCCATATATGAAAGTGGACCTCACCTCCTCAAGCCCACCAACCCAATGTCAAACCAAAGCTAAAAAAAGAGGCAAAATCACACAAAAGCTGGAAGGCCCAAATTTTTCCTCCCTTAACTGTGCCCTCCATTCTACGACCTCATCTCTCTACCTTGAACATGAAGCCAATTGCCTCTACCAAAACCCTACCCCCTATCTTGGTTACACCTTCACAACTACTTATTGACACACCTCTCTTTACCACACCTATAATATCTAGGCTACCTACCCTATGATCTTCTACCTCCATATCCTCAATCTCCTTGCCTAAACTAAAGCCATCAATCAAGTGTATCACCCTACCCAAAATACCTACCAAACTTATCTCCAAGCAACCTCCTACATAAAACACCAAATCAAAAATTGTTACACCTTTACTGCCTTTAGTCGAGTCCTACTCAACCATTCTCCATAGGTTATTACAAACCTCTTATTTAGCCATACCTCCCATCAAACCCTTTGACCCTATAGCTTCAAAACCCACCTGGTATAATGACCACCACATGCATTCCTATCATAGGAAACTAGGTCATGATACAAAGGACTACAATGTTCTCTAAACCATTATCCATCAGCTTTATGATGAGGACAATATATTAATATATGAACCTCTTACAAGCCCCATACCAATCTAACCATTGATCATACTCACACAACACCTACCTACTCCACTCTCATTGCAGAGTGAAGATGAGTTTGACCAATCTACTACCTCAACCTCTCCTTCTATCCATACTATGAATGTGGTCACAAGAGCACAACAAAAGGATAAAGGAAAGACTAAAGTATCCATCCCTTAGACATACCCCTCCTCAAACTCCCAACCATCTCCATCATTGACCAAACCTAAGGTGTCTATTTTAGGTGCCTCCTAATTTAACCCTTTAGAATCCATGAGGAGAGTTATCCTCAAATAGCTTCATCAAACCCTAGTGAACATGAGCTTATATGAGTTAATTTCTACTTCTCCCTACCATTGCCAAGTGCTAATAGAAGATTTATAATCCATTCAGGTCTAGTCTGAGGACCCCTAACCTCTAGCCACATTTATCGCTGCCCTTCAGATTTCCAACCTTGTTACCTTTAAAGATTAAAAAATACCCTCCATCTATCTTGAGGACCCATATCCTCCTCTTTTTATCACCACCTACATCAACCAAACTTGCATCAAATAGGTCATGATGTATGGGGGAACTAACATTAACATCATTTCCTCTCATGCCTATAATCAAATCAATTTTATAGATAATGTCATGTCCAAATCCTCAGCAATCCTTTATTCCTTCAAAAGTACCATACCCACTACCTTGGGAACTATCATCCTTCATATCCACGTGGGACCCCGCACACTCCCTAAACTATTTTATGTTATAGAAGGTGAAATGCAATACAATGTTTTATTGAGATGACCTTTGATTTGCTCCATGGATTGTATTCCCTCTACCCTCCACTATTGCATTAAGTTTGAGAATGAAGTCTAGGGCATCACCATCTAAGTTGACCCAAGTCATTTCTTGACATGCAACATGACCTACCACCCTAATGATGTCCTCATACCCTCATCCAACACACCCTCAAAAGTTCAAACCAAACCTTCAACTACCAAATCAGATATCATACCTCCTTAAACCAATGAGGCATCAACTAGTTCCTCTATACCTTCAAACCAAATCCCTACCATAGACCCTTTGGAATCCACGTTCTATCTCTTTTCACTATAGGGGTATCACCTTTTAGCACTAGATGCTTTCACTACTCCTCATGAGTATGAGAAACTTACCAATTACTCAAGATATGACCCTAATATCATAACTATGATTCCCTGATGACCTCTTCATCATTAAACCTACTTTTTCTATGGGAGACTTGATAAATCCCTCAATGATCCTACCACCTCTTTGCCACCTTGACCATTCACTATTGATTTCTCTTACCTAGAAATATAAAACTTTACCAAGATATACCTACATCGATGTGCCTAGAAAGGCTTCAGTCTTGGGTGATATGAACATGTCCCACATGAATTGGTCACCATCAAAGCTAGGAAGCCACATTAGAAGCACAAACTTAGTTTCATCATGCCTAATAAAAAGAAATCTAAATAACCTATGGCTACCATTGTTGAAGATGATGTCCCTTCCTAACCACCCTCTCTTCCACTTACGTGTGATGATGATACAATCATCCCACCTAACTTTTTTTCATCAACATGATCAGCCTTAGACCCCTGACTTATCAAGAGGGGCAACTGCAACCATCCCTTTCACCCATCTTGATATGATAGGAGAAGACTCTCCTACCATTAACACTGTACAATGTCAAGATGATGAATTCATTCTCACCTACCTTGGTGTCCCAAATTCTTCAATCTACAAATCCATTCCTCTTGAGTCTTCAACCATGTTGAATGAATCCACTACAGATATCAATTTGGGTACTCAACACAACCCTCACATTTTCAAACTTGGCCAACAACTAAATGCTAATGAACTTTGAGACTTTCCCTCTTTCCTCTAAGACCATAGCTTAGAATTTTCCTGGTCTTATAGTGATATGCCTAGAATTAATCCCCCCCATTATTACCCATAACGTAGTCACCCACTGTGATGCTAAAACTATCAATCAAAATATCTGATGCAAACATTCTCACATAGCCCTTCTCATCAAAGAAGAGCTTCAACATCTCCTATCTGTCAGCTTAATTTAACCTATTGACTACCCATAATGGGTTTTGAATGTTGTACCTATCACTAAATCAATAGGGAGACTATACATTTTGTGTGGACTTTCTTGACCTCAACCTCACTTACCCCAAAGATGACTTTCCTCTACCCATCATTGACCAACTTGTTGATCTTATAGTTGGACATGAGATGTTATCTCTCATGGAGAGATTCTTGGGCTACAATTAGATCTTAATCATGCTTGAAAATCAACATAAAACCACCTTTACCACCCCTTATAGAGCCTTCTACTATAAAGTCATGCCTTTCATGTTAAAGAATGCTAGTGCAACCTACTAATGTGTCATAACCTATATTTTCCATAACCTTATCAATAAGATTGTAGAAGACTATATGGATGAACTTCTCAGGAAATCTAAACTCTCAAAGTATCACTTGGCTATTCTCAAGATCATTTTCAAGTGACTTATCCACTATCATATCTACATTAACCCTAAAAAGTGCATTTTTGGGGTCTTGTCAGGAAAGCTTCTTGGTTTCATTATCTCCCTTCAAGGAATCAAAGTTGATCCCTCTAAAATCAAAGCAATCATGGACATGTTACCTCCTACCAATGTTAATAAAATTTGAATCTTATAAGGGAAGTTTTAGTCCATTGGTTGCTTCATTTCCTAGCTTTAATACTAGTGCCAACCTTTTCACCACCTTCTAAAGAAGTTTATCTTTTTTAATTAGAATAGTGATTTTCAAAAGGATTTTAATTCTCTCAAAAAGTACCTTTTATCTCCACATATCCTCACCCCTCCTAAATATGACCAAAATTTATACCTATATATCTCTACCATTGACCATTCCCTAGGGGCAATGCTAGCTCACTGATATGAACAACACAAAGAGTAAGTTTTATACTACATTAGCCACATGCTTGTAGAATACGAGACTCAATATAACCATACTAAAAAAAATTTATTGGCCTTATTTTTCATGGATACCAAGCTTTGCCACTACCTTCTTAACCATAAAACTTATGTCATTACCAATACCGACCCACACAAGTACATGCACTCCAAACCATACTAAAACTAGTGTATGGCCAAGTGGATCATACTCTTAGTAGATTTTGACCTTGATTTCCTTTAGTAGAAGTCCATTAAGGGGAAATTAATTTACAACCAATTTTTTGAAGCACCTTTATAAAATAATCAAACCCCTCCTCTTGAGTTCCCTACTGAGTCCATTAGGATCGTCTCTCAAGCAGATTTCACCTATCAAGTCACCATATTCTTTGATAGATTAAAATGTCAACATGGTGGGGGAGTTGGTATCATCCTTATCCCATTTGATGGTGAAAATTTATCTTTAGCCTTCAATATTGATTTTGAATGCATCAATAATATGACTGAGTATGAAGCCCTAGTAATAGGCATTCAAACTGCCTTAACCTTTGGAGTCAAAACAATCAATATCTGTGATGACTCCCAACTTATTGTCAATCAAATCAATGGATCTTACCAATGTAATAATGATGTATTACAATAGTAAAAATAGCTACTTGATGAACTCTTACCATCATTTGATCACTACCACATCCAATCAACCCCACAATCTACCAATAAGTTCACTGATACCATGGCTTCCCTAGCCTTGCAAATACCATCTACACCCTCATAATCTAAATTGTCTATAATTATTCATAAGCTTACCCAACCATACTATGTCAAGCTAGATTCCCCCACCATTTTTAATGTGGAGGAGACCCAACCTAACCTTTGGTATCAACAAACCTTTGACTACCTTAACCTTGGCATAATTCCTTTTGGCCTTTCTAAGAATACTTGAAGAGCATTTATTTAGAGTACCTCACACTATACCATTATGGGAGGAATTATTTATAAACATGGCTTTGATGGCCTCCTCTTTCATTGCCTACGTAGTCATGAAGCTTCTCACACTATCAAAGAAACACACGATGGTATCTATGGTGGTCATTTTAGTGGCCTCATTATAGCTAAGCACATCCTCCGTCTTGGCTATTATTAGCCTACCCATAACCAAGATTACTATGATTATGTGAAAAAGTGTGTTAAATGTCAACAACACACTAACTTACATCTTGCACCGAGCCATAACCTTCAATTTTCCACCATTTTTTGGTCTTTTTCACAATGGGATCTAGACCTCATTAGGGAAATTAATTCCCATTCCTCATAGTGACACCATTCTATCATCATTGTGACCGAGTACTTTACCAAGTGGGTAGAGGATATTCCTCTAGTCTCAATACAAGTGGAGAAGATTTTCAACTTTATCAACCATCACATCATCTATCGCTTCAATTTTTCTCATAAGATTATCACCAACAATAGTAAATCCTTTAAGAACAAGCAAGCCCAGGGTCTATGTGATACATTCAGAATTAAGCTAAGATTCTCCTCACCCTATCACCCTCAATAAAATAGACATGTAGAATCCTCTAACAAAACTCTTGATAACATGGTAACTAAAATGGTCAGTACATCATGTCAAGATTAGCATTTACACATCTCCTTCACCTTATGGGATTATTGTACTAGCATTATAACCCCTATAGGGTCTACCCCATTTTATCTTGTGTTTGGAGTAGAGGATGTCTTGCCTCTTGAAGTCCAAATCCCCTCTCTTTACATATATTTTTAGGAGCTTGTTTCAAAGAATGATTATCATCGTCACTGTTTGGCCCAACTAGAACTACTCAATGAGTGTCATCTAATATCCCTTACCCATATCCATGTCTACCAAGGCCATATCAAATGTGCATATAAAAAACACCTTAAAGTGTGAGAATTCAACATCAGAGACCTCATCCTAAAGGAAAATCAACATGTCACCAATATAGAAAAAAGTAAGTGGGGCAAATTTACTTTCAATTGGCTTGGACCTTATATCATAACCCACAAGTATAGATTAAGAGCTTATCAGTTGTCTTTTCTTGAAGGCCATCCAAACCTAAGCCCCTCAATGCTTTGCATTTACATCCATTCTTTTGTTAGGAAGGATCAAATTGACCTTATGTTTCACTTAAGCTCATCCCTTATTATCTACCCACATTCATCCCCCTATTTTAAGGGCAATCAATTAAAAATGAATCATGTGATTATCCATCATAGGTATAGCCTAATATTGAACAATGGGTAGCATGGATCTATCCATGGCATGGTTCTCATGGTACTTTCCATCCCTTTTTAGGATGGATCCCCATGATCATTATCACCTAAACCTAACCAAACCTCTTGTGCTCTTAGTTTTGCCTCCACGAAGGTGAACTGCTAAGTTAGCCTAAGCAAGTCTATGCCAAGTAAAATCAAAGAAAAATTAAAAAATTCCTATCAGTAGCAATCATGGGTCATTCCTAGCATTTACAGACTATTCTCTTGAAGGATAGTTATTTAAAATTTATTAGAAGTTTCCAAAATGTAAGGTGGATTGCTACCTTGAAGGACAACTATCAAAAAGCATTAAGTAAAGCACATAAACTTAGACCACTCCCTAGAAGGATGGATGAGTAATCATTTGTCAAAAGTATAGAAATTTCTTGGAAGCTTCTTACATCGATCAACTTATCACATATAACAATTATCAGAAGACCCATTATCGCTATCAAAACAATCTTGAAAGCCATAATCGGTTCTCACACAACAAGATAGGGTAGAATTATCAATCAATTTTTACAAGTAGACTTCTCACATCGATTAGTCTACACAATTTGGCATAGGCTTGTTTACCTTGATCTCTTGGACACCTATAGTAGAAGCTTGCCAATCTCACAATAGGGTTCCATTTTCACCCATCTCCCCTTTTTTGCTATATGTAAGGGATTTTTTGAGTTTACTTAACATTACATGGTCAAGATACCTTTTTATCCAACTAATAAATGTTAATGCGAAGCATTCAAAGGGTTTATGTTCATTAAGCCAATACAACTTCATTTTTTGTTTTAGTCCTTGTCAACAAAGAAGCACCATGCTCTCTATTTATCCTATCATGACTAGTTGATGTTTTCATTATGGCATTTGCCTCATGATTATATTCTATATTCTCCCATCTAGTGTTGTTAATTAAAATATTTCATGTGTTTTATCATAAAAAATAAACAACAAAGAGCCATAACCATAACCATTTGTATTACCATGCCATACACGATAATCACATCCATAAGTAATAAAGTCAATGTTAACATGTCTAAACATAATGAAATTTAAGATACTCATTCAAAATTATCATGTCATAAGCATAACCATAAATAAAATCCATCTCATGCCAAGCTATGTGATTCTACATCCATGTCTAGCATCCATAACATAATCATAATCCATAAGCAATGTGCACATCACATCATAAGCCATAAACACCAAATGCCAATCATTTCACCATGAGCAATAAACATAAACATAAAATCATAATAAATCTACACATGAGAAATATGCAAGATCACATATACATATACATATACATACTTACTTACATACATACATACATACATGCATATATATATATATATATATATATATATATATATATATAGCTCATGAGTCTAATAAACATCATAATGTGTCCACATAAATGATACATGTAAGAAATGTGTGCCATATCTCTCTCATATACATCTCACATCATCAACATGTAGATTGGTATCAAAAATCAAAACATGTACATATATCATGTCATGTATCATACCCTTGGGTCACTACTACCATTGGCCCCTCCTAATCCACTACCACTAGGTTTTGGTCCTCTTGGAGTTCCCTGTATCTATACTTGTGTACCCCCACCAGTTGGATCCACATCCATCTTGAGACTCATGACCATCAACAGTCAGGAAACCCACATTTTAAAATTTTTAGGCACCCACACCTAAGTTTCAAATTTTTGGAGATTACCTTCTCCCCCAAACCAAAACCAAGCTTTGGAGAATACCCTCTTCTACCAACCAACCACACAACCATGCCTATCTCAATGTTGGCCATTTTTGACCTAAACTTTCACATACTTTTTTACAATGACCCCGATTGGTCTTTTTGACTACACCAACCATTTTTGCCATGTTAACCATTTGAAATTTGCACCACCTAGTGTACAACAAGACTATTTGTGTTTTTCAAGGGAATATTTCCTACCTTGTATACCTACGAGAACACCAACCTTGTCTAAAAGACTTGATAGAGTAACCCGCTCAACTATTACCAATACTTTGGCCTGATTACCTTGTCACCAATACTTCTAAAACTGACCTTATTTTTTTACCAACATTGGTAACCTTAGTCTGTGTGTGATCTTGGATATCAAACTTACATCTTTTACACACTTTTGCATCTTTAATTCCCAACCACCTTTTGTCACCACCTCATGCCTTACCATGTACCACTTATCAAACCCACACCTAATTTAGTTTTCACCTTATCACATCCTAGTTTAAGGGGGAATAACTTTTCCCATACTCAAGGAAATTAGTAGACATTCAACCTAGCAATTAGTTTTTGTTTTACAACTTGTTCATTCCAAGTCACACAATAAAAGGGGCAAAATGTAGACATCATAAATATGCACACCATGATTCTAAATGTCAAAGTATCCCTCGATCACCCTAAGACCCCCTCAAGACCAATATCACCTTTAGACCCCTTAACAAACCTAACTCATAGTTAGTTGAACTTAATTAGCTTAACCTTACCTTTTATCCATTTTTACCCCTCGATACTCAACCATCGATGGTCAGGGTCACCATCGATGGTCATCCTAACCATCGACAATCAGGGTGCACCTCTTTAACCAAAAACATGAAAATTACCCACCTTGATTTTCTAAAAATATCTCATCTAATTATAGTTGTGATCTATTATATGGACAATTTAATTTTATAAAATCTAGTTCACATGCTATTGTAACTCTCTCACCTTGCCTATAAAGAGAGAAGAGCAAAGAGGTGAAAATTCATCTATAAATATATGAGAACATCTATGAATCTATGATTGTTATCAAGATATTTGTGAATCTAGGAGTTTCTTTCTTGCAGTCCAATCACCATCAGTAATCCAATAATCATATCAAAAAGTCAATTTTCCATTGCCTCTCTACCAAACCTTTAGGTACCATTACTCTATCAGAATTGAGCTAGATTCCACCAATAGATCAACTACCTCAACTATCTACCAAATCAAATTTTGGTAAGACAAGTACTTATTTCTTAGCATTCATTTACTTTATTTCTATTTTTTAACCAACCTATGCCTTATCTACCTCTCAAAATCCATCTTTTGGATCTCATTAATTAGCAATTTATCAACCCATATTTAGACACATTAACTATTGATGGTTGACTCAACCATCAATGGTCTACTCAACCACCGATGGTCATTTTGACCACCAACGATAACCTTAACCATCAATAATCACCCCAACCACTGATGGCTATTAATGCACTAAAAACTAGCAATCTAATTTCACCTACCTACACCCAATCAAACCTAATTTTCTATGTTCTATCCTGCTCATAGATCCCTTTATAATTTCCTAAAGCATACTCCAACACCCTCTAACACTAGTATTGATTAGTTTATCACTAATTTAATTATTTCTAGCATATTTCTTAGTAAGATTCCTTTTGTATTTAGTATTTAGTACCTTTTGATTTATTGATGCAAGTACCTTTATTTTCATTTTATAAGCTTAATTGTTTAAAATGTGTGGATTGATATCCCCTAAGGAATCTTTCACTTCCAAGATCTAGTTATTGCTAGGTGATCCACCCAAATATCTATCTAACAAATAAAGTTTACTTTAGTGCTTTTTGATCTGTAGGTCATCCTCCCAAGCTAAAGAGGAGCTCTTCACAATCTTATGATTCCAATGCATGCATTATCAATCAAGTTTTTCAACCATACCCATACTCAGTTTCTCTTTTCCATAATAAGTAATAAATTCACTAAAACACTTGGTCATCTTTAAAGTATTAAAGCCTCCATTCCTATTAGCAATAATCATACATTGATTCATACTCATGCAACCACATTTAAATTTTTTTACTTTCAATAAATTATTCAATATATGTCACCTTAAATTAGGCAACTTGTTTCAAGATCTAAACAACTTAGGCATGTTCTCACTTATCAAAATATTTATACAATCCATTACTCATGATGTCCTCACTCATCTTTTCCTACAAATTTTATAGTGCATAAATTTGAATTATACAATAGTAAGGGTGATCATTTGCATCATGTTTGATCTTTATTTTTCTCATTATTTTGTTTTAATCATGGTGATCTACTGATAAACAATATCTTTCGTATAAGTCTAAAGGATCATACCTTGTATTGGTTATACAACTTACCTATAGGCTCTACACCTTAATTTTTATATTTTTCCAATATCTTCTTAGCTCACTTTTCCATAAACATTAACCAAAGGTCACATTTTCTCAACTTAACAAATCGAAAAAGGACCTAATGAGAATTCTAGTTAGTATGTGCTTTGAATCAAAAATATATTTACAAAAATGTCTCACCAAATATCTAATAGTGAGTTCTAAAGCATTTTATCTAATAGTTTTATTCAACCAATCTAACAAAAAGTCATGTTTAATATATACCAATATTTTGATAAGCTTTGACACATGGCTCACAAATTTGAGATTAATTTTTTAGAGGCTAACATGCTCAAATATGGGTCTAATGCCCCATTCTACAAACAACTCCAAATATAAGGGAAATGCAACATTCAATGCTCAAGCTAATTATACTCAAATGTTTTAAAATAAGAAAGAGGCTAAAAATGTAAACATAGTTTCACATGCTCTTAAAAATTTAGTTTTTCCTCCTATAGAAAGGAAATTTACAAGGTTACCTGAGCCTCCTCACCAAGTGCTCAAAATATTTATTGAATCTAACATGGTATATTTACCTCCATAGGAGGAGCGGGATACTTATCAACCTTTGTCTAAAGATATGCCATAAATAAATATTTTGAATACCATAAAGCTTTAAGACATTTTACGAATAAATTATATTCATTGAAACATTATATACAAGATCTAATATCTAGCTATGATATCAAACTTGAAGGCTATAACACTTTTTTTAATGAATCTATTGTTATTCCTAATTAATTATTAACAATACACAAAAATACACTTATAAATCATGATAATAAGAAACAAGAAAATTCACATGGTACTACCTACACATCAACTAATGATTTATAATGAGCACATCCTAGATACTATTAATTGTATGGTTACTAGTTCTTAAAATTTAACTCCATCTATCACATCTTATGACCATAAGATTACAAAAGATTATTATGATAATGGTCCACTCTAATATATGATTTTATTGATTCACATTATTTGATTACACATGGAATCATGAGAGAGAAAGGTTCAAATCAAAAATTAATTATGAAGTTATTTAGCTCTAATAAAGGGTATAATAAATGGGACTTACTAGGCGTAACCATTGTACTTAAGGATTATTATGGTCTTACATGAAAACCCACCATTCATATTACATTACTAATCATTGAAGGTTTGAAAACCCCGTTAGTGTGGTTCTACATATAATTATATAGTGGGAATTATGAATTATTTCCCACCCAAAAAAATATGTACTTCAATTTAATAAAAATAGTAAATTACAATTTATAGATGCAATAATATTCCAAAAGGAAAAAAGATAATATAATTATGATAAGACATCGCATCATAGAAAACACTAATGAAATAACACCATAGAGGCACTAGACCCATAAACAAGGAGAACATAGGCTCAAAGAAACATAGAAAACAAATAGGCAAGGGATCCCAAAAGAAAGACCAAAGAATGGCCATAAAAGATGAAATACCCCTATAAAGAAAGGAAAAAAAAACATAAATGAAAACATTTGTCTATTAGCACCAAGTGATATTATTTTTGAATGCATACATTTTCCTTGAATTCTTTTGATGATCCATAGATCCTCATGCAATATCTAGCCTTCATTGGATAGTGTATTAACCTCAGTGTTTAGGTCTTGAATATATAAGAGAAGGAAATGTAATTGAAGGTGCTCTAAATAGAATGATTCAATGTGAAAAATAGGTGTAATATTAGATTGTGTATTTTTGAAACACCCTTCAGCCAACTTATAATATGTTGTGAGTCTCCATAAACCTGTAGCTCACCCACTCTTCTATCAAGTGTGATTCAAAGAAGTAGCTTCAAACCATCAACTCTATGAAATTTTTGAACCTTGTCCCAAGCTCAAAAAAATTATGATAGATTATTTGGACTTATATGGATAAAATAAATGAGATATCCATTCCACATTACATCGATGCATCAAGTTTGTGCATAAAAATAAGGTATATATTATTTGTGGAACACATAATGAGTTATCCATCCCACATTAAAAAAATATGATATATTACCTAAAGTGATTCCTAAAAATAATATAATTCACCCTTAAGTTATATTTGTTATAGTTTCACCACCTAGATTCATGGTTCCTATAATTCTTTCAACTAAAAGTTCAATTCCTTGAGTTACAAACCCTAGAGTTATAGGTCCTACACTTGTATCACTGAGAGATATAGTACATAGTCATCCACATACTAAAATAGTATTTTCACAACCTTTTACACATGTTACTACTTAAGCACATTCAAAGAGTTTAAACATATAAAGAAATATATGAACTAATACAAGTGCTTATTTTCAAAAGGTTAAGGTGGATTCTATAGCACATTATAACAATGATTATTTTAGTGAGGATGATTCAAGTTATCACACAACTCATGATGACATAATTGGTCCTGCATATTATGATAATTTTGGTGATTCATCTGAATACCTAGATATATGACTCATATTTTAGATGGGATCATTAGTTAGTCATGTTGGTCCAACCCTTAGTCTTAATCAATATATTCTACTATACCATATTTTATTTTTTGTATCTGTCTTTTATATTTCATGCATTCACGTACATTCTTCCCCTGAGTTTGTGCCTTACCTCATCTTTATTCCAAATTTGATATTTATGATTTTCCCTTTATTTTCATTAACATTATTCTATCTCATTGGTTTATGTTATTATTTATGCTTCACTATCCCTTTCCCCTTGATTTTTGATCCCATTATATATATAGTGACCCTATGTACTAACATGAACTAATTTCTTAGGGTTTTTATAGTCTTTTTAGAATATTCCATCTCTTCTAATGCACTCACCTCTTCTAATGCACTCATATGTATGGGGTGTCTAATAAAGTAAATCCCTAACCCCACATCTACACACACACACACACACACACATAGACTTAGATTTAAAAACACAAAGGTTTGGATCATATATATATATATGCCTATAAATAGATCTATGTATCCCATTGTCTACATATACACACACACACACACACACACACACACACACACACACACACACACACACACACACACACACACACACATATATATATATATATATATATATATATGTAGACAATGGGATACATAGATCTATTTATAGGCGTTAGCTACAAGTTATATTTGAATCTAAAGTTGTAAAATGCAAGATTCTCTCTCCAAATAAATGGAATATTTCAGACTTCCATTCACACTCAGGCCATAATGACCAATTATTAAGAGATCTCTCTTTATTTATCTCTCTTTTTCTCTCAATGCAAGATAATTTAATTCCTTCCCCATCATGCCTTTATATAGGCTCCTCCAATGGAAACTTATCAAAATATATTCATTCAAGATCTTACAAGCTATCACACCTCCCCATCATTTACTCTCTATGCACTCAAGTCAAGATGAGCGACATGTGACCTTACGATCCATATCCAAGAATCTTAACATCAAAGATCTAGTCTAATAAAATTCAAGCCAACCTTACTTGAACTAAATTAATTACTTCTCATGCATCAGGTTTCCTTGGAAAAAATCTTCTATTCTTGCATGATGATGCCACGTGAGAGTCCCAAATCGATGCTTGAATCTGACCTATAATTTATTGTGATGGAAGTAACTTTTCACATTAATTTTATTTATCCAATTTATATCCTCCATTTTCACTATGCCTAATGGTCGTGAATCTAGTTATCTTTGTGTGACTATGCACTAAGTATTTATATGTAAAAAAAATTACAACTTAATATAAATTAAAATTAGAAATCACATTCTATAGATACAACAACATTATAAAGGAAAAAGAGGAAAAATAAGAGAATATGATAATCCAATAGAAGTATCATACACTAATGAGATAACCTCTTGATAAAAAATAAAAAAACCCTAATAAAGTAGGGTGTGAGACAATAATAGCCCAAAAGACAATAAGGTCCCAATAAGAAGGACCAAGGGTAAACAAAAAAGGAAATAAAAGGAAAAAATAAGAGCCAAAAGCTAATAGGGAGATATATACCAAAGAATATTTAATATTACCTTTATTGCCTTTTTTCTTTTTAATCTCCTGCCACATCCCTTGTAGTGGCTCCCTTAATACTAATTGTAGTTTTGTATTCTAAAAATTTGGAGGATTATTTAAGATTAGTTGTTCCAAGGATGAGTGGGTTGTCAAATCATTATTTGAGTCTAAATTATTTTATCTTTAGACTTTCATCACTCCCCCAAATGAAGTTCCTTTCATTAAAATCTTTAAAGTGGAGCTTTGATCTTCTTCTCTATCCATGACAATAAGCTCAAGTTCTTCCACCTAAGTTTTTGGTCAATCAATTTTTTTTTTTTTTGGTTTTATTGAATGTTTATTTATCTTAGAATTAAATTTAACTTATACCCCTTCTTTTTGTTCTGGGTAACTCCAAATTTTAGAGTTTGACTTCTTCCCTTTTTTTGGGAAAGGGGGAAATTTACTTGGGTATAACTAACCTAGAGATGTCCTGAGAGTTTACAAACATAACAATGAAATGTTGTGCCCTCATAATCTAATGTCTAAAATGTTAAAATTCACCAAATTTTAGAATCATTTGATCTAGTATACCTTTTCTAAGATCTATCTTCACATAAATGTGATCATATGTTCATAAACCCATTGAATTTATCTCAGGTTCGTGGTTGATATAGGTGCCCAAAGTATTTACTATCTCTTTAAGATCAAAGTATAAATGTAAAGGCAAGTTAGGAATCCAAACCCAAACTAGCATTTTGGTGACTAAGAGGATATATAGATCAAAATTTGGGAACCAAGGAGTAATGAAAAACCCCAAAGTTACCCAAAACCATGGACCTTTCACCAAACCCTTTAATACTCTTCCTATTCAAAAAAATGAACAATAAAAAATCCCTTGGAGTAGAGGGAGGTCTCACTTTGCTTTATCCATGTTGAGTGTATCCATGGATATAGAGTTGAGTTTGTAGGCCAAGACCCA